>SJYT01012403.1:40957-80332 GCA_006410635.1 Cephalophus harveyi
GCATTGCCTTTCTTTGGAATTGGAATGAAAACTGACCTTTTCCAGTCCTGTGGCCACTGCTGAGTTTTCCAAATTTGCTGGCATATTGAGTGCAGCACTTTCACAGCATCATCTTTCAGGATTTGAAACAGCTCAACTGGAATTCCATCACCTCCACTAGCTTTGTTCGTAGTGATGCTTTCTAAGGCCCACTTGACTTCACATTCCAAGATGTCTGGCTCTAGATTAGTGATCACATCATCATGATTATCTGGGTCGTGAAGGTCTTTTTTGTACAGTTCTTCTGTGTACTCTTGCCACCTCTTCTTAATATCTTCTGCTTCTGTTAGATCCGTATTTCATAATCTCTCGTTTTCCTCTATTTCTTTGCATTGATCACTGAGGAAAGCTTTCTTTTCTCTCCTTGCTATTCTTTGGAACTCTGCAGTCAAATGGGTACATCTTTCCTTTTCTTTTTTGCCTTTCACTTCTCTTCTTTTCTCAGCTACTTGTAAGGCCTCCTCAACAACTCTTTTGTCTTTTTGCATTTCTTTTTCTTGGGGATGGTTTTGATCACTGCCTCTTGTGCAATGTCATGAACCTCTGTCCATAGTTCTTCAGGCACTCTATCAGATCCAATCCCTTGAATCTATTTCTCACTTCCACTGTATAATCGTAAGGGATTTATTTGATTTAGGTCATATCTGAATGGTCTAGTGGTTTTCCCTACTTTCTTCAGTTTAAGTCTGAATTTGGCAATAAGGAGTTCCTGATCTGAGCCACAATCAGCTCCCAGTCTTGTTTTTGCTGACTCTATAGAGCTTCTCCATCGCTGGCTTCAAAAAATATAATCAATCTGATTTTGGTATTGACCATCCATGTGTAAAGTCTTCTCTTGTGTTGTTGGAAGAGGGTGTTTGCTATGACCAGTGCGTTCTCTTGGCAAAGCTCTTTTAGCCTTTGACCTGCTTCGTTTTGAACTCCAAGGCCAAATTTGCCTGTTATTCCAGGTATCTCTTGACTTCCTAGTTTTGCATTCCAGACCCCTATAATGAAGAGGACATCTTTTTTGGGTGTTAGTTTTTGAAGGTCTTGTAGGTCTTCATAGAACCATTCAACTTCAGCTTCTTCAGCATTACTGGTCAGAGCATAGACTTGGATTACTGTGATATTGAATGATTTACCTTGGAAATGAACAGAGAGCATTCTATCATTTTTGAGATTGCATCCAAGTACTGCATTTTGGACTCTTTTGTTGACTATGATGGCTCCTGCATTTCTTCTAAGGGATTCTTGCCCACAGTAGTATATGTAATGATCATGTGATTTAAATTCACCAATTCCAGTCCATTTTAGTTCAGTGATTGCTAAAATGTCAATGTTCAGTCTTGCCGTCTCTTGTTTGAACACTTCTGATTTGCCTTGATTCATGGACCTAACATTCCAGGTTCCTATGCAGTGCTGCTCTTTAGAGCATCGGACTTTACTTCCATGACCAGCCACATCCACAACTGGGTGTTGGTTTTGCTTTCGCTCTGTCTCTTCAGTCGTTCTGCAGTTATTTCTCCACTGATCTCCAGTAGCATTTTGGACACCTACTGACCTTTGAGTTCATCTTTCAGTGTCTTATCTTTTTGCCTTTTCATACTGTTCATGGGGTCTCAAGGCAAGAATACTGAGGTGGTTTGCTATTCCCTTCTCCAGTGGACCACATTTTGTCAGAACTCTTCACTATGACCCATCCATCTTGGGGGGCCCTACAAGGCATGGCTCATAGTTTCATTGAGTTAGATAAGACTGTGGTCCATGTGATCAGTTTGGTTAGGTTTCTTTGACTGTGGTTTTCATTCTGTTGGCCCTCTAATGGATAAGGATAAGAAGCTTTTGGAAGTTTCCTGATGGAGGTGGAGGAAGATGGCAGAGCAGAAGGACGTACGCTCATCTTCTCCTGCAAGAACTCCAAAATTACAACTCACTGCTGAACAACCATCGACAGGAGAATGTTGGTTCCCACCACGAAAAGATACCCACGTCCAGGGGCAAAGGAGAAGCCCCAGCAAGATGTTCAGAAGAGTGAAATTGCGATTAGAATCAAATCCCATACCCACGAGAGACACTCGGAGGGCTCAAGCAAACCTTATGCGCATCAGGACCCAGAGACTCCACAGACACTGAGCCAGAACTCTGTTTGAGTGTCTCCTGCAGAGGTATGGGTCAGCAGTGGCCTGCCACAGGGATAAGAGCTGTGGGTGCAGCAAACTTGGTTATGGCATAAGCCCTCTTGGAGGAGGTCGCCATTAACCCCACCATAGAGCCACCAGAACTTACATAGGACTGGAAAACAGACCCTTGGAGGGCACACACAAAACTTTGTGTGCACCAGGACCCAGGAGAAAGGAGCAGTGACCCCAAAAGAGACTGACCCCTGAGTGTCTAGGAGTCTCCTGCAGAGGCATGGGTCAGCCGTGGCCTGCTGCAGGGTTGGGGGAACTCATGCAGCAGTGCATGCATGGGACCTTTTGAAGTAGGTCACCATTATCTTCATTACCTCCACCATAGTTTGGCCTCAGGTCAAACAACAGGGAGGGAACAGAGCCCTGCCCATCAACAGAAAATTGGATTAAAGATTTGCTGAGCATGGCTCTGCCCAGCAGAACAAAGTTCAGTTCAGTTCAGTCACTCAGTCCTGTCCAACTCTTTGTGACCCCATGGACTGCAGCACACCAGGCTTCCCTGTCCATCCTCAACTCCTAGAGTTTACTCAAACTCATGTCCATCGAGTCGTTGATGCCATCCAACCATCTCATCCTCTGTCATCCACTTCTCCTCCCGCCTTCAATTTTTCCCAGCATCAGGGTCTTTTCCAGTGAGTCAGTTCTTTGCATTAGGTGGCCAAAGTATTGGAGTTTCAGCTTCAACATCAGTCCTTCCAGTGAACACCCAGGACTGATTTCCTTTAGGATGGACTGGTTGGATCTCCTTGCAGTCCAACAGACTCTCAAGAGTCTTCTCCAACACCACAGTTCAAAAGCATCAATTCTTTGGCGCTCTTCTTTCTTTATAGTCCAATGCTCACATCTATACATGACTACTGGAAAAACCATAGCTTTGACTAGAAGGATCTTTGTTGGAAAAGTAATGTCTCTGCGTTTTAATATGCTGTCTAGGTTGGTCATAATTCTTCCAAGGAGTAGTGTCTTTTAATTTCATGGCTGCAGTCACCATCTGCAGTGATTTTGGAGTTCAAAAAAATTAAGTCTCTCACTGTTTCCACTGTTTCCCCATCTATTTGCCATGAAGTGATGGGACCAGATGCCATGATCTTCGTTTTCTGAATGTTGAGCTTTAAGCCAACTTTTTCACTCTCCTCTTTCACTTTCATCAAGAGGGTTTTTAGTTCCTCTTCACTTTCTGCCATAAGGGTGGTGTCATCTGCATATCTGAGGTGATTGATATTTCTCCCGGCACTCTTGATTCCATCTTGTTCTTCATCCAGCCCAGCGTTTCTCATGATGTACTCTGCATATAAGTTAAATAAGCAGGGTGACAATATACAGCCTTGACGTACTCCTTTTGATATTTGGAACCAGTCTGTTGTTCCATGTCTAGTTCCAACTGTTGCTTCCTGACCTGCATACAGGTTTCTCAAGAGGCAGGTCAGGTGGTCTGGTATTCCCATCTCTTGAAGAATTTTCCACAGTTTATTGTGATCCACACAGTCAAAGGCTTTGGCATAGCCAATAAAGCAGAAATAGATGTTTTTCTGGAACTCTCTTGCTTTTTCAATGATCCAGCGGATGTTGGCAATTTGATCTCTGGTTCCTCTGCTTTTTCTAAAACCAGCTTGAATGTCTGGAAGTTCATGGTTCATGTATTGTTGAAGCCTGGCTTGGAGAATTTCAAGCATTACTTTACTAGGAATGTGTGTGAGATGAGTGCAATACAAAGGAAATGTACTAGTTCAAGCAACAACTATGAACTTACTTTCACTAGATTTATGAATAACTCCAGGACTCTCTGGGCTTCCATGGAGAGGAGTGAGTTTGCCCCCCAGAAAAGCACTGGAAGGACTGATCGGGAATAAAAAAGGTTCTAAGGGCATACCTGATCTCTGCAACTGTTGCCTCCACATTTCATCCCCTCCCTAGTCGTCCATCTCTGCACTCTGCCATGCCTTTTTCTTTTTTCAGGCTTGATCACTTTGTAAAGTCTCTCTGTTTTCTTCCTTCTCATGCCTGTCTCTTTAATTCTCTAATAAAAAATATATGTAGTCTGAGCTGAGCATGCTCACTGGTTGTAGGCAGGTTGTCTTTGTAAGGGCGTAGCTACAACAGTATCTGTCTATAGTGTTTCTATTGTTTACATGAGAGTAATTCACCAGATCAGCAAATATACCATCTGGAAACCTCTTGCCTTATGACAGAACAGATCAGTTCAAACTGAACAGTTGACTGGAACGTATTGCTAGATGGCCTAGCTTGGCTGCAGAGAAAGCCTCTTCTGTTCCCACTGGTGCTGACCAGTTCATCTCAGTGGCTTGCTTTTAGACACCAGCATATATCCTGAAAATAGAATAAAAATTGGAGTTGGTCTATGCTGTGTTGACTTTTAGCCAACCGTGACTCTGTGAGTGGACAGTTTCCTTTAGGGAAATAATTTGCCCTAAGCAGAATTTGGACACTGGACATTTTTTTTTGGTTGAATCAAAGACAGTGCTACATAATGACAAAGCCACAATCAACTTTTTTGGCTATAGTTCCTATAAGTAAGATCAATATAAATGCCACTATTCATTAGTTTTTTGACGTGTCTTTCTTATTAAATTATGGTTAAAAACCAAGCTGTTTAATTCCTCTAATCCCAAATTTCCATGGAAATGGATGAAAGAATCTGAAAATGGTGGTATATGTCAGTACCAGCATCAGAAGTAAGGAAAAGGCTGGAAACTTTAAGGAGTTTCTTCAAACCAGGCTGGGATTACTAGATTCGGGGAAAAGAGAATTAACCTGTGACTGGCCTGGGAAACAACTGGAAGGAACCTTCCAGTAGGTGCCACTATAACATGTATCTCCGAGTCCTAGGGGAAGGTGGGCCTTGAAGCAGTTATTAGGGGTCTTGATCATAAAAGCACCTTGGGGAAAGGTGTGATGTGCTGGGGTCCAAACAAAGTGAAGTACTGTGGACTGAACTATGTGATTCAGTTCTGATTGGCTCTGCTGGAGTGGAAAGGGAGCAGTGGCGATGCTTGAGGGTACCAATGAGGGCAGACATGCCAATGGAGAGTTGGGATCCTATATTACCAACTTCAAACTGCCTTAATAAACAGAGAAGACTCTTCTACCTAGTGGTGGAGTATAGCTGTCTCCTTTCTACTAGGAACTAGATCGGTGATGTAGCAAAGCAAAATTATAGGATTTTAAATTTTTTCCCTTATTCCTTCATCTGGGCCTGAAACATGCAAAGAGATGCCAGCTGTATGTCTTCCAGACTCCATCTCAGCTTCCAGGACAAGCATATATTCTTATGTCTAAAGAATGAACAAATTGAGAAAACTATTATATACATGAAAGAATTCAGTAATAAACAGCTTATACTTCTTGAACACTAGCTGTGTGTCAGGCCCTTGACATAAATTACCTTTTTTAATCCTTACAACAATCCTAAAATTTGGGAATTATGCATACATTACAGTTAAGTGAACAGAGTTCCTTCTGACATTAAAGAACATATTTAAATAAGTAGCAGAGTAGAGATTTGAGCCTAGTTTTAATTCCAAAGCCAATAAATGATTGAAACAGAGCAGTTATCCCTCTGTAAAATAAAGCTACAGAAAAAAAAAAAATAAAACACAGAAAACTTTAGAAAATCTCTGTTTTATTATCACTAAAATTTAACAATGATATTTTCAAAAAGGAATAATAGTCAATCATAGAAGATTACTTTAAGACAATTAAAGAACCCATTAAGTGACAAATGAAAATACAAAGGAAGTTGTGAACTGCAGATTTGTTATAATTAACAGCAAAATATATGATCAGTGAAGATGAAAGACAAGCATAAAAATTTTTCTGAGAATTTGGTAAAAGGCTATAATTAAATAGGGACATAAGTAGATAGCTACTTGAAGAATGAATCCAGGGTTTCTATATACATGTAATAGAGATTCAAAGTAGATGGAACAAAGCAGATGGAAGAAATGTAATGAAAACTAATAAAAGAAAATTATGTGTTGAAAAAGGAAGTGAAAGTGTGGCTTAAGTATGCTTCCCAAGTACCAGGCAAAATTTGTGACGAAAACCCCTGTGACATATATCCTGGTGAAGTTTTTTAACATAAAGGAAATAAAATGTTCCTATAAGAACCAAAAGCAGGGTATCTAATAAGAAAGTCTGACATCAGTTCAGTTCAGTCGCTCAGTCGTGTCCAACTCTTTGTGACCCCATGAACCGCGGCATGCCAGGCCTTCCTGTCCATCACCAACTCCCGGAGTCCACCCAAACCCATGTCCATTGAGTCGGTGATGCCATCCAACCATCTCATCCTCTGTCGTCCCCTTCTCCTCCTGTCCTCAATCTTTCCCATGATCAGAGTCTTTTCAAATGAGTCAGCTCTTCTCATGAGGTGGCCAAAGTATTGGAGTTTCAGCTTCAACATCAGTCCTTCCAATGAAAACTCAGGACCGATCTCCTTTAGGATGGACTGGTTGAATCTCCTTGTAGTCCAACGGACTCTCAAGAGTCTTCTCCAACACCACAGTTCAAAAGCATCAGTTCTCCGGCACTCAGCTTTCTTTATAGTCCAACTCTCACATGTATACATGACTATTGGAAAAAACATAGCTTTGACTAGATGAGCCTTTGTTGACAAAATAATGTCTTTGCTTTTTAATATGCTGTCTAGGTTGGTCATAACTTTCCTTCCAAGGAGTAGGCATCTTTTAATTTCACGGCTGCTATCACCATCTGCAGTGATTTTGGAGCCCAGAAAAATAAAGTCAGCTATTGGTTCCACTATTTCCACATCTGTTTGCCATGAAATGATGGGACCAGACGCCATGATCTTAGTTTTCTGAATGTTGAGGTTTAAGCCAATTTTTTCACTCTCCTCTTTCACTTTCATCAAGAGGCTCTTTAGTTCTTTTTCACTTTCTGCCATAAGGGTGGTATCATCTGCATATCTGAAGTTATTGATGTTTCTCCCGGCAATCTTGATTCCAGTTTGTGCTTCTTCCAGCCCAGTGTTTCTCATGATATACTCTGCATATAAGTTAAATAAGCAGGGTGACAGTGTACAGTCTTGACGTACTCCTTTTCCTATTTGAAACCAATCTGTTGTTCCATGTCCAGTTCTAACTGTTGCTTCCTGACCTGCGTACAGGCTTCTCAAGAGGCAGGCCAAGTGGTCTGGTATTCCCATCTCCTTCAGAATTTTCCACAGTTTATTGTGCTCCACACAGTCAAAGGCTTTGGCATGGTCAATAAAGCAGAAATAGATGTTTTTCTGGAACTCTCTTGCTTTTTCCATGATCCACCGGATGTTGGCAATTTGATCTCTGGTTCCTCTGCCTTTTCTAAAAGCAGCTTGAACATCTGGAGGTTCATGGTTCAAGTATTGCTGAAGCCTGGCTTGGAGAATTTTGACCATTACTTTACTAGCATGTGAGATGAGTGCAGTTCGATTTTCCCAAAGAAATGGAGAAATGTTTACTAAGTTTTGGGTAGGAAAGACTTTGATCCCAGAATTCTAGGGCCAGTCATGTTCTCATTCACACAAGAAGGCAATGGAGAAACGTTTCAGATGCCCAAGTTCTCAGAATTATAGGAACTTTGCTACCTTTTTGATGAAATCCCTTGAAGAAGCCCTTGGGTTGAATGAGGAAAAAAAAAAAAAAAAAAGATCTGTGGAATTCTGACAAGTAAAAAGTATCTTACATTAGTGAAACCTCTACAATTTGGCACTGTTCATGTAGCATTCATTTATGTCAATAAAATTTTGTGAAAATGTGAGAAACTGTACCTTCCAACAGAAATTTTCTGAGATAAATATTCTCTGGGCTGTTAAGGTAGCTATTACTATCCATATGTGACAGTTGAGCACTTTAAGAGGAAAAAGTCAATGACTACTGTGCAGAGTTGAAATGCAATAAAAAACAAACTATGATGGCTCCGAACCCTTAAAACTATAGTCACTTCTTTAGATGGTAATGAAGAAATGTTTATCCAAAGTCCAGCAATTTCTTTGCTTTCACTTCTTGTTCTTTGATTAAAGTCAGGTATAATTTATCTATCTATTAATATCTATCTATCTCTTATCTATGTCTGTTTGTCAATATATGAATGGTTGTAATAATTTTCACTCAAGTTTAATGGTAAATAGATACACTTGGTGGTAAGGCTTTAGGTAAATTTTAAATATTTCAAATATGATGATTTTAAAAATGAATGTTGACATTTTAAAACAGGGTCATTGTAAACGATAACCCTGTATGAGAGACAACAAAAGAGACACAGATGTACAGAAGAGTCTTTTGTACTCTGTGGTAGAAGGCGAGGGTGGGATGATTTGAAAGAATAGCATTGAAACATGTGTATTATCATATGTGAAACAGATCGCCAGTCGAGGTTTGATGCATGAGACAGGGTGCTCAGGGCTGGTGCACTGGGATGACCCAGAGGGATGGGATGGGGCAGGGAGGTAGGAAGGAGGTTCAGGAAGGGGAACACATGTATACCCATGGCTGATTCATGTCAATGTATGGCAAAAACCACTACGATATTGTAAAGTCATTAGCCTCCAATTAAAATAAATTTTAAAAAAGAACTAAAAAAAATGGCCATTATGGTAAAAAACATAAAATGAAACAATATAGAAGTAACTTCTAAGGAGTAGGATATGTTCTTAGAAAGAATTGTGGTCCTTTTTAATTTAATTCTCACAGGATTTAGTTGTATGTCTTACGAGATTTTCCTTATGTTGGTTTGTATGGCACTCGGTCTTTATTGTGGTTGTTCAGTTGCTAAGTCATGTCCTACTCTTTTTGACCCCATGGACTGCAGCACAATAGGCTCCTCTGTCCTCTACTATCTCCCAGAGTTTGCCCAAATTCATGTTCATTGAGTCAGTGATGCTATTTAACCATCTCATCCTCTGCCACTCTCCTCCTTTGCCTTCAATCTTTCTCAGCATCAGGGTCTTTTTCAAAGAGTTGGCTCTTTGTGTCAAGAGGCCAAAGTATTGGAGGTTCAGCTTTAACATCAGTCCTTCCAATGAATATTTAGAGTTGATTTCCTTTAGAATTGACTAGTTTGGTCTCCTTGCAGTCCAAGGGACTCTCCAGAATCTTTTTCAGCACCACAATTCAGAAGCATCAGTTCTTCGATGCTCAGGCTTCTTTACGATCTAACTCTCGAATTTGTTCATAACTTTTATAAACTTGTCTAATTGTCTACTGCTAGATCTTGAGCTCATTGAGAATGAGCTGCATCTTATTGACAGGGCATGCTGCTGCTGCTGCTAAGTCGCTTCAGTCTTGTCTGACTCTGTGTGACCCCATAGACGGCAGCCCACCAGGCTCCCCCGTCCCTGGGATCAGGCAAGAACACTGGAGTGGGTTGCCATTTCCTTCTCCAATGCATGAAAGTGAAAAGTGAAAATGAAGTCGCTCAGTCGTGCCCGACTCTTCAAGACCCCATGGACTGCAGCCTACCAGGCTCCTCTGTCCATGGGATTTTCCAGGCAAGAGTACTGGAGTGGGTTGCCATAGCCTTCTCCAATTCACAGGACATAGGAAGCTCTAATTCATATATATGGTAGGGGCACTTCTTATGTTACTTAATCCTGTGCTTTGAGGATTATAGACAACACATTAGATATCAAGCTTGCTTTTAAAAATATTTATTTCTTTGGTTGTGTTGGGTCTTAGCTGTGGGACTTGGGATCACGTGGAATATTTCATTGCAGCACACAGATTCTGTAGTTGGGGCTCTGTAGTTGTGGCACATGGGCTTAGTTTCTCTGTGGCATGTGGGATCTTAAATTCTTAATCACTGGACCAACAGGGAAGTCCTGATGTCAAGTTCAACTGACAGCCTCTTTTGGAAATTAAACTGTCTTTTTGATAACTCTCAAGGTCAGAAATCTCAGCATTGCCCATCTATAAATCATAATTTGGTGATCATGACTTATTTTTAGAGTATATAAACAATACTTATTTTAGCTCTACCACTATAGCTACGTGCCCTTTGGTAAAAACATAATTAAAGCTTTAGTTTCTTCATTGGTAAAGTGGGGACAGTAACATCCTAATTCTTATTATTGTTGTGAGGATAAAAAGAGCAACTACATAATTATTCACATATAGCATGTACTCAATGACTGTTAGTTGCTATCTTTCTTTTCAGAAGAGGACTAGGAGTGTAGCATAAACAGCATTAATCTGGAGGTGTAGTTCTAAACCTAGCTCTTCTTATCAGTGGCTGGGCAACTGTGGAGAAACTGGTTTTCTTTCCTGGGTTTAATATCTTCTTGTAAAATGAAAAGAAGGGAATAAATGATCCCAAAGGGCCTTTTTGAATCAGTCACTCTGTGAATTTGTTATCAGAATAGTTAGTGCAGTTAGCTGAATAAAAGAAATTTAGGTTGAAAAATGATTGATTTAAATTACCTTGATTGTGTCTATTAGTGGATGTCCTAGGATAACTGTGGAGAAGGCAATGGCACCCCACTCCAGTACTCTTGCCTGGACAATCCTATGGATGGAGAAGCCTGGTGGGCTGCAGTCCATGGGGTCTTGAAGAGTCGGACACGACTGAATGACTTCACTTTCACTTTTCACTTTCATGCATTGGAGAAGGAAATGGCAACCCACTCCAGTGTTCTTGCCTGGAGAATCTCAGGGACGGGGGAGCCTGGTGGGCTGCCGTCTGTGGGGTTGCACAGAGTTGGACATGACTGAAGTGACTTAGCAGCAGCGGCAGCAGCAGGATAACTGTAAGGGTTTCCCTGGTAGCTCAGTTGGTAAAGAATCTGCCTGCAATGCAGGAGACCCTCGTTCAATTCCTGGGTCAGAAAGATTCCCTGGAGAAGGGATAGACTACTCACTCCAGTATTCTTGAGCTTCCCTGGTAACTCAGCTGGTAAAGAATCTGTCTGCAATGTGGCGGACCTAGGTTTGATCCCTGGGTTGGGAAGATCCCCTGGAGAAGGGAACTGCTACCCACTCCTGGCCTGGAGAACTCCATGGACTGTATAATCCATGGGGTCACAAAGAATTGGACATGACTGAGCAATTTTCATTCACTTACTCACTAGGATGACTGTTCTTCCTTGTTTATTTTGACAGCATAAACTTGGCCTAAAAATATATATTTTTTCTTTCTTTGTTCCTTTTATCCTTCCTTAACCCCCATCAGGTTTTCCTGACCTGTTCATTTCATGTTCTGTTGATCTTCTGAATTAGGATGAAATTTTGTTACTCTAAACCTGTCTCTTTCTGATATGATTTAAAATAGAATCCACCACTTTGAACAATCCCCGACTGGAATAGGAAGATCCTCATAAACCCTGCCTTCTTACAGGGTTTACATGGGACCTCATTCTATAGATTTCATTATTTCTTGTTGTGATTTTTTTTTTATTATTATTAGTTTTTAACAAAACAGAAGGAGAAAGAAAATTACCATCCCCTTGGGCATTTCTTAGTTACAGTAATGGAAGTTTATTGATAGAGACACTATGGGAATTTGAAATAGTTTTAGTATTTATTCAAACTACCTCCTATCAAAAAAGGTAACCTTTGCCACAGATTTAATAACAGTTGTTCAACTCAGTTATGTAAACACTTGCCACTTTTGACTTTTCTGCAGTATTATTGAATTTAAAAATGCACTTTAGCATACTAAAGATAAAAGTTATCCTATCTGCCTATCTAGAAGCATAATATAATATAAAAGTAAGAGATAATAGAGAAAATGCCTGTCTTTTAGATATGTAAACAATCTAATTTTCACCTTCAGTTATCAGTTGCATGTAATTGTGTAAAAAATGAAGTTAGCTGAAGTCAAGTCTATTGTATACTTTGGCTGTAATACCTGATATTTGTAAAATTTTTTATGTGTTATTTTAAAGATGGGGGTCTCCCTGCATCAGCTGTTGTTATCTGGCACAGGTGAACTATGGCATCTGTTCTTGAGCTAAAAGATGTTGATATCCTTTAGTCCAGATAAGGAGAAGGAGGTCCACACCACACTGTCTATTCATCTGCATTATGTTGTTGTTGAAGTTGTGTCTGACTCTGCGACCCCTGTCTTCACTGTCTCCTGGAATGTGTTCAGATTCATGTCCATGGAATCAGTGTGGCTATCTAACCATGTCATTCTCTGCTCCTCGTTTCTCCTTTTGTAATCTTTGTCAGCATCAGGATCTTTTCTATTGAGTCAGCTCTTTGCATTAGGTGGCCAAGGTATTGGAGCTTCAGCTTCAACATTAGTTCTTCCAAAGAATATTCAGGGTTGATTTTCTTTAGGATTGACTGGTTTGATCTGCTTGAAGTACAAGGGATTCTCAAGAGTCTTCTCCAACACCACAGTTCAACAGCATCTGTTCTTTGGCACTCAGCTTTCTTTATAGTCCAACTCTTATATCCATACATGACTACTGGAAAAACCATAGCTTTGACTATGTGGACCTTTATTGAAAAAGTGATGTCTCTGTTTATTAATATATTTTTTATGTGTGTAATAGCTTTTCTTCCAAGGAGTGAAAATATTAATTTCTTCTATACTTAAGAATCTTGCAAAACAAAAGTTCCATAAATGCAAACTCCTTTATATAAATTTATTCCCTAAGATGAATATCATCTTAGGTTTTCTTCCATTTCTGAAGGAAGGTCATTCTGTTTGTTCCCAGTGGTCAGGTATGTCCTCCATTCTTTTTCCTTTTTCTTGAGGACTCAATCTGTCTTAATTCTTCTTCCGTGAGCCTTGGAATTAGTGAAGACTTGAAGAAGGGAAATTAAGAGCAATTTGGGTTGTCTCTTTTTTCAATGTCTTTAAATTTTCCTTCTCAAAACATACCTGACACCCTGGGTTGGCTTTCTCCTTTGCTGTCTGGGTCCGACTTTATCCATCCTTGTCTCTTGATGCCTGATTTCGCTGTGTTACAATATAGATTCTTAAACAGGTTTCAACATTATTATTATTGTTGTTATTATTATTGATTGGAATTTATAAAGTCACAATGTATATTTGCTACCTGGCCATGCAGATGTATTGTTTTTTTTAAGTTTGCAAATGTCCTAAGCCATGAGGACATATGTGACTTTTAAATTTGTGATTCCCAGTAGGGTTGCATAACAGAATCATGTACAAAGATTTAAAAAAATATAAATAGAAAGAACTTCCCATAGAAATATTGAATTGTGGAGCAGCAAATGGCAGCCCACTCCAGCATTCTTGCCTAGGAAATCTTATGGACAGAGGAGCCTGGTGGGCTATAATCCATGGGGTCACAAAAGAATTGGACACAACTTAGTGATTAAACAAATCAACAACAACAACAATCCATTCAATAAACCTTATACACCCATCAAAAAAAAAAAAAAAAAAAAAAGAAGTACTGAATTGGAAACTGGTATTGAAGATACTGCTCCAACATAACAAATGAGTTGAAATAGTAAAATTCTTACTTTTGGAAACGTGATCCGGAAAATATGGACACTGAGGAAGAACAACCACAAATATTGAAATAATGGATTTATCATAGGAATTGGATCTCACACAAGTGTGGGAGGAACTGAGAAGGTGGTGTCAGAAAGGGGAAAACAGTCACTAAGCAGTCTCCTCTTCACTGGGAGGGCAGACAAGACTTTCAGAGAAATCAGAGAGAATAAGCACCTCTGTCTGTAGAGTAGGCTATACAGGGGAAACTTGTGGAGAGGTCCATGGAAAGGCCACTTTAGGGAAGCTGTGTGTCCTCAGCCGAGTTCCTGGCAGAAGGACTCTCTGGGACTGCTGTTGGTCTGCAGGACAGAGATTAGGAAGATGAGTTAGCTGTGTTGCAGAGGAGAGCAAGAATATGCTAGATCCCGCGAGGCACTTCTACATGATGTCTGACTGTGATGAGCCCCCAAGAGCAATGGAGTTTACTTCACTTCATCCTTCCAAATGTTATACAAGATCCTCTTTTATCAACTCCAACTCAGACCCATACATGGCAGAATGTTCTGAGAAATGCAGCTCCCAGCCTTGGCAAAGTTGTTAACTTGCAATGTAGTGTGGTGTTCACACAGAAATTGTGAGGAAGCAAGAACATTGAGTGTGAGCCAACAGGGAGGAAGGGAATGCGTCACATTTATGAAGAAGCAGAGGCTTATGTTCCCAAAGAAAGATGGCAACAATAGCTGGTCCTCAGACCCTAAACTTGTTAGTTTCAGATTCTGTATATTAGAATTAATCTCTCTTTTTCTGAAGAATTTGAGCACAGTATCTTGCAAACAAACAAACATACAAAAATACCTATTTATCTAAAACCTGTCTTCAAAATAAAACTGTTTAAGCATTAAAAGGCTTTTAATTCATTGTTCAAAGATTTGTCCTAACTGACTAGAAATGTATAGTCAGGGTCTAGGATACCATATGTTGCCATATTGTTAGTTTTTAAAAATATTTGTAGAACAAATGAATAAATGAATGTATGATTGGGTTTAGGCCATAGGGTGTTCTGTTTTTGTACACGAATCAATAAAACTGTGTATCAGAGCATAGTATGTTAGACCCTTCATCAAGCTAAGCAGGCATTATGAGTCAGTTTGTCAGGAAGAGTGATCAACTTTGTTGAGTCTTCTTTGATATTCCTTGGCATCCAGTGTCATGCTTTAGATAAGAAGGCTCATCGGAGTTAGGTGAACTGTGTGGAGCCTCAGAACATTCTAGACTGTAGGCAAATATGGCAGCTAAGTTGAAGCCATTAATTTTATTACCTTACTTTTTAGAATAGTTGAGCTAACCAATTCTAGGGGATTTGTCTAGAATATTATTAATTTTGAAATGTCTTACCCAAGCATTTTGTTGAGATGGCCTTTTAACTCTAGGGTGATCACTTTTTAATGGTTAATTTTATTGCATAATTGGGCATACAGAATGTGAAGGTGAGTAACAAACCTTCTTCTTTATGCATTTCACATATTATAATTATCTAAAAGGAACAGACTTTGATCCTTTAGAATTGACATTTCCCTCTTTGTTATTCTGGTATATGAGAAGATGAGAGGAGTGAGAAAAGTACCTAGGATGGTAGAGAGAAAGATATTCTAGCTTCTTTTTCTTCATTAAATCCTTGTCAAAGCCTGGTTGGACTTTTAGAGAAATATGATCCCAAATAAAAGGCTGAAATAAAAATAGACTAAATTCTTTAATATTAGAATAAGCCAAATTTGAGGCCATGAGGGTTCAGAGTGAAACCAAATTTTCTTACCCAGCTCTTGGCCTGAGTAAAGGGTCATATTGAAGGGAATTTACCAATACACTTCAGATTCTACTCTGCATGGTATATGCCTTCTAGAGAAAGTTCTTAAAATGTCTTCTCTGAATTTTTCCTTGTGTTTGGATACCTCTTCATGTAAAATAATTAAGAGTGCTTTAAAATTGCTTTCATAAATATTAGCTCATTTGGATCTTAGAAAATTAAAATATAAAGGACAACTAATTACAATTATTCTTCCCCAAACCAAGTAAACAAAGTCTACAAACATTAAATTTATCACAAAACACTTTAAGAAAAGATATTTGTTCAGATACGAGTTTTCCTAATAGTAATGTCATGATCCCTGACTTTTCTATTTTTATCATGTATGTAATAAGTTGTTTCAGTTGTGTCCGATTCATTGAGACCCTATGGACTGTTCTGTCCATGGGATTCTCCAGGCAAGAGTACTGGAGTAGGTTGCCATGGATCTTCCTGACACAGGGATCCAACCTGCGTTTCTTATGTCTCCTGCACTGGCAGGAAGGTTCCTTACCACTAGCACTACTTGGGAAGCCCATCTTTATCATGGGATATATGAAAATCCATCATATATCATACTATTATAAAACCAAGGTAGTAATACCCTATACCTACCCTGGGGTTCAGCAGTTTCACTCCTAGGTATTTCTCCAATAGAAATGAAAAAATCTACTAAAAAACATATAATAATATTCTTAGGAAGTTTATCCATAATAGTCCCAAACTGGAAATGACCCCCATGTGCATTAATTAGAGAATGGATAAATGTGCATGCATGATGTGGTATATACATACAATGGAATACTACTCAGCAATAAACAGGAACAGACTAATAATATATGCAACACAATAAATCTCAAAAACACTAAACAAAAGAAGCTTTGTACAAAAGAATATCATATGAGTTTATTCATTGGAGTTCTAGAACAGTTGAACCTAATCTATAGTGCAAAAATACCAGAACGGTGATTGCCTCTTGGTGTGGGTAGGATCAGATATTGACTGGGAAGGGCACAAAGAACTTTCTGGAGTGATGGTCATGTTGTCTATCTGGATAGAGGTTCGAGTTAGATAGGTGTATGTGTAAACACATCAGTGTTAACAACCCTGATGGTTCTTCACCCTAATCAGGAAATAAAATATCACAGTGTACCTGAAGGATCTCCTGTTGAACTTGCTTCAAGTTACTACCTCCCAAGATAAACATCGTCCTTATTTTTAATGCTATCAATAATAAGGCTTGCCTGTTTTTGAACTTCATAGTGCCTGGCAAGCATGGCAAGCAACAGATATTTAAATATAAGATTGATTCGCTTAGCTATTTCTTCTTCCTAGTCACACACCTGAAGAAGGTACTGCAATATTTAATGTATTAAGTGGTTTAATGAAGCAAATTCTGTCTACATGACCTCCTTGAAAAGTGAACAATTCAGCTTACTGACCAACTGATCTTCCAGACATTTGGGTCTTTGAACTGTAGCTAAAATAGCTGTTTGCCTGATTGAAATGTCCACGCTACATTCAGATATTTAGACTTTGATTAGGTACCCCTAAATGAAACATGTGTGTGCAAAAGCATTCCAAACTGAGAAGATTCAAAGAAATATTATCCTTTAGAACACATTTGATCCTTTTTTTAAACCCAAGAAAACATAAATGCAACAATAGATCAATTTGACTGTAAATATTATCTAAGTATATCCTTTAAAAGCCAAAGGAATGTCAGATACAATTTATTTTCCACCAGTGCAAGCTGAGACATTAAGTGGCAATTCTAGTTCCATTAGCTAAATCTGGCAAATATGCAACTGTTTAAAGGCATTGTCGATAGCCATTGCACAATTAAGTATTTGTACTGATGCCTTATTAAATTACCCTTTTCAAGTAGGCATAATAAACTAGGAGTTCACTGTACAGATTTTCATGGGGAAAGTCAGATCTGTATGGGATTTACTTAGAGAGAATTTAGTGCACTGACTAATGAAGTAAATGTCATATGTTTTGACCAAATAAATCTTAATCTCCTTAAAAGTTTTTTTAGGGTCAAGAACAGCAAAACAAAATCCATGCAAATATAATTGTCATGATTTATAACATTACTGAAACAATTTTATAATTGTGATTGTCTTTTTGATAACAAAATCTATTTTGTTTTAAACAGAGAGCATTTCCCTATACAGAGATTTCTGAACTTCCTATAAAAAGCTGGTATTTCTTCCAAACTCTAAGATTCCTACAGGGGCTGAATGATAGATATGTAAATGGAGAGGGGGATGATGGAGACAGGTGATGGAGAAAGAATTAGGAAAGGAGGTCATGGAGAAAATTATTAGGCACTAGTTAAAGAAGTCTTTGAGAACTACTGGGGAATCCTGATCTTCTAGATGGACCCTTCTGTATCTTGTCTGCAAAGCAAGGTTAATTAGAGAGTTCTTTTTTAGTAGTGCATTGGTCTCTTTTTTTCTTTCATCATTGGACATAGTTCTTGTCATGTCATTCTTAAGCAATGGTTATGTCTTTCTGGGTCTGGCACCACGTTCATTTCTCTATAAAAAATAATTCACATTTTCCCTCTTTCCCCATCTACTCAGCAAACTTAAAAATGTTTGATTGGCTTTTAATTGCTGAGTCTTACAAATAACAAAATTTCTGGCACTATGGTTTATTCATAGGAAACTAGAATAATTAGAGATTATTTCTAATTCAGTCTGAATGAAATAAATAATTTAAAAATTATTTTGAAATATTAGATGATAGTGTAATGTATAATAATAATTTGGATACTTAACCAAAGTTCTGTAGTTTTCGTCTGGCTGTTTGATGTTATACAAGGACAGTTCCTGTGCCTATCTTGTTAAAATTGCCAGGAAGGATGCTTTTGCTTTCCAGTTTGCATTATGTAAAACATAATCTTGGGAATAGTTACTCTAAAGGAACATTTCTATAAGATAAATTGCATTTGGAATCTTTTAGGGAAGGTTCTTTGAGGAATTGTGGTAAATCTTTTTCTAATGGAAAGAATCACTTCAGTTTACCTCTTCTGAATACCTTTCATTTTCATTTGTTGAAGGGGAACAAATGTTTGTTCTTTGAAGTTTTTGAATGTTGATCATAATCTTTGTTTTTACCATGTTTGTGTGGGTTGATGACAGACAAGGAAACTGAAGCACAGATGTCTCCTGCAAAATGTAAAACTAGGATTAGATATCAAGACTGCTAGTTTTAGCTACCAAATAGACACACGGTTTCTTCTGTGTAAGGTTCTAAAAAAGTTGTGATTCTTTGAATCATGTAAAATTTTGTCCAGGATTTTGTAGAATTTTGTAATTTTTCAGTAAATGGTATCTTCTTAAATACAAATATACAGGTATTATTATTCCTGCACCCTATTGTCATATTCAAAAAACCCAAAGAAAGGAAAGGAAAGTGGTAGAGGAAAGAACTAGATAGGAGATTTGTGTTGTAGCCTGAGACACACTACTGAATTTGAAAACTTGAGCAAATCATTTGCTTTCTCTGATCTCAACTTCCTCAAAGTAGTAATATGTTAAGAACAAGTGGAATTTAATTTTTGCTTTCTTATCTTTTCTGTTCTGGGCTCAGGGACACAGACTAATTAGTCAGGGGCCATTGTTGAAACAGAAACCAGGAAAAACCACATAGAAGTCTTTCTGGAAGTACAATTAATGACTATATTTTGAACAGTACAAATCCTGCATCCTGTCATTTGGAGACAGAATTTTCTAGAAGACAATGAAGGTGTTCAGTTCAGTTGCTCAGTCGTGTCTGGCTCTTTGTGATCCCATGGACTGCAGCACACCAGGCCTCCCTGTCCACCTCCCTGTCCATCACCAATTCCCAGAGTTTACTTGAACTCATGTCCACTGAGTCAGTGATGCCATCCAACCATCTCATCCTCTGTCGTCCCCTTCTCCTCCTGCCTTCAATCTTTCCTGAAGGTGAGGTGGCTCTGTAATTCTAACGAGCACCTCAGGTGATTCCAATGGTCGTTGAAATGTAATAACCACTTCTATGAGTTAGATGTTCTGTTTTCCTGAAAACCCTCTTTCAAAAGCCACACACAAAAATTAGTCTTTGTTACAAAAAACATGGATATAATCTTAGCTTGTTTTAGCTAATCGTTAGGGGGTGCCCAGTAGTTTTTATCAGGCCACACTGGTCAGTGTGAACAGGGACACCAAGGACCTTTGAGAAGGGTTTCTGGAAGATTCTGATCAAATCACAAGAGAGTGGAGCTTACTTAGAAGGTGGTGGGTCTGAGACCTGGTTCTCAGAGATGATCTTTGAAGAGAGTGCAATGTCTTGTTGTTGTTGTTTAGTTGCTAAGTCATGTCTGAATCTTTTGTGACTCCATGAACTGTAGACCTCTAGGCTCCTCTGTCCATGGAATTTCCCAGGCAGGAATACTAGAGTGGGTTGCCATTTCCTTCTTCAGGGGATCTTCCTGACCCAGGGATTGAAACTGCATCTCTTGCATTAGCAGGTGGATTCTCTTGTTCCGCTTGCCAATTAAACAACCCCCAAGGAGCTCAAAGACCCCAGCTGGCCCAGCCCATCCAACAACGTGGGACCTACCCAGGAGAGGACTGGCAGATGGACTTCACCCAGATGCTAGTTTCTCAAGGGTATAAATACCTACTAGTCATGATAGATACATTCACACGATGGATTGAAGGCTTTCCCACCCGGACTGAGAAGGCTGAGGAGGTGGTAAAAAAAACTGCTTCATGAAATCATTCCAAGATTTGGTCTGCCCAGGTCATTACAAAGTGACAATTGGACATCATTTACTTCTAAGGCCACCCAAGGGGTCTTGAAAGCATTGGGCATTACTTATTATCTCCCCTTTGCCTGGAGGCCTCAATCTTCGGGAAAAGTAGAAAGAGCCAATCAGTTCTTAAAATCAGCGATAAAAAAGGTAACCCAGGAGACCTCTCTGGGATGGAAGGAGGCTTTACCAATAGCTCTCCTCCGCACCTGCATTGCCCCTAAGAAACAGCTTGGTCTTAGTTAGTTCTTATGGTTTCCCTGGTGGCTCAGAGGTTAATGCGTCTGCCTCCAATTCGGGAGACCTGGGTTCGATCCCTGGGTCAGGAAGATCCCCTGGAGAAGGAAATGGCAACCCACTCCAGGATTCTTGCCTGGAGAACCCCATGGATGGAGGAGCCTGGTAGGCTACAGTCCATGGGGTCACAAAGAGTCGGACACGACTGAGCGACTTCACCTTCACCTCTTTACCACTGAGCCACCAGGGAAGCCTGTGCAATGTCTTAGCACAGAGTTAACATGGAAAGTTAAGGTAGGCACCGGAATTAACAGGGAGGCTGGGGGAGACAGACTAAACCAGGATCATGGGAAAGAGATGGCAGAGCAATGCCAGTGGCAGCTCAGTTCCTACCTGTGGTTACAGCTGGCAATGTGTCCTAAAAGTAAGTTCTGGGGGGCTTTGGGGACCCTGAGGCCTGCCAGCTGAGAAGAGATTCTGCCTGTAGTTTCCACGGCTGAAACACTACAGAGCCCAGCAAGGACACAGTGGCACAAGATTTCCTGGGTCTACATCATGTACAGTTTGGTTTCTCCTCTAAGTATTGTCTTCAGTTCAGTTCAGTTCAGTCACTCAGTCGTGTCTGACTCTTTGCGACCCCATGAATCACAGCACGCCAGGCCTCCCTGTCCATCACCACCTCCCAGCCTTTACCCAAACTCATGTCCATCAAGTTGGTGAAGCCATCCAGCCATCTCATCCTCTGTCATCCCCTTCTCCTCTTATTCACAGTCCAACTCTCACATCCATACATGACCACAGAAAAAAACATAGCCTTGACTAGACAGACTTTTGTTGGCAAAGTAATATCTTTGCTTTTCAATATGCTATCTAGGTTGGTCATTACTTTCCTTCCAAGGAGTAAGCGTCTTTTAATTTCATGACTGCAATCACCATCTGCAGTGATTTTGGAGCCCCCCGAAATAAAGTCTGACACTGTTTCCACTGTTTCCACATCTATTTCCCATGAAGTGATGGGACCAGATGCCTTGATCTTCGGTTTTCTGAATGTTGAGCTTTAAGCCAACTTTTTCACTCTCCTCTTTCACTTTCATCAAGAGGCTTTTGAGTTCTTCTTCACTTTCTGCCATAAGGGTGGTGTCATCTGCATATCTGAGGTGATTGACATTTCTCCCGGCAATCTTGATTCCAGCCTGTACTTCATCCAGCCCAGCGTTTCTCATGATGTACTCTGCATAGAAGTTAAATAAGCAGGGTGACAATATACAGCCTTGACGTACTTCTTTTGATATTTGGAACCAGCCTGTTGTTCCATGTCCAGTTCTAACTGTTGCTTCCTGACCTGCATACAGATTTCTCAAGAGGCAGGTCAGGTGGTCTGGTATTCCCATCTCTTGAAGAATTTTCCACAGTTTATTGTGATCCACACAGTCAAAGGCTTTGGCATAGCCAATAAAGCAGAAATAGATGTTTTTCTGGAACTCTCTTGCTTTTTCCATGATCCAGCAGATGTTGGCAATTTGATCTCTGATTCCTCTGCCTTTTCTAAAACCAGCTTGAACATCTGGCAGTTCGCAGTTCATGTATTTCAGCCTGTTGTTCCATGTCCAGTTCTAACTGTTGCTTCCTGACCTGCATACAGATTTCTCAAGAGGCAGGTCAGGTGGTCTGGTATTCCCATCTCTTGAAGAATTTTCCACAGTTTATTGTGATCCACACAGTCAAAGGCTTTGGCATAGCCAATAAAGCAGAAATAGATGTTTTTCTGGAACTCTCTTGCTTTTTCCATGATCCAGCAGATGTTGGCAATTTGATCTCTGATTCCTCTGCCTTTTCTAAAACCAGCTTGAACATCTGGCAGTTCGCAGTTCATGTATTGCTGAAGCCTGGTTTGGAGAATTTTGAGGATTACTTTACTAGCATGTGAGATGAGTGCAATTGTGCGGTAGTTTGAACATTCTTTGGCATTGCCTTTCTTTGGGATTGGAATGGAAACTGACCTCTTCCAGTCCTGTGGCCACTGCTGAGTTTTTCAAATTTGCTGGCATATTGAGTGTAGCACTTTCACAGCAGCATCTTTCAGGATTTGAGATAACTCAACTGGAATTTCATCACCTCCACTAGCTTTGTTCATAGTATTACAGTCCTTCTCAACTAATTCTGTTCATGGATTTTACAACATTCAGAGTGATAGATATCCTTCAGGTAGTACAAATTAATAATCTGCACTAGGTGGTCCTCAAAGTTAAAAAAAAAAAAAGGAAAAGTTACTACAGGAACATCCAAATTGGGGCAGCTTCACAGTTGGTTTCTAGCTAGAGACTTACTGCCCCAAACTGCACATATCAAGGGCTTCTTATGCTGTGACACTGCATAAGAGGTGGCTGTGGGATACTGATTAGAGTCTAGACTTGGAAGCCAGACTTCTTGGGGTTCACAATTCTGCCCCAAACTTCGAAGCTGTGGAACTCTGAGCAGTTTCTTCATCTGTAAAGTGGAAATAAAATTGACACCTAGCCTGTAAGGGAAAGACTGAAGGCAAGAGAAGGGGACAAAAGAGGATGTGATGGTTGGATGGCATCACTGACTCAATGGACGTGTATTTGAGCAAACTCTGGGAGACAGTGAAGGACAGGGAAGCCTGGTGTGCTACAGAACATGGGGTTGCTGAGAGTTGGACACAATTGAGTTACTGAACAACAAACCCTTAAAGCTGTTATGAAGACCAGAAGAGTAATATGTATCAAGTGGTTAGAACACTGTTAGCAAATATTGCTGTGGTTATCCCTCCTTTGTCCAGAGGAAAACAGGGAACTGTCTGTTTTATAGGACTTGTAGACTTCCTAAGCCTCATTCCTATTGAGCAACAGTGGAACCCGAATGACTACTCTTAATGTTCTGGGTTAAGATAGCAGCAATTATAAAATTGTTGAATATGACTCAGGAGGAGTATGTGTAAAGCCATTACACTATGGTGTACTTTGACTTTGTCAGATGAGATAGTCAGACCCAGAGGAAATTGCCCTTGGATTAGCTCAAGTATGAGCAAGTCAAGAAAGTTTCAGCAGGACATACTGAGGTGAGGGCCTCTTTGAACAGCACAAGGATGCATAAAGCAAGAGGTAAGGCAGAGTGCATGCTTTCTATTTTGCCTCCTTCAGCTATCCTTGCCTAGGAGAGAAATTCGAGAATGATGACAGGGGTATTTTGACACTTAACAGGAATCTAGGTGGGTTTGTGTGCCAGTTGAAAGCTCATGTTTTTTTTTCTCTTAGTTATGGAAGCCTGCATCCCTCTCTGTATTAGTAGCTCCATATAGGACTGTGCTGAAGTCCTCTATTGATCTTCAGATAGCACAGCTAGACTCCCAGCTGCCCTGACAGTCACCTCTGCTCAGAGCCTAGGAGCTGACAAACATTGTTGTCTTGGTATTCACAAGGAAGACCTCTTGCTCACGTAGAAACTGTCCAATCCTGTGCAATATGAAGGGGTGAAAAAAGGCTTCTGAACAAGAGCTTACAATTGTAGGAGGAGCTATGGAGGGGGAACCAGCAGCCATCTTATTCAGGTAAATGAATTTAGGGTTTCTATGAACTACTTAGTCCACCTTTTCTCTACATGATATTCTGTCCTGTTGAAAGAAACTTATGCTTGTTAGTTCCAACAATGCACAGGATCTTGACTTTAAATCAGAGAGTCTACCAGGACCTCATTTCTTTTATTTAGTATCTTTATTATTTCACATAACATTCTCTTGGCTATTATAAGATTCATATCCATAACTTGTATATTTATTTATAATTATAATTTGGTATATTTAGCTGGTTTATTTAAGTGGAATTCATTTCATTGACATACTATAATATCCTCCTAATATTCTTGTTATTGATTTTAGTGTTTCAGAAGTATTATTCATACTGACACCTTACTGGGAAGCAAATTTAGGTTATATCAATAGATATTATTATAATATAGAAAACATTAATATTTGATAGTGACATAAATATGACACAAAGGCAATAAACTGATTAATAAACACACACATGTCATTAATAAAACATTCCAAGATGGCAACTAAGAATTTTCAGCTCTTGTTCTTAAAGTTCCCCTTTCATTTACCAAGTGTATATTGAGTGTTGCCCCTTGTTCACACAAGGTATTCTCAGTTAATGACATTGGTCCTCTTTTAAAGTAACACAGAAGTGGAAAATAATTAAAATGATAGTATAAAATTCATAAATTAAAAAAATGACTTATCAAATCATAACAATGCTTCCCTCCCTTTTTCTTTCTGTGTGTGTGTGTGTGTGCGCGAGTGCGTGCAGGTGCAGGTGCATGTGTGTATGTGTGTTGCTTGGCAACCAACATTGATCTGTCCAAAAAAAAAAATCACATGACTTAGGAATTGCTAGTGGCACTTTACTCTGTCATTTTTCTTTCTCATACCAAACTGATGAAGGTACTACCAACTGGGATACCTATTAATTGTTTCTTCTTTCTTTGAAGTTTAATTTCTTTGTATTTATCTTGCATTGGGGATGGTTCTGCTAAAGATAGTAACCTAGTAGGGATGACCTGAGAGAGAAATGAATGGGGAAAGACTTCTTTGAGATAAAAGAGAGCATTATCACATTCAGTTTCGTATTTATGATGTATTGGGTCTGTCTTGCCTTCACAAAATACCAAGCATGGCAGAATCCAAAGTCAGGCAGCCTCTATTTCCCCTCACTTTTATTTGGAAGCTATAGCCAGGAAACCTGCTGATTGCCTCCATGAGGCTAATTGGTGTGTGTGTGTGTTCAATGAGTTTATTAGAACTATCTTCCTGGTCTGCTCCAGCATCAGTGCACACCACTTTGGATCTTCCCATCCATCTGGTGTATCCCACTCCTGCCTATTCAGTTCAGTTCCCTGGTTAACACTGTCTTCCTTTGAATGCAGTACTCTGCTCTCACATGAACTATTTGGTATACAGCCTTTTCTTTTTTTGTTAAAAGCTTCTGACAAAGCATTCAATATTTTGGGGCCATTTTTGTCATCAGAGTATCCCATCAAAATTAAATAAAACTTCAGGACATAGGAATAGAAATTTTTCTGAACTCCATACATTAGATTTATAAAGTGTTTTTCCCTTAAAAAACTCAGCTTGGAAGAAATTATGGTTTGCCTGCAAGTAGGGGGCAAGTGACAACAGCAGCATGCCAATCAAATGGTCAAAACTCCGTCACAAGTAAATAGAAGATACTTTCCTTTCCAAATCCTCTGTCTTTTATTTACAGTTATTTGCTTAGTTTGAAAGACTTTGAAACATATTCCCCATTTGAAGTATATCCAGTTTCACATTCTCTCTGTATTACATTCTCATGTTTATGAGAATTGATGCTGTTTGCTTATATTGCTTTTGTGACTTCCTCCACCCCACCCTGTAAGAGTCTAACAGGGCAGAAGCTTCAGAGACTCTTCCTGGCTAATACCCGACCCCTTTCTCTCGCATTACAGCTCCAAGTGACCATTTTCAAAGCAAAAGGTCATCCCTATCCCCATCCCTTTGGAACCAATGTGCATCAACCTTCTAACCTCTGCCTCAGAGAGATGATGGCTGTTTGGGCTGCAATCCCTTCATTACAGATGGTCCATATTTTATATTTAGTATGGGAGGTCAAATTTAGGAAAGCAATTTCTTTTAAAGCTAAGAGTTCCAATAATCCAACGTCTTCTATTGGCTTATGGGTGAATGGGCAGTAATGGGTTTATGGGAAGCGCCTGCTGGTCTGTCTTTTCCAGGGAGGGGATTATTCCTGTCAATCTAAATTTTTAGAATTGGTGGGCTCCCATTGTTTATTATTCAGCAAGCTTTTATTAGATTGTCTGTAAGCACAATGCAGCAAGTGGGGCATCCTTCTGAGAAGGCTAGCAGGCTGGATCAATATCTCTAGGCATTTAAAATCTTGGATAAAATAATATAACATTTTCATCTCAGCTTCAGAAAAGAGTCCTGCATGTAGTTTTGTTGCTAAAAGAATATACAGAAAGATGCATGATGACATTAGCAAGAATAAAAATTGTCTAACGATGGAATTTATGGGTAAGATGGTGAATTTTTCAGGTGAGTATACATTTAAAATATTTCAGTCTTTTGTGACTGTTTAGACTAAATATACAAAGAAACAGTGTAACTGTGCTACACAAATGCATTTACTGTGCAAACTTCAAATAAAATAACAGAGAGAAATGGCATTAGCTTTAAAATTAGTAGTGTAAATGAATTTGTAAGTATATATATATATTTTTTCACATATATATATAAAATAACATGTATGTATGGAGTGAAACAGAGACTAGATTAACTCACTTGTGTGCAGCAGATGAATCAAATCAAGCACAGTGACTTGGGACCTAAGAGAAACCACATGATCTCAAGGCCTTTGGTTGTGCAAGCCCCAGAAGGCCAAACTATCCTAAGGTTATGCAGGCGGGGGAGGTGGGTCACAACCTCCATGTCTACACTGAGCATTCTCATTCTTAATGGACTCTAGAAGCAAACCAAAGAAAAACTCTTAGGCTTTTGTGTTCAGACATCAGGCTTAAAAGTTCCTTGTCCTGATTTTACAATTTACCTGGTTAGAAACTAGGCTGGGAGTAAAACTGACCCTAGGAAGGAAAATCTGAGACCTAAGAGATGTTGAGATAACCGTGGCCCCATCACTTGCCTGCCCACTCCCTGCACTGGGCATAAAGACATGTGGGGACACACACCTGTCACAGACAAAATTGAATCAGGTCATCAGGTTGTTGCATGTTGTAGATATGTTAATAAAAATAAGAACCATAGGTTGTAATGGTTTTGATAGCTGCTGCTGCTGCTGCTAAGTCGCTTCAGCTGACTCTGTGCGATCCCATAGATGGCAGCCCAGCAGGCTCCACCGTCCCTGGGATTCTCCAGGCAAGAACACTGGAGTGGGTTGCCATTTCCTTCTCCAATGCATGAAAGTGAAAAGTGAAAGTGAAGTCACTCAGTCCTGTCTGACTCTTAGCGACCCCATGGACTGCAGCCTACCAGGCTCTTCCATCCATGGGATTTTCCAGGCAAGAGTACTGGAGTGGGGTGCCATTGATAGCTGCTAGTATTATCATTTTTATCATTGTTGAATATTTACTATATTTTAGATATCTCAAGGATATTTTCTCAGAAGTTCCTTTGAGGCAAAATATTTTTATTACCTAGTTATTTTACAATCAAGAAACTGAGAGGAAGGAAGGAAATTTATTGACTAGTTCTTACATGTCAGACAATATGATTGTGATAGTCATTTATATTATTTAATTTTATTCTTAAAACTCTTTTAGGTACATATTAGCTATCATTACATATTTGAGAAATCTAAGACTCAGAAAGGTTAAATAATTTAGTCAGTGTCCCAGAACTAGTACATGGTGGAGTTGGGTTAAAAGTGACCAGATTTGCTTTGTTCCTAAGTGCGTGCTATTTTCACTTGATTCTGTTGCCTATTGAGAAAGAGCAAAGACCATCCATTATTTAAGTCCTTTGTCTTATCCTTCAGAGGTGTTTGCCTCACCATTGCCTTATGTGCAGTCTGCTCCCAAAGTATCTGACCCCCAAAGTATTTGACAGACAGAGATGTGAGGACCCATGAGTTGAAGCCCCATGTTATTACTCTCTGGCTTATAAAGAGCCACAGTATGTGGGAGTCTCCAAAGATGATTTGGTGGAACAAAGATGATGGAGTTAGGAGAGAAAAATGAGCAAAGCATATACACTAACTCATTCTTTAAAGTCTATGCTATTAATTCATGTTTCTAAAGTGCTTATTCAACACTGAGTTAAATTCACCTTGTTTTGTAGAACATTTCAAAGAGTTTGTATGAAGTCTTGACGGCGGTCTTTCAATGGGGCAGTTGCAAAAATCCACCTCGGGGTTGAAAATGAAACTACCTTGAGGACACAGAAGAGACAGATCTAACATCACTGTGAATCTTTGATTCACCACTTCCTTTGCTTGAACAGCCTGAGAAATCACTACCAGGATCCCTGTGGGCCCTTACTGCCTCAGTTCTCCACATGCAAACTAGGATGACAGGGCTGTCCCATGACCTTGTATATTAAAGAATAACCTGCAAATAAAGCAATGGGGAAATGCCCAGGTATGTAAGAGAAATAGTGTCTTCTTTGTTCAAATGCTCTTTAAAAATGTTCAGGAAAAGAGATGAACAGAATTCTAGCAAAATCAGGTAGTGAAATGCTCAAGTTGCAGCACTTGAGTAACAACTGGGCATAAATCTATACTAGGTGCTAAGCTTATCTGTCAGGATGCACAGGCAGAGGAGCCTGACCAAATTGGAAGAGTGCTGTGGAGAATCTGGCCTCTGGAACATAGTACTTTGTCCCTTCAGCTTTTCTCTGCCTCTTTGCTGTGTGCAAGAGAGAATGCAGGAAATGTGCAGTTAAAACTGGTGACTAAATTCCAGAATGTCTTTCTTTCAAAGAGGATGAAAGAAGCCTCTCTATAATTCTGATGCATGTGAAGAAAACCATGTGAATAACAAAAGATGGCAGCTCAGTGGGAAATGGACAGTTAATTAGCTAAAGTATCTTACCCTCTCATTAGCTCTAAGTAGAATGTCAAAGAAGGAATTGAAATCTAGCCTGTTGTAGGGCTTTGTTGGGTAAACTGTTTACATGAACAAAGAGACAGTGAAGGTAGAGCAGATTCTGAGAGCAGCACATACATCTAGAGAGTCGTAGCAATGAAGACGTGCTTCCCAGGGGCTATGGCAAAAATCCTGGGGCCTGAATACCTGGTCTGGACTATTGGCTCTGCCACTTATCTGAGTAAGTTATGCAAATTCTCCAAGTCTCAGTTTCCTTAGTAATAATTCCCACCTTACAAGGTTTGAGGATCAAATTAAGAACTGCATTTAGCATAGTCCCTGGAACATATTAAAAACTCCCTATAGGATAGCTATAAAAATAATAATTATTCACTCTAAGAAAAGATTTGGAGAGAAACTTAGTGAGCAAAAGTTGATGGTGGTCAGAGAATTTTTTTAGTGGCTGGGAGTCTGTTTCTTCTTAAAGTTTTGGAATATGTTCTGTTAGTGTTCTATAAATGAGAGATTCATTTTACTTTATGATATTATTTCTAGAAAAAAATGTTAAAATGATTTTGGCATCACTCACTCTTGCTTTTTCCATTACTGATGTCTGGTAGTTTAGAAAGAAAGACCTGGGCAGTCAGGTTAGCATTTCCCTAAATGTATTTTCAAATGTATTGATAAGTCCCTCAGAAAAGTCCTTGTGAGATTCACAGTGCATGTTCTCATGTTAAAGGCTCTGAGAAGTCCATGACTAAATTAATTTATGTGATTTTGTTAAACTTAGTATTTTCTAAACTTGTTTGACTATAGGTTCTGTATTCTACACATTACCTGTTCACATTTCCGGAACACTTTGGGAAAAGTTGATCTAAGATAACACTTTTTTCCTAGGGGGATTTTACTAGCATTGTAGACAAAGAACCCAGGAGGAAATGCAGAGTTTTTATAAATATGAAACTGTGACCTCAACCTTAAATTGCTGTGAAAATATTTGCTAATAACCCCCGAAGAAAGCTATGCCAGTTCTTTTTTTTTTTTTTTTAGTGTATAGAGCAGAAATGAACACTATCAGAACATCATTTAGTTAGTACTTATATACTTACTAAAATGTTCATACTTGAACATTTCTGGGTCAGTTCAGTTCAGTTGCTCAGTTGTGTCCGACTCTTTGCGACCCCATGGACCACAGCACACCAGGGCTCCCTGTCCATCCCCAACACCCGGAGTTTACTCAAACTCATGTCCATTGACTCAGTCATGCCATCAACCATCTCATCCTCTGTTGTGCCCTTGTCCTCCTGCCTTCAATCTTTCACAGCATCAGGGTTTTTCAAATGAGTTAGCCCTTCACATCAGGTGGCCAAAGTATTGGAGTATCAGCTTCAACATCAGTCCTTCCAAGGAACACTCAAGATTGATCTTCTTTAGGATGGACTGGTTGTAACTCTTTGCAGTCCAAGGGACTCTCAAGAGTCTTCTCCAACATCACAGTTCAAAAGCATCAATTCTTCTGTGCTCAGTTTTCTTTATAGTCCAACTCTCATATCCATACAAGAGTATGGATACTCAGAGTATGACTGAGTATGACTGATATTCAGAGTGTAACTACTGAAAAAACGATAGCCTTGACGAGATGGACCTTTGTTGGCAAAGTAATATCTCTGCTTTTTAATATGCTATCTAGGTTGGTCATTACTTTCTTTCTAAGGAGCAAGCATCTTTTAATTTCAAGGCTGCAGTCACCATTTGCAGTGATTTTGCAGCCCCCCCAAAATAAAGTCAGTCAGGGTTTCCACTGTTTCCCCATCTGTTTGCCATGAAGTGACGGGACCAGATGCCATGATCTTAGTTTTCTGAATGTTGAGCCTTAAGCTAACTTTTTCACTTTACTCTTTCAGTTTCCTCAAGCAGCTCTTTAGTTCTTCTTCACTTTCTGCCATAAGGGTGGTGTCATCTGCATATCTGAGGTTATTGATATTTCTCCTGGCAATCTTGATTCCAGCTTGTGCTTCATCCAGCCCAGTGTTTCTCATGATGTACTCTGCATAGAAGTTAAATAAGCAGGGTGAAAATATACAGCCTTGACGTACCCCTTTTCCTATTTGGAACCAGTCCGTTGTTCCATGTCCAGTTCTAACTGTTGCTTCTTGACCTGCATACAGGTTTCTCAAGCGGCAGGTCAGGTGGTCTGGTATTCCCATCTCTTGAAGAATTTTTCACAGTTTCTTGTGATCCATACAGTCAAAAGCTTTGGTATAGTCAATAAAGCAGAAATAGATGTTTTCCTGAAACTCTTTTGCTTTTTCAATGATGCAGCAAGTGTTGGCAATTTGATCTTTGGTTCCTCTGCTTTATCTAAAACCAGCTTGAACATCTGGAAGTTCACAGTTCACATATTGCTGAAGCCTGGCTTGAAGATTTTTGAGGATTACTTTACTAGAGTGTGAGATGAGTGCAATTATGTGGTAGTTTGAGCATTCTTTGGCATTGCATTTCTTTGGGATTGAAATGAAAACTGACCTTTTCCAGTCCTGTGGCCACTACTGAGTTTTCCAAATTTGCTAGCATATTGAGTGCAGCACTTTCACAGCATCATCTTTTAGGATTTGAAATAGCTCAACTGGAATTTCATCACCTCCACTAGCTTTGTTCATAATGATGCTTCCTAAGGCCCACTTGACTTCACATTCCAGGATGTCTGGCTCTTGGTGAGTGATCACACCATCATAAATATCTGGGTTGTGAAGATCTTTTTTGTATAGTTCTTCTGTGTATTCTTGCCACCTCTTCTTAATATCTTTTGCTTCTCTTAGGTCTATACCATTTATGTCCTTTATTGAGCCCATCTTTGCCTGAAATGTTCCCTTGGTAGCTCTGATTTCCTTGAAGAGATCTCTGGTCTTTCCCCTTCTATTGTTTCCCTCTATTTCTTTGCACTGATCACTGAGGAAGGCTTTCTTATCTCTCCTAGCTAGTCTTTGGAACTCTGCATTCAGATGGGTGTATCTTTCCTTTTCTCCTTTTCTTTTTGCTTCTTTTCTTTTCTCAGCTATTTGTAAGGCCTCCTCAGACGGCCATTTTGCTTTTTTGCATTTCTTTTTCTTGGTAGATGCTCTTGCTCCCTGTTTCCTGTACAATGTCACAAACCTCCGTCCATAGTTCATCAGACACTCTATCAGATCTAGTCCCCTAAATCTATTTCTCAATTCCCCTGTATAATCGTTAGGGATTTGATTTAGGTCATACCTGAATGGTCTAGTGGTTTTCCCTACTTTCTTCAATTTAAGTCTGAATTTGGCAATAAGGAGTTCCTGATCTGAGCCACAGTCAGCTCCCAGTCTTGTTTTTGCTGACTGTATAGAGCTTCTCCATCTTTGGCTGCAAAGAATATAATCAGTCTGATTTTGGTGTTGGCCATCTGGTGATATTCATGTGTAAAGTCTTCTCTTGTGTTGTTGGAAGAGGGTGTTTGCTATGACCAGTGTGTTCTCTTGGCAGAACTCTATTAGCCTTTGCCCTGCTTCATTCTGTTATCCAAGGCCAAATTTGCCTGTTACTCAAGGTGTTTCTTGACTTCCTAATTTTGCATTCCAGTCCCCTATATTGAAAAGGACATCTTTTTTGGGTGTTAGTTCTAGAAGGTCATGTAGGTCTTCATAGATCCGTTCAACTTCAGCTTCTTCAGCATTACTGGTCGGGGCATAGATTTGGATTAACGTGATACTTACATACTTGCTAAATGTTCATACTTGATGAACATTTCTGGGTAAACAGAGTCAAAACCTGACTCTGAACCGTAGAACCACTTGATAAATATTGGTGATTCCTTTTGCTAGGAGTTAATTATGATTTTGTAAAGAAGACTTTAAAGAGAAGCAGTGAGTGGGCTAGTGTGAGAGGAAAATGGAAACAGCTCAACCCAACTGTTTGTTATATTTCCCCTCTGCCTGGACATAAGAAGTGCTTATGAGGAAAAAGGAATGTGATGTTTTGTTACTGAAAGAAGCAGAGAAGGCCTTTATCTTTCTTTAGGGCAGGGGTCCCCAACCTCCAGGATCTAATGCCTAATGAATTGAAGTGGAGCTGATGTAATAATAATAGAAATAATGTGCACAGTAAATGTAATGCAATGAAATTATCCCAAAACCATTCCTCCACTCCAGGTCCACGGAAAAATTGTCTTCCATGAAACTGATCCCTTGTGCCAAAAGGTTGGGGACCACTGCAGTGGGCCAGAATATTAAGCTACATCAAGCTAATTCTAACTCAGTGTACTTTTATCAGTCCTAATTCATCCACAGTTCAGATCAGTTCAGTTCAGTTGCTCAATCATGTTCAACTGTTTGCGACCCCATGAACCACAGCGCGCCAGGCCTCCCTGTCTATCACCAACCCTTGGAGTCCACACAAACCCATGTGCATCGAGTCGGTGATGCCATCCAACCATCTCATCCTCTGTCGTCCCCTTATCCTTCTGCCCTCAATCTTTCCCATGATCAGGGTCTTTTCAAATGAGTCAGCTCTTCTCATCAGGTGGACAAAGTATAGGAGTTTCATTGTCAACATCAGTCCTTCCAATGAAGACCCAGAACTGATCTCCTTTAGGATGGACTGGTTAGATCTTCTTGCAGTCCAAGGGACTCTCAAGAGTCTTCTCCAACACTACAGTTCAAAAGCACCAATTCTTTGACATTCAGCTTTTGTTATAGTCCAACTCTCCCATCCAAACATGACTATTGGAAAAACCATAGCCTTGACTAGATGGACCTTTGTTGGCAAAGTGTATCTCTGCTTTTTAATATGCTGTCTAGGTTGGTCATAACTTTCCTTCCAAGGAGAAAGCATCTTTTAATTTCATGGCTGCAGTCACCATCTGCAATGATTTTGGAGCCCAGAAAAATAAAGTCAGCCACTGTTTCCACTGTTTCCCCATCTATTGCCCATGAAGTGATGGGACCGGATGCCATGATCTTAGTTTTCTGAATGTTGAGGTTTAAGCCAGTTTTTTCACTCTCCTCTTTTTCACTTTCATCAAGAGGCTTTTTAGTTCCTCTTCACTTTCTGCATAAGGGTGGTGTCATCTGCATATCTGAGCTTATTGATATTTCTCCTGGCAATCTTGATTCCAGCTTGTGCTTCCTCCATCCCAGCATTTCTCATGATGTACTCTGCATATATGTTAAATAAGCAAGGTGACAATATACAGCCTTGATGTACTCCTTTTCCTATTTCGAACCAGTCTGTTGTTCCATGTCCAGTTCTAACTGTTGCTTCTTGACCTGCATACAGGTTTCTCAAGAGGCAGGTCCCATGGTCTGGTATTCCCATCTCCTTCAGAATTCTCCACAGTTTATTGTGATCCACACAGTCAAAGGCTTTGGCATAGTGAATAAATTCATGCACAAATGTCTTACACATCAAACTTTTTCCCTCAACAAAACAATGTCTTAAAAAATGATTTTTCTCCCCAAGCTGGACTGCAAAAGCCTGTTTCAGCTATATATATTTTTTTCTAAACTGTTAGGATCTCTGCAATGTAACCCCAGTAGTAGAAGTGACAGAGTTTACCATTTATTCAGTCAGCAAATATTTCATGATTTGGAATGTACTGAGATGCAAAGATAAAAGTACCTAGCCCTTGCCCTCAAGCTGCTTGTCTCATTGGTGATATAAGACATAAACAAATAATGAGTAGACAAAGTAGTTTTAGGTAAGTGAAATTGAAATAGAGTAAATACACTGGAAGCATTTCTGGTTGAGATAATCAAGGCTTTATGGGGTGGCATTGCAGCTTAGCCCCACAAAATGGGTAAGAATTTAATAAGCAGAGAAAAAAACGTGGGCTTTTAGGATGGAATGCTTTGAAATCACTTAGAAAAACCCAGAAGTAGACTGGCAAATGAACTTACTTCTCATGTTCCATGGAATGGATTCCTCATGCTGAGATCTACAAAGATGAGATACTTTTTGAGACTCTGACACAGCAACCCTTTTCCTCACTAGGGCATCAGTAGTAGAATTGCAGTTAACAAGTCTTTGTGGTCCCTGAGAGAAATTGATATTTACTGATTGCACTGTGCTGAAGTAAAATTACAAGAGTGCATTAAAATCCTTTGTAAAGAAGGCTGAAGGCATTACAAAAATGCATGGGCATCTTGGGCATTAATATTTGATTCAATATCTTTTAGTTGCATATGGCATATTTTGATGGAAGAGGCATGCATAGATATAAATACAAATTGAAGAACCACCAGAGCCAGTACTAGCTGTCAGTAAGACTCCTGGCTGGCAGGATTCACTTAGCCTCACTTCATACACAGACTTTGAGGACATATCCTCAAGGAACAAAGAATCAAGGGAAGGTTTTTGTGTTTACTCTATTGTCTGTGAAAGGAGGAACAGGAAGCTTCTTGCAATCAAAGAACATAAACACTCAATTAGGACTGCTAAAGCACATACTACATCCAAAATACTGTGCTCAGACACTGACAGTGGTGGGAAAAGAGAAACACAATTTATTTCCTTAAGGATCTCAGAGTCTTGTGGAGGGACAGATATACACATAGCCAGTGAATGTGAAAACAGTAAAATAAATACTTGGGGAGGATTGGAGGGAAGGATGAGATTCTGTAAGTGCCCACTGAATGGCAAACTTGATTGAATTTCATTGAAAATGTTCTTTTTTATTTCTATTCATAAACAACCCAATTGGGACTTTGTGGGTCATCAGAGTTGCATTTAACCTTTCTCTGTGTTTCTTGTCCAGTTCAGTCCTGCTAGGACAGTTTCCTTTGCTGTTATAGAATAGGCTTTCCTCAGTGCTTTTGCATCAGTCAGAGTTCAATGGCAGTCCACAAAGGCCACTCAAGTTAGATTAAACAGAAAAGGATTTATAATGGGCTATTATAAGGCAACTTATAGATTTTGGGACACAGTCTGAGAAACAATGGAGAAGGCAATGGCACCCCACTCCAGTACTCCTGCCTGGAAAATCCCATGGACAGAGGAGCCTGGTAGGCTGCAGTCCATGGGGTTGCTGAGGGTCAGACACGACTGAGCGACTTCACTTTCACTTTTCACTTTCATGCATTGGAGAAGGAAATGGCAACCCACTCCAGTGTTCTTGCCTGGAGAATCCCAGGGACAGGGGAGCCTGGTGGGCTGCTGTCTATAGGGTCAGACAGAGTTGGACACGACTGAAGTGACTTAGCAGCAGCTGAGAAACAAGCTTGGATGCCACACAGCAGAAGTGAGCAGCTAAAAGTAATGCTCAGTCACTGCATGAGACTGTTTCCTCAAGAAGGCCACTGCTGTTGCTACCTGTGACTCATCACTCATGAAAACACAACTTGAAGACCAGAAGCTCTGCTATGGCTTCTGCAGGTGAACTTAATACCTTCAGTGCCATGATTTCTGGAAGAGGCTTGTGGCATCATAGAGTTTTTCTTGTTCTTCCAAGTCTGACAAGGAGAAACTGCTTGGTTGAAGCTAGTCACAAGCAGGAGATGATTAAAGTGGAAGTTTGGGAGAAATGCATAATCCACAATGCAGAAAATTGCCAAAATGGGGAGATTGGTTAACAAAGTCATTGGCAGCTGCAAATGATTGAGTTCCATTGCATCACCCCTCTGGCTATTTCCCTTAGAAAATTTTATCCTAGTTTTTAAAATTTACTGAAATTCAGATTGGCTTGATACAGAGTATCATTTCAACATCTTAGCAGTGTGCTTCCCTGGTGGCTTAGATGGTAAAGAATCTGCCTGCAGTGTGGGAAACCTGGGTTTGATCCCTGGGTTGAGAAGATCCCCTGGAGAAGGAAATGGCAACCCACTCCAGTATTCTTGCCTGGAGAATTCCACAGACAGAGGAATCATGGCAGGCTAGAGACCATGGGGTCGCATAGAGTCGGACACAACTGAACAACTAACACTTTCTAGCAGTGCAGCCTGGAGTTTTATTCAAATGTGTTGAAGAGAAGCAAAGATAGTCAGTAGCTGAGCTCCTCATTTGCTTTACTTCTGATTCTCCCCTGTGCTCCTGAATTTGGAGGCCCTGTGCCAGAATTTATATTCCTGAGCGGTCTCAAAATTGTGTGCACATTCTTCACTGCAGATATGTGCTAGGGTAGTCTCCATCATGTTCAGAGAGTATGTGACCCTTCTCTGAATGAACCAGATAGGATTGAGACCAAAATTAAATATTTTAGGGATTGTATTTTTATATAGTTGTATTAATTAGAAAATTTCTGGTGCCAAGGAGCATGTATACTCTCTGACAGGCCCAAACTTACAGGAAATTTGTGTATAATGATACAAAGATGTTTCATTGAAGGCTTAGGACTCCAAGAAGGTAAGACCAGGGTAGCAGAAGTCTGTGGACTTGCTATCAGTGATATACATCCACTGCATGTTTATTCCAGTTGTGCTACTACTTATTTCCAGGACAGAAATCTAATTGGCCCAAATAAATTTTTTTGTTCCAAGCTCCAGATTGCTAACCGGACTTGCATGTCTGCTCAGTTGCTAGGTCATGTCTGACTCTTTGTGACCCTATGGGCTTAGCCTGCCAGGCTCCTCTTTGTGGAATTTTCCAGGCAAGAATACTGGAGTGGGTTGCTGTTTCCTCTTCCATGGGATCTTACCCACCCAGTGATCCCTTGTCTCTTGTTTCTCATACATTGGCAGGCAGATTCTTTACCACTTTGCCACATGGGAAGCTCAACCAGCCTTGGGAAGCCACCTTTTCAGATCAGGTGTTCACCCTTGGGTTGATCAACTGTGTCACCCGCTGAGAAGGGAGCTATATGACTTTTATTGCCCACTTACCAAAGACTGTGGGTGACATCAGATTTCTTGAGAAAGGAACATAGGGTAGCCCATTAAAACCTATCCAATATAGAGTAAAACTCTCCAAGGCTTTTAAATTGGCCCTTGCACATCTGGCAGGCTGATAGGGAGGGGCAGCTGAAGGTCTGTTTGCCTGAGGACCTGAAGGGCCACCAGAGAGAGAATTTATCTTAAGATAAGAGAGAACCAAACATGTGGCACCTGACCAAGTTGTGGCTGTTAGAGAGGCAAGTCAGGTGGTGACTATCACTCAGTCTTCCATCCTGGCTTATTGCCAGGTCAGGGTCCTATTGGAGAAGCAGCATGAAAGACCTGTTTGAAATTCAAGCAGTCATGTTTTGTATTCTCTCCAAGAAAGCATATTACATGGAGAGGAGATGGATATTCTTTTTCCTTCACTTCAGAACACAGTGGTTGTTTGGTCTTCATGGGCACCAGCTATTGCCAGCAGAAGAGGCTTGATTAAGAAAACAAGTCTACTGATTGCACCTATTCTTAGGAGAATCCCTGGGATTCCAGCCAAACTTAGGAGGTGCTTGTTGGGAAGCTAGGTCTTTTTGACATGGGAGCAAGAGCCAGTGACATATGTGATTATTTGATCCTATTTATCATTAATGTGATCCTATTTGAATGTGTAGGCCAACAGGCTAGTGATAAAAGGAGAAAGAGCCAGTTTAGTTCAATCTGGTTATAATTATAAACAGTTAAAATCAGTTGTTTCTTTCAAATAAGGTTTCTTCATAATTTCTGTGTTTGCCATCAGAAAATATGCTTGAAATTATAGGGGACTGGAATGCAAAAGTAGGAAGTCAAGAAACACCTGGAGTGGTCCAGATGGCTTCACAGCTGAATTCTACCAAAAATTTAGAGAAGAGCTAACATCTATCCTACTCAAACTCTTCCAGAAAATTGCAGAGGAAGGTAAACTTCCAAACTCATTCTATGAGGCCACCATCACCCTAATACCAAAACCTGACAAAGATGCCACAAAAAAAGAAAACTACAGGCCAATATCACTGATGAACATAGATGCAAAAATCCTTAACAAAATTCTAGCAATCAGAATCCAACAACACATTAAAAAGATCATACATCATTACCAAGTGGGCTTTATCCCAGGGATGCAAGGATTCTTCAATATCTGCAAATCAATCAATGTAATTCACAACATTAACAAATTGAAAAATAAAAGCCATATGATTATCTCAATAGATGCAGAGAAAGCCTTTGACAAAATTCAACATCCATTTATGATAAAAACTCTCCAGAAAGCAGGAATAGAAGGAACATACCTCAACATAATAAAAGCTATATATGACAAACCCACAGCAAACATTATCCTCAATGGTGAAAAATTGAAAGCATTTCCCCTAAAGTCAGGAACAAGACAAGGGTGCCCACTTTCAC
>SJYT01012403.1:82241-130801 GCA_006410635.1 Cephalophus harveyi
AGTTCAGTTCAGTTCAGTTCAGTTCAGTTGCTCAGTCATGTCTGACTCTTTGCGACCCCATGTATTGCAGCACGCCAGGCCTCCCTGTCCATCACCATCTCCCGGAGGTCACTCAGACTCACGTCCATCGAGTCCATGATGCCATCCATCCAGCAACACTGTTTCCACTGTTTCCCCATCTATTTCCCATGACGTGATGGGACCAGATGCCATGATCTTCGTTTTCTGAATGTTGAGCTTTAAGCCAACTTTTTCACTCTCCTCTTTCACTTTCATCAAGAGACTTTTGAGTTTCTCTTCACTTTCTGCCATAAGGGTGGTGTCATCTGCATATCTGAGGTTCTTGATATTTCTCCCGGCAATCTTAGATGGGGAAACAGTGGAAACACTGTCAGACTTTATTTTGTGGGGCTCCAAAATCACTGTGGATGGTGACTGCATCCATAAAATTAAAAGACGCTTACCCTTTGAAAGAAAAGTTATGACCAACCTAGATAGCATATTGAAAAGCAGAGACATTACTTTGCTAACAAAGGTCCGTGTAGTCAAGGCTATGGTTTTCCAGTGGTTATGTATGGATGTGAGAGTTGGACTGTGAAGAAAGATGAGTGCTGAAGAATTGATGCTTTTGAACTGTGGTGTTGGAGAAGACTCTTGAGAGTCCCTTGGACTGCAAGGAGAGCCAATCCGTCCATTCTGAAGGAGATCAGCCCTGGGATTTCTTTGGAGAGAATGATGCTAAAGCTGAAACTCCAGTACTTTGGCCACCTCATGCGAAGAGTTGACTTATTTGAAAAAAACTCTGATGCTGGGAGGGATTGGGGCCAGGAGGAGAAGTGGACGACAGAGGATGAGATGGTGGATGGCATCACTAACTCCATAGACATGAGTCTGAGTGAACTCTGGGGGTTGGTGATGGATAGGGAGGCCTGGTGTGCTGCAATTCATGGGGTTGCAAAGAGTCGGACACGACTGAGCAACTGAACTGACTAACTAACTGACTGAGGTGGTTCCAGATGTGGGCCAGAGTTGAGATCAGCTGTTGTAGGTTTTCCTCAAATCTACCACGGAATGGACACTCTGGGGGCATGAAAATTAGCAATAATCAATTGCTCTCATAGGGCATAAACAAACCCTCTTTCTTTCAATCTCTCATTCAAAATGAAGAGAACATTGAAGTATTTAACAGCTTCTCAGGAAAAACTGGTAACTTGCTGATGATGTTTGAATGGTGGAAGCTGTCCATATGGGAGTGAACTGAAGGATATAGTAATTTCAAGTGTCATTATTCACTGAGCAGCCCTGAAATAATAAGTTTGGTAACAACAAACAGATCATTACTCAGCTGGGTGGCATTTGAATTAGTATCCTAAAAACTCCCACTGTTTTGTTTCCAAAGCTGAGTCTCTTTCTTAAAACCCCGTGAAAATTAGCATGACTGGAATGGTTAGACAACATTTTCCTAATTTCTCCAAACTCAAAGTATACACTATACATAGCCATCTTCCTCTAGATTTGAATGGGAGTGTTCCTCATGCAGCTGTGTCCGACTCTTTGCAATCCCATGGACTGTAACCCACCAGGCTCCTCTGTCCTTGGAATTCTCCAGACAAGAATACTGGAGTGGGTAGCCATATCCTTCACTAGGGGATCTTCCCAACCCAGGGATTGAACCTGGGTCTTCCGCATTGAACCTGGCTTCCCTGAATGGCTTCCCTGGTGGCTCAGAGGTTAAAGCATCTGCCTGCAATGCAGTAGACCTGGGTTCGATCCCTGGGTTGGGAAGATCCCCTGGAGAAGGAAATTGCAACCCACTCCAGTATTCTTGCCTGGAGTATCCCATGGACGGAGAAGCCTGGTGGGCTACAGTCCACGGGATTGCAAAGAGTCGGACATGACTGAGAGACAACTTACTTACTCCTGCATTGTAGGCAGATTCTTTACTATCTGAGCCACAGTTCAGTTCAGTTCAGTTGCTCAGTCGTGTCCGACTCTTTGCGACCCCATGAATCGCAGCACACCAGGCCTCCCTGTTCATCACCATCTCTCGGAGATCACTCAGACTCACATCCATCGAGTCAGTGATGCCATCCAGCCATCTCATCCTGGGTCGTCCCCTTCTCCTCCTGCCCCCAATCCCTCCCAGCATCAGAGTCCTTTCCAATGAGTCAACTCTTCGCATGAGATGGCCAAAAGGGAAGCCCTATTTTTTTAGTTATACTAAAAATCCTGGAGAAATGCAGAAACTTTGCTAAAGAATATTTCCTGTTTTGAGCTCTTTGATGTTAGTGTAATCTCCCACTGTTAATCTTCACAGTATATCTGAACTCTTAATCTCACATTGTTCTGTGGCAATTCAAACAGAAAATAATTCCTTAGGATGAATTCTGTGAGTCTGTGAGACCGCAGCTCTAGCAGTAAGCATAAAAATGCACCCTACAGCTTGAAATTAGGGATTAAGAAGGCCGAGGGCCAAAAATTTGATGTTTTCAAGTGTGATGCCAGAGAAAACTCCTGAGAGTCCCTTGGGCTGCAAGGAGACCAAAACAGTCAATGCTAAAGAAAATTAACCCTGAATATTCATTGGAAGGACTGATGCTGATGCTGAAGCTGAAGTTCCAATACTCTGGCCACCTGATGCAAAGAGCTGACCTATTGGAAAAGACCTTGATGCTGGGAAAGATGGAGAGTAAGAAAATAAGTGGCTGGCAGACGATGAGATGGTTAGATAGCATCACCAACTCTGTGGTCATGAATTTGAGCAAACTGCAAAAGGTAGTGAAGGATATGGAAGCCTGGTGTGCTGTAGTTCATGGGGTCACAAAGAGCTGGACACAACTGAGTAACTGAACAGCAACAACATATGTAATGCATATACATATATGAATGTATAGATAGACTCTAAATTGCCAAACACAAATATATTATTGGAGAGTGCAGACACCTTGAGATTATCAGCTATTCCTTAAAATTACTTTAAATTTATTGAGCTACAAAAATACTGGATTAGGAATAATTTACATAGTTCTCTCCATTTAATTTCAAAAGGGTTCAGCAAATTTTGAGGTTTGTTACAAGACTCACTCAGCACACACATATGTGTGAGTACATTTGGGGAATACTTAATATATGCCATTATTTGAAATTACAGATAGCTCAGTTAATAGAAATGCAAAATCTGTTGTTCTCTTTGTCTTTTAAAAATTATTTCCATGTGTTGTAATTTAGCATGGTGCAATTTGTTTGGAAAATTAAAGTAATAAAACCTTAGTTTGTTGTGTGTCTGAATGGTGGCAATGATTGTCTCAGTGGGTGGCTGCAAATGTGGGGACAAGTCATTGTCAAGATATGCAGACGGAATAAATACTATTTACTAAGGGCTAATGTATAAGAACTAATAATAGACATATTGTTGCATGAAAAATTACCTCCCTAGGAGAGCTTGAACAGTTAGTGTCAGTGCAGTTAGCATGCATATGTTTTTCCTTCTAAACCACTAAAATAACCTTCTGGAGAAAAGAATCCAGAGCAGCCATCTCTTTGTCATCTTTTTATGTCACGCTATCTGGGGTTATGTGGTAGACTATGAAGTTAGTAGTAATTAATAATGATTATAATTGTTGGATATTAATATTTTAGAAGCATGAAAATGATTATTGTAATCATAGGAAGCACCATAAATACATGTAATTGTGATAATGCTGGCTATCATTTTAGTAATTTAGAAAATTAGTGCATAAAAAGCAAACAGTGAGGGACATTCAGAGTATGTGAATATGTATGTAAGAGGAAAATTATTACAGGGCAAAGCTAATCAGCTGGACAAGAAATTTTTCTAGAACTGTTCATTCTCAAACTTTCTTCAGTAGGAAAATTTGAATTTTCCCAATGTATGATCCCTTAAAAAGCACAATATTTTTGAAAAAGTGCTTTGGATCTATAAAGTTCTAATTACAAGGCACAGAAATTAGATCCTTAGTCAAAAGGATCTAATGTATTGAGATTTTAAAATATCAGCATAGATCAAAGACAAAGATGTACTGCTCTAAGTGTATCCCATAAATCTTTTTTTCTGTGATGAATTCTTTCAAAACTTCAAGTGAGCTTGTCTTTGCTTTGAAAGAATCTTGTCAAAACTGGTTATCTTGATCCTCTTGAATGGTGAATACATGAAAGTGTCAGACTCCTCTAATAAGCAATTTATGTTGAACTTTTCAATTAATACCACAATAAGGTCCGTCTAGTCAAGGCTATGGTTTTTCCTTTATGACCCAGCGATCCCATTGCTGGGCAAAGCCACCGAGGAAACCAGAATTGAAAGAGACACGTGTACCCCAATGTTCATCGCAGCACTGTTTATAATAGCCAGGACATGGAAGCAACCTAGATGTCCATCAGCAGATGAATGGATAAGAAAGCTGTGGTACATGTACACAATGGGGTATTACTCAGCCATTAAAAAGAATACATTTGAATCAGTTCTAATGAGGTGAATCAGTTCTAATCAGTTCTAATGAAACTGGAGCCGATTATACAGAGTGAAGTAAGCCAGAAAGAAAAACACCAATACAGTATACTAACACATATATATGGAATTTAGAAATCGACCCACTTTTTGATTGGTCGACCACTTTTTGATGGTCATTGAGAGTTGGAAAGGCAGTTGCAGAAACTTTTGTGGGTGGGTAAAAGTAGTAATGTGGGAGGTTGAACTAATTATCCTTAACTCAAAGTACAGTGTCTGGTACAGAGAAAGCATTCAACAAGTATCTGTTGGTTAAACATTAATTCTAATCAATGAATTATTTATTTAGTGTCTCCTTTATTCTTAGCACTAGCTTATGAACTGAGAAAACAGTATTTGAGCATGCTATGTACTTTTCACAACAATCAAAGAAAATGTTTCTTAAAAACACAGTGGTTTCCATTCAAATGGTATGATATAAAGTGCTAGTTGCCATGTTCTTTTTAACCTCTAAAACAACTTTAAGACTTTTAAAATAAAAATTTTATGTGTTTAAAAAAAAAGGAAACACCTGGAGTAACAGGCAAATTTGGCCTTGGAGTATGGAATGAAGCGGGGAAAAGGCTAATAGAGTTCTGCCAAGAAAACGCACTGGTCATAGCAAACACCCTCTTCCAACAACACAAGAGAAGACTTTACACATGGATATCACCAGATAGCTAACACCAAAATCAGACAGATTATATTCTTTGCAGCCAAAGATGGAGAAGCTCTATACAGTCAGCAAAAACAAGACCAGGAGCTGACTGTGGCTCAGATCGGGAACTCCTTATTGCCAAATTCAGACTTAAATTGAAGAAGTAGGGAAAACCACTAGACCATTCAGGTATGACCTAAATAAAATCCTTAATGATTATACAGTGGAAGTGAGAAATAGATTTAAGGGACTAGATCTGATAGAGTGTCCGATGAACTATGGACAGATGTTTGTGACATTGTACAGGAAACAGGGAGCAAGAGCATCTGCCAAGAAAAAGAAATGCAAAAAAGCAAAATGGCTGTCTGAGGAGGCCTTACAAATAGCTGAGAAAAGAAGAGAAGCAAAAAGCAAAGGAGGCTCCTCTGTGCATGGGGTCACAAGAGTCAGACACAACTTGGCGACTAAACCACCACCACCAGAGTACATCATGAGAAACAGTGGGCTGGCTGAAGCAAAAGATGGAATCAAGGCTGCCGGGAGAAATATCAGTAACCTCAGATATGCAGATGATTCCACCCTTATGGCAGAAATAGAAGAACTAAAGAGCCTCTTGATGAAAGTGATAGAGAAAGGTGAAAAAGTTGGCTTAAAGCTCAACATTCAGAAAACAAAGATCATGACATCTGGTCCCATCACTTCATGGCAAATAGATGGAGAAATAGTGGAAACAGTGTCAGAGTATTTTTTCGGGCTCCAAAATCACTGCAAATGGTAACGGCAGCCATGATGTTACAAGAGGCTTACTCTTTGGAAGAAGAGTTATGACCAACCTATTTAATATGCTGCCAAGCATATTAAAAAGTAGAGACATTACTTTGCCAGCAAAGGTCCATTTAGTCAAGGCTGTGGTTTTTCCAGTGGTCATGTATGGATGTGAAAGTTGGACTCTAAAGAAGGCTGGGCACTGAAGAATTGATTCTTTTGAACTGTGGTGTTGGAGAAGACTCTTGAGAGTCCCTTGGACTGCACAGAGACCAACCAGACCATCCTAAAGGAAATCAATGCTGAATATTCATTGGAAGGACTGATGTTGAAGCTGAAACTCCAATACTTTGGCCACCTGATGGGAAGAACTGACTCCTTGGAAAAGACCCCGTTGCTGGGAAAGACTGAGGGTGGGAAGAGAAGGGGACAAAAGAGGATGAGATGGTTGGATGACATTGCTGACTCAATGGACATGAGTTTGAGTAGACTCTGGGAGTTGGTGATGGACAGGGAGGCCTAGAGTGCTGCAGTCCATGGAGTTGCAAAGAGTTGGACATGACTGAGCACTGAACCTAACTGAATATGCTTGAATTGAATGAGCTTACATATTCTTAAATATCTTAGAAGCTGAATTTCTTTAAAGCTTACAAGTGACATTCTCATAAAACTATATATATATATATGTGTGTGTGTGTGTGTATGAACTTACTAAAGATAAGGATAAATAACTTGGATGTCTTTGTTAATAGTCATCTGTATTTACCCAGACTCCTTAAGAGATTCACTGGTAGCTGTCTAGAGCCACCACCCAGCACTTCCACAAACTATTCACATCAGCTCCCTTTGATCACAGCCTCTCATCCTAACCTCAGTTAAGAGCAAGGGACTAACCTCTAAATTTTTTATCCACAACACTGAAAATTGATTGGAAAGCAAACAAACCGATGACATACAGTTGATTCAAATGAGGAAATCCCTCTATGCTTCCAGTAGTTACTTAACACTTGTCAAATTTGTCAGTGTAAATATTTTTCAGTAGGATAATTTATTTCTGATCACTGAATATATCAGAACATGATTCATATTTTCTCTCTCAAATTTCCTTGTATAGGGAATTCCCTGGTGATCCAGTGGTTAGGACTCCATGCTCTCACTGCTGAGTGCTCAGATTCGGTCCCTGGTCCCACAAGCCCAGAAAAAATAAAAAAGAAAATCTAAAAAAACCATCCTTGTATATGTAAAGTTGTCAACTCAAGTATTTTGGGGGAGAGACATATGGTAGGGTTTCAGGATTTTGCCACAAAATTCTCATCTTTGTAATGAGGATTAGGACAAATTCATTTCGTACTTGGAATCAAGAGCTAAATGTCTTTCTCCCCTTTTGTTCCTATATCATCTTTTCTTATAGTTTTCTTCATCTATATTCTTCCATTTTCTTTCCCTCTTTCTTCTCCCTTCCTTCCCTACTTGCTCCCTTTCCCCCTGTATTTCTCTTTTCTTTCCCAGCATTTCTTCTGGGGAGTTGGGATGGTGGTGGAGGGAGGATGATTTTTTAAGTCAGTGGTTCTCAACTGGAAGTGATTTTGCCTTCAGAGTATGTTTGGCAATGTTTGGAGACTTCTTTGGTTATTACAATCAGAGGGGAGGGACTTGGGGCATGGTGCTTCAGGTTCTTTGACTAAGGAACATTGGATATGGAACAGCAATACTGCTGAACATAGTACTATAGTGCACAGGACAGCCCCCCACAGGAAAATTATATAAATACCAGTAGTGCTGAGGTTGAGAAAACTGCTCTTATATAAATATGACGCTGTATTCATGAAGAACACAGAGATTAGAAGGAAAGGGGACTTTGTAAGGTCCTTTTCCTTTCTTTTTATTCATAACTGCTGGACAGTGTGTATAAAGTTTATGTACATAAACCTACCTCTGCTGTAAGTATTGATTATAGTTTCAAACAAATAGAAAAGCTCATTAAAGCTGGGTATGTGGGAAATGTGAAAAACTATTCTCTTGATTTATTTTTTCCAAATCTGCAAGTGGCACAGGGTATGCTAGAAAAAAATAGATGTGTTTAAATATATTTATGGTAGAAATTTTCACTTACGCATTTTGCAGAGTAGGGGAGATTAAATATTCTCTGGGTTACTTTGACAGTTTTGATGGTTTAAGGATTACATTAATAAAGAGGACAAGGTAGTCTATAAAGATCTGGTTTTATTGTAATCGAGATGGTTAGCTATAAAGCAATGAAAGAAAGCCCATAGAAAACATTTGGTTCACAAGTGGCAAAAATAGTTAAAACTTTTTATCAGTATAGTCTGAGAAATTAAGGTGATAAATATTTATAATGCCAGTTTTAATAACTCTATTTAATTGTGGACCAAATACCAAATGCCCTTACACATATGATGTACTAGTGACCCAATTTATCTGAATTACACTTGACCATAAGCAGACAGTGGACAAAGGGAAATTGCCATCTAAAGTTTATTTTTTTTCCAGATTACAAAACAGAAGAACTACTAGCCAGGTTGTAACCTAACTAAATTGGCCAGTAAAATCAATCACAGCATTATAGAGTCTACAGTAAATTCCAGAGAGATAAACTACAATTCAGCAGAAAATTTACCGATGTGCCAGAGTTAAATAAGAAAAAAATTGTTGCATGATACTTAGTTGTAATAGCTAACTAATAAAATTGGACACAGCCACTGAGGTACCCAGGCTACTAGGCCAGCTTTTACCAGGAGCTCTTGGGCAGTTTCTGCATGAGGCTAGAGTGGGGAGCAGCTGCAGGACTGGGCCCACCCCTCTGGCCCTTGGCCTTTTCTGGGCTCTTAACAGCATTAACTAGAAACTGGGGTACTTGAATCCAGTGGATTCAATTCAAGGTCTGGGACATCACAGATATTCTCTTTATTAATAATTTTCTCTTTGTATTTTACCTCCATGTTTCTCTGGAACTTTCTCTCCCTTAGCTCTTATCTGTACCCTAGATCTTCCTTTCTATCTTTTCCACCTTGTCTCTTGTACTCCAGCCTCTTCTCACAACATTCCTTCTACCCCTGACCCTAACCATGACCTACTTCTCATCAGGAGACATCATTTGTCTCATGTCCCTCTAGATGAGTCTGCACTTCTCACCCTGCAGGGTATTTCTCACTTTTCACTCCCAACAGCCTCTTTGATGGCATTTCTGAAATACTCTCCTGTAAGGAAGCTCACACTGAGCTTGCATATGCCTCTCGTAACTGTCTCCCCTTTGGGTTCTCCCTTTATGAGTGACATGTAGGCTTTTCTTTTCTCCAGCTTCTGACATCACCTGAGTGAATTCTTTTTGTCTTGTAGGCAATGCATTTAGCACCATTTTTCCAGTTCCTTGATCTCTTCAATGCCAATGGATTTTACTTCTTGAAGTAAAGATCTCTTCATCTTTACTTCACAACAACAATTCTCATCAACAGCAACACCTTGCCATCAAGCAGACTATTCCATACCTCAGTGAATTTTCTCTGTGACAGTAATTTCCCAAATTCCCTGCTCCCTCTCTGTCATTCCAACAGTATCTACTCCTCAAGCACCTCCTTGGCTTATTAGTCTTCTGAGTTCTCTTTGTTCTGCACAGCCTTAAATTGATGCTATTCATTGTAATTATTCTTACCTATACCTTTATATCCCTCTTCTGCTTTTTAAAAAATTTATTTGCTAATTACTTTACAATTGTAAATTATAATTGGCTAATTACTTTACAGTATTGTAGTGGTTTTTGCCGTACATTGACATGAATCAGCCATGGGTGTACATGTGTTTTGCATCCTGAGCCCCCCTCCCACCTCCCTCCCCATCCCATCCCTCAGGGTCATCCCAGTGCACCAGCCCTGAGCACTCTGTCTCATGCATCAAATCTGGACTGGTGATCTGTTTCACATATGATAATATACATGTTTCAATGCTATTCTCTTTTGCTTTTGACACATATACATACTGTTAGCTGCAGAGCGGTCTGTTGCATTCTGTTAGGAAAAGTCACAAATTGTGCATGTTTGTGTCAGTACAAATTCATGGCTTCTAGTATCATTTGGGCCTCAAGATTCTCTACCAGTTACCTTTCTTTTTTTTTTCCTGATCAGTGCTTCCATTTCTTTCAACAGCTCTGTCTGGTCTCCTATGTTTGTCCTGAACACTCTCAGTGGATGGGTAACCCTTTTTAGCAAACTTAAATTATGTATGGAGCAAAATGGTGTTTAAATATAAACAAATAGCTTTGGTTTCTACCTATAAGAAGTTTGAGATTATTAATCAGGGAATCTTTAATTTATTGTTTCCTCCTTGTCTGCAATATTGTTTACTTCTATATCCATTCTCTAGACCTAAAGATGGAATTACCTTCCCTGTTCTGTTCCTCTTGTCTCATCTGGAATCTTGCTCTATCAATGATCTTTGTTTTCCACTATGTCTTCAGCTTCTTTCTTTCTCTGCTCCTTCCCTTAGGCTAACCTGTGATCAAGTTCTCCAATTCTAGCAAAACCACAACGAAATCTTCCTTTCATTCTATAATGCTTTTGAGTTTTTAGACAACCTTGATTTTTCCCATCATAGCTTACTCTTTTTATGCCTCAATCAATGTCTTATTTAACCTGCAATCCACCTGCAATGCAAGAGACCCTGGTTCGATTCCTGGGTCAGGAAAATCTGCTGGAGAAGGGATAGGCTACCCAGTCCAGTATTCCTGGGCTTCCCTTGTGGCTCAGCTGGTAAAGAATCTGCCTGTAATGTGGGAGGCATGGGTTTGATCCCTGGGTTGGGAAGATCCCCAGAGAAGGGAAAGATTACCCACTCCAGTAATCTGGCCTGGAGAATTCCATGGACTATATAGTCCATGGGGTCACAAAGAGTCAGACATAACTGAGCGATTTTCACTTCACTTAACTCGCCCTAACCTGACACTGTTTAGACCAAAGTCACTGGTGACTTCCACATCACCATATGCTGTGGGGAATATCCTGTCCTTGTCTTATGTCAGCTTTTCTGCAGTACTTAATATTAATACTACTATTTTTGAGGCTGCCACATTTCCTTCTTTACATCAGTGGCATGAAGTAGGATGAGAACATGAATATGTCAAATGATAGCATACATCTATCTCTGCCTTGCACACACTATTCCCTCTTCTTGGGATGTCTTTCTCTCCATTCCCTTCTATCTTCTCTGCCTGGAAAACTCTCATTCATCCCTCAAATTCCAGCTTAGCTATCACCTCTTCTGTGCTGCCTTGGCAGATTTAGTTTCTCAAGATGGATCTCAAAGTCTGTCTTAGTTGAATACCTCTTTTTTCAAGTTAGGCTTCCCCCCAAAATCTCTTAGTCACAAAATCTTCTATTCTAAATCAGAAACAGAAAATTAAGAGGAATAATTAAACCTTCATTGCTAATAAAACCTCATTATGCGTATCTTTTTATCTGCATATGGTAGCAGTGTTGATGTAGTATTACTAGTAATTCCTCTCTCTACCTTCTTTATCTTTTCCCTCTATTTTCTCTTGTGGCTCAGGTGGCAAAAACTGCCTGCAATGCAGGAGACCCAGATTCGATCCACAGGGGAAGATCCCCTGGAGTAGGAAATGACAACCTACTCCAGTATTCTTTCCTGGAGAATTCCATGGACAGAGGAACCTGGTGAGCTATAATCCATGGGTTGCAAAGAATTAGGTACAACTGAGTGACTAACACTTTCTATTTTAATGCATTTTAATTAGCATTGACTCTGACTAATTAACATTGACTTCAAGCATTGAAAGTGGCCCAGTAGCAGTATTTATTATATTTGTTTCAAAACTCAAATTAAACTCTTAATTTTTTTTCAACCTGAGTTGTAGGAAAGTCTTTGGTTCTTAGTTTAACAAAGAGAATGATTTTGAAAAGACATAATTTCCCTTATAGCAAGGTATATGCCTGTGTTTTGTAGAAGCACAGGATGTGGTTTTAAGTTCAAATGTAAACATGTAATTATATTAGGCAATAAAGGAACAATATTGTCATCATGAAGGCCAAAAATTGACTCCCAAATGTAAATTACTATTCACACAGGTAAATGGCATGTCATCAAGTACCTTATGTTAGGATTTAGTGTATCATTTTCAGGAAAAAGTATTAAGTAAGAAAATAGACTATGATGACACCGAGGTCCTGTCTGAAATTGGGCTGAAAAGATCTCTCTGGCTGTGCTCTGGGCTGGCTCCTGTCTTCTTCTATTGCTTATGTGTTAATGGCAGTGGTGTCACTGATACTTCTGGGCCCCATTGCCATGCAGATTGATGGCAAAAACAGTTCTGGCCAATATGGCTTTTAGATGTCGCCTGTCTAGACACAATCAGGATTACTGGAAACCTATCTCATTTCTTTATTTCATGGATCCTTTACCCTTTTGCACTTAAACCTCAGTCTCTAAGGGGACAGCCATATCTTTTCAGCTTGAATATTTCACAAGGATGATGAGTTTTGTTTTATGATTTTATTTTGCCCTGTACTCTTCTTTCTATATCCTTCTGAATTAGTGGAATAAGTTTACCCAAGTGACTTTGAAGGATACCCTGAGATTTTTTGCATATTTTCATATGTTATATATATAATACTTTTTAAATGATCCCCTTTATGCTTTTTAAAATCAGATTTCTGTCTCCCTATACCCCTCCACCATTATGGCTGGGACGGGGGTGTGTAATTTAAATACTATCTCTGAAGTAGGAGAGCAAGTCATGGGGGAGTTCTATGTCAACGGTAAGAGTGGGGAGAAATCCCACTATTCCTGGAGTTAAGGGAACTGTGGGGAGAACGACTGGATGTCAGAGGTAGAGTGGAGGAGTCAGCATGTTCTTGAAGGGCTACTTCAGCAAAGGACACCCAGAGTGGGTGGTGAAAGGAAGGTGTGGAAAGCTGCCATCTCTTTTTTGCAGCTAGATCTTCCTGTATACCCAAATGTCACTTTGAAGAAGAATAAGAGGAAATCTGAAATACTGAGTCTTTCAATCAAATGAGATGTCTGGGTTACCTAAAGTAACTGTTTAAACTATAATGGTTCTTCTATGCTCACTTGTTGTTATTGTTGTTATTTAGTGGCTAAATCATGTCCAGCTCTTTGTGACCCCATGGACTGCAGCACAGTGGGCTCCCTTGTCCTCCACTATCTCCCAGGTGTTTGCTCAAATTCATGTCCACTGAATCAGTGATGCTATCTAACCATCTCATCTTCTCATGCCCCCTTATCCTTTTGCGTTCATTCTTTCCCAGCATCAGGCTCTTTTCCAGTCTGTACTCACTAGATTGAACCAAATTTAACCACTCTCAACTCTGCTGCCTGCATGCTATGGTCTTGAAAGAAAGATTAGTTCAAATATGAAAACAAAGAAAGTTGCATTTTTCTCTGCATGTATAAGGATGTAAGTACATCTGAGACCCAGTTGCATATAATTGAGGAAGTATGCCTTTCTCTTCCTAAAGCATTGAGTCTATGGTCATGAATGTAGGTTGGGGGTATTGTACAGGAGGAACTTTTGCAAGCTAAAATGGGTTAACACACCCTGAATATGGAAGATATCTCTATACACAGTAGGGATGGGGGAAGTGGCTTCTTTTTGAGGACTGACCATTATTAGGGGAAGTTGTGAGAGCTTTCTTAGCAGTTTTCCCTTTCAGGCTGTATGCATGTTGTGATTGATTTTTCCAATTCCATTAATTACTAGAAACATTTACAGTATTTTGGGGGCTTCCCAGGTGGCACTAGAGGTAAAGAGCCTGCCTGCCAATGCAGGAGACGTAAGAGAAATAGGGTCAATCCCTGAGTTGGGAAGATCCTCTATAGGAGGGCATGGAAACTTGTTCCAATATTCTTGCCTTGAGAATCCCATGGGCAGAGAAGCCTAGCAAGCTACCATCCATAAGGTTGCAGAGTTGGACACAACTGAAGTGACTTAGCCTGTATTTTTAGTCCTATTGCTAGTAATTGGTTGAGGAATGGATAAGCTTACACTTACTTGAGTCAATGACAGTCAAGAAAAATATTTCTGGGGCCTTTTTGGAAAGAAGTTCTGCCCTTAACAGTAAGAAGTGACAGGTTAGCCTAATGACCTGGATGGCAAAGTGGAGAGATGATGAAATGGGGTCTCAGATAGCAGGGTTGAACTGTTGGATCAATTGCCCTGAAGCCTGACTGACTTCTGGATGCCTCAAAAATAGGCTAATGTAATTCTTTAGAGTTTAAGTCACTTGGAGATGAGATTCAGTTATTTGTGGTGTCAAGCAACTTGACTTGAGCCATAGGCCACTGCTATTTTTCTCCATGGAAGAGAATGAAATTATTCAGGAAGACCAACTAGTTTGCTCACTGCTTTGATACCAAGTATATCTTACATAGGGCACTTTCTAAATCTATTTGTAATGCTTCCAAGAAGATGAGAAATTTTTTAGCTTGGGAGACCAAGTGTTTGATTCCATTCCTGATTCTATTCCATTTTTCTAACAACTGGGTGGGCAAATATTAGTTTCTCTAGGTTTCTGTTTCTGAGTTGTGGGATGAAGGTATTAGACATTAATCTTATTGGTTCTTAAAGATTAGTGTACATTTTTTAAAAAATGTGGGAAAAGCACTTACAATACAAATCCTTGGGACCCTCTTTAAAGATTCTGATTAATTTTTAGCAATTGCAATACCAGAGGTAATTCTAATGTAAGGTGGTTCAAGAAACACATTGAGGAAATCTGAATTAGACACAGTAAGATGCTTCCAGATTACCTTGGAGTCTGGTTGGTCTTACCCATCAGCAATTCTTACCTGTGCCATTCCGTATTTTATTCTTTTCTGTTGTAAAGAAACCATGGATTCTAACAATGAAACTTTATTGGGATGAATGACCAAATGTAAGGGGTTATAGAATCATCAAGCAGAAAGGAACCACAAAAGGTCAACGCAGTTCACTTTGTTACTTCTGGGCTGGACTCCATCAAAAGTACCCAGACAAATAAATGTCTAGTTCTATTCACAGGGATCTTAAGAAAGTGATGCCACATCCATTTTGGATTGTCACTTCATGTGAATTATTTCTGGACAGGTCAGGGAATCATATAGTCTGACTAATCATATAGTCTCATATGAGGGTTTTGTCAGAAAACTGTGGGAAAAACCAAAACATTTGAATCTAAAATTATACTAGGTACCATTTGATCATTGGATATTTGAAAGAGAATTCCTGACCTCATTATGAATAATGGTTGAACTGACAATGTAAGGGAGGCTGGTTAAATTGAAGTTCACAGTTGAGAGTATATGAACTAGTGGAAGTCCTTCCTTAAAGTTGGCTTCATTTCCTCTTACTGTGATTTCAAGGTGTTTTTTTTTTTTTTTCCTCTGTGAAGAGAAGAATGTTATTTAATCAGGGAATAAACTCTGATTATCATTCTCTCCATAATAATTCTTTAAAGAATTATTAACTTTCCTTTCAGGCTTCTCTTTATAAGGTTAAAAAAGTTTTGCTTCTCTTAACCTTTCCTCATATGTTCCATTTTTCAGGCATTAATAATTTTCTTTATATGTCTCTGGACACACTCCAAATTTTTCACATTTTTAAGTGACAGTGTTGTAAATAGTCTAAGATAATAGCTCTGGGTGTTGTAGGGTACAGTATCCATGCACATTTTTTGTGTGTAGAGACTGCAATGTAGTGAGATGGAGCGTGGACTCATAAGTTGCCTGGGTTTGAATCCTGGGCCAGGCATCCTTGTGAGTTCTTTATATACATAGCCTCATTTAATACTCTGAGTAACCTATGACATAGGTGTTATTATTATAATGAGGCCCAGCATATGGCAACATTAAAGGTTTTCATTGGGTTCAGGCTCATCTCTGTTACTTACTAGCTGTGTGATTTAAGGAGCTTCCCTTAAATGTCTTCGGATGCAGTGGATGCATCCATAAAATATGAATAACAGCAACTCACCCTCCTGAACTATATAAAGTTTTTAGTTTCTTTTGAGGGTCTAATATGTGGGTTTCTAATACTAAGATTTGATTAACAGGTGGTAGGAAGTTGGGAGAAGACATGTAACATAAATCAAGACATGTAACATAGATCAACATAAATCAAGACATGTGACTAAAAGACAGAGGGTGGAAAAATGAAAATAAATGAGCCTCTCTTTTAAATGCTAAAATCCAATAGTGGAGCTTGAATCTAGATTAGGTTTAAAAACATAATTTTTCATTATATTTGGAAATAATATGGTGTGGTGGTTTAAAGTGTAGGCGCTAACACTGACATGAATTTAGATTCTGACTATGGGATACCAGTCAGGTTGATTATTCGCCAAACGCCTTATCTGTAAAATGGGCATATTTTTTTCCTACTTTACAGGATTGTTTTTACTATAAAAATGAAATAATACATGTAAAGCACTTACCAGAGTGATGGCACATTGTAAGTGCTCAACAAATGGTATGAAGTATAAAATTTATCTATTATGGGGATACCAGAATTCAAAATAATGAACTTGTCTTGGTCTTTCTCAACATGTTCTGTCTGAATGGTATGCCTGGAGATTACCCTTGAGAGCCTCAGGTTTTGAAGAATGAAGGTTTGGGTGGTGAAGTAGGAACAGGGAATGGAATGGCAGTGTCTCCTCTCCAAATCAGCATGCATTTGCTCCAGTGCAGTGTTGGTGAGGGATGGACAGCCCAGAGAAGAACTGAGGTGGGGGAGGCAGAATGGGAAGCCACATATGATAATGCAAACCACATTTCCTGGCTCAACCACTTAATTCTTTCCCTTGGGAAATTTTTACTGGTATTTTACCTTACTAGGAGTCTTTGTACTTCCTGTTATGAACTGGTTAAGAAGATAATTATAACATGGTTATGGGAAATGGTAATGAAATATACCTCAGTAAACAGTAAGAGAACAAGACTTTTGTCATTTGGGAGAGACAGGAAAAGCCACCCCCCATTTTAAAAAGTAACATTTATTACTTTTAAAATTATAAGGTAATACTGTCTTATATCAGAAAATTTTGAAAAACAGAATTTAAGGGTTATTAAAATGGCAAATGTGCTCACCATTCAGTAATAATGTTCAATTTTTAGTCTCTCTGTGACTGTATATATGTTTATGCATATATTAAAACACACGATAACATGATATTTAAGCATATTATATAATATTTGTACAAAGTAAGAATGAAAATATACATATATAAAACATACATACCTACATTCACGTCTATATATAATTTTTCATCCTGCTTTTAGTAGTATTGCGTGGTAAACATTTGTTCATATAATTACATGTTTTTTTAAAGTGCATAATGTTTTGTGTTTGTAATATAAGTTACATAGCCAGGTTAATATTTAGGTTATATTCTTTTTTTGTTGTTGTTATAAAAATGAAGCTGCAGTAAACACCCAGCTACAAAAATTCCTATGCATATCTGTGGTAATTTCTTTGGGATAAATGTCTCCTCAAATATATTAGAATTCCGTACATATTCCCAAGTTAACTTCTAGAAAGATGGTGGTATGTTACAGTTTGCTAGCAAAGTTTTTAAGTTCTTACTTTATTTCACTGTCAGCAAATTAATATAATTTGAAAAAAATCTTTGTTTGCTATGTAATAAGTAGTTTCTCATGTAAATAAATGAATTTGAAAGGGTTTTTGCCTGTGGTATTTCTTTAATTTGTTAATTTTTATTGATATACTTTGACAATAAATATGATATATATATGAGCTTATAAATATATATTTGTAAGTTTAGATGTGTATAAGAGACAGATATTGCCTATTGTGAGTTCTACATTTTCCTTGTTTTTCCATTTGTTTATATTATTTGATATATATGACTTTTTCCAATTAGTGTTTTGTAGTCTATCAGTACTTTCCTTGGTGTTTTTAGTGCTTAGAAATTCCTGAGATCAATATATTGCTCTTTTTAAAAAATCCATTTTATGCTTTACTTTAATATAAAGCAATTTAATCCATCTAGAATTTATTTTGTTGTAGTGTAGCTTATATTGTGCAAATTAACAATCTCCTCCTTTTGCATAAACCTGAAGACTTTTTTTCTTTCTTTCTTTTTGGTAAGAAACAAAGATTTCCCTAAGTCAAGCAATGACTGCAGAAGCACAGCAATCTGTCTCCATGCTGTTGCAGGTTGTGCAAGGTGGGCCACAAAGGGTCAGTCACAGGCCCCCAGCTCTGGGGGAGTCTTAAACCATGGGCCAGTGTTGCTATAGCTGAGCTTGCCTGTTTTTGTATTAAGAGAGAGGCATTTAGGTACTTAAGCTCTCAAGGTTCCTAGTAAAGTCATAGAGGCAACAATCTTCTGTTGATTGAATTTTAACTTAATTTAATTTAATTTCCTTGGCAATCACAGATGGTGTCATCCAGCAGCTAGAGGCTAAAAAGGGGCACTCTACAAACCGACTGAACGCATAATGAGTTATAATCAGAAACACAAGCAAATTGAAGCAAAACTGTGACTGTCAACAATGAGTTGCAACATATATTCTCAGTTCAGTGAAGGCCCATTCTGGTCTTCACCAAGAGCTTTGTGCAAGTTTCAACAGCAACAGAGATGTCACCTAGGAAGACTCTTCTCAGGGTTAGAATCTCTAAGGGTGATTCTAAAGCTTTAAATAAATATGAAGGGAAAGTATTACAGTATTCATAAATGGGTAAAATCAATACAGTTAAAATTACATTTGATTGGAAACAACAAAAAATTTTTTAGCTAAGAGTGGAGTTTTATCTTGGTTGAAAGCAAGGAAACACAAGCACTTTGGCTTCATTGATTGTGCTTTGGCTTTGTCATATTAAAATATTTATTGCAAAAAAATGACCTTTTTTGATATTTGGTATTTCACGTTGCCCCAAATTACAAGGCTCTTTGTTTCTGATGAAAAGATAAGGGTGAATGGTAAGTGTCTCATGCATGTGAGGAGAAGGCACTCACATCACTGAGTTATTCAGTAGAGCCAGGGAGGAGGGGGTTCTGAATCATCTTAGGACTTCTGCCTCCAGATGTGTTACTCATTCCCCCAGTTAACAGCCATTTCCTGTAATCAGTAAAAGCTGATCAATCGTCCCTGATGAAGATGGAGCCAAGAGGTTTCTGGCCAGGGAAATGTCTGTGTTGCTTCTAATCTACCCACACAATGGTTCAGAAGGGAAGCAGCTACAATGCGCTGTGCTGGAAAATGACAATGAACCTCACCCAAACTGTTGTGGTCCTCTTTATTGCAGGTGTCGAAGCTCAAGCCTGGGCCATTTTCTGATGGAACACAGATATGATGATACTCTCTTTCTGTCAGTCTTTGCTGCAGATTTGGGTGTTTCAAGCCATATTCACTGGGATATGAACTCACCATTGTTCATTTTTTTCCAATTTTGGCAAATAAATGGTATGCTTTCACGAAAATTTGTTAAAACGCAACCCAGATAAGCAAGTGGATCTAAAGGTGGCTGTCAAATAAACCCCCTTTTAAATAGAAAACCGGCACTTTGAAATGCTCAAATTGTACTATTTTCTATACCCTTGTAACAGGTCAGGTGCCAAAGCTTGATGAACGAGATAGAATTGCACAATGGGATCAAAGGGACAGCCAGCCCAGTTTATTTCCAGAGGAAAAGCTTACCAGTACACAAAGGAGAAAAAAAGGGCTTGACTTGAAACCAATTCTTTGCTAAAGTACAAATGTAAGAGAAAGGACATCACCAGGAGCAGTTATCCCTGTGGTTATAATAGTTTTATAAGCAAGTCCCGCTCATGTAGAAGTAAATTATTTGATGAACCAGGAAAATATAAGCAGTCCATTTAGATGAAAAAGAAACCCTATGTCTTTAAAATTTATCTGGATAATTCAGGTGAAAGCAGCCTTTTTTTCTCCCTCTTCTGAATTATTTAGGTAATTGATTATGTCCATCTGCGCATCAGAGAAATCAAGGACCAAATGCTTCTTTTGGCATCTCCATTTCTATTCTTCCCTTTTATGTGACTAACCCCTGTCTGAATCAGAAGTTTCTATAGATAATCACCCACCAGCTGTCACCAGTTCCATTTTCACCTGTTCCATTTGCAAATTTGAGCAAATCTGAACTGGTTCAGTAACATTCCCCAATTGATTGAGAGTACCTAAGTGATTATTCAGCATCGAGATTATCCTGTCATTGGCCACTTTAAAAGTTATTAGTTTGCCTTTGGGGTATGTGCAATCTAATTGGTGGTACAGATAGAATTTTATTTGCTAGATATAACTTATTATAGGACCGCTTATTTGATACATGGAAATTCAAGTGCTTTTTTGTGTACGTATCCATGTGTGGTGATTCTGGTGAGAATGGTCATCTGTTTTCAAGTGGCAACTCCAGTTGTTCCATAGTTTTTTCTTGCCTGCTGGTTTGGTTCTATCCTGTGTGACAATGGAGCATCTCAGACTCATTCAAGAGAGCAAACAGAAAAGGGAAGAGATTTGTCTCCTGGAAAGGGCCTACTCCATTAAGGGCACTTTCATCAGCTAAATGCTCAGGACCCAGTGCAAGTATGCAAGCCTACTCACATTCTGTACAGTTGTGGAATGAATAATCCTGAGCTAGAATATATCAGCAGTGGTCACAGGACTGGAAAAGGTCAGTTTTCATTCCAATTCCAAAGAAAGGCAATGCAAAAGAATGTTCAAACTACCTCACAATTGCACTCATCTCACAGGCTAGTAAAGTAATGCTCAAAATTCTCCAAGCCAGGCTTCAGCAATATGTGAACCGTGAACTCCCTGATGTTCAAGCTGGCTTTAGAAAAGGCAGAGGAACCAGAGATCAAATTGCCAACATCCGCTGGATCATGGAAAAAGCAAGAGAGTTCCAGAAAAACATCTACTTCTGCTTTATCGACTATGCCAAAGCCTTTGACTGTGTGGATCACAATAAACTGTGGAAAATTCTGAAAGAGATGGGAATACCAGACCACCTAACCTGCCTCTTGAGAAATCTGTATGCAGGTCAGGAAGCAACAGTTAGGACTGGACATGGAACAACAGACTGGTTCCAAATAGGAAAAGGAGTGCGTCAAGGCTGTATATTGTCACCCTGCTTATTTAACTTATATGCAGAGTACATCATGAGAAATGCTGGACTGGAAGAAACACAAGCTGGAATCAAGATTGCCGGGAGAAATATCAATAACCTCAGATATGCAGATGACACCACCCTTATGGCAGAAAGTGAAGAGGAGCTAAAAGGCCTCTTGATGAAAGTGAAAGAGGAGAGTGAAAAAGTTGGCTTAAAGCTCAACATTCAGAAAACGAAGATCATGGCATCTGGTCCCATCACTTCATGGGAAATAGATGGGGAAACAGTGGAAACAGTGCCAGACTTTATTTTTTTGGGCTCGAAAATCACTGCAGATGGTGACTGCAGCCATGAAATTAAAAGATGCTTACTCCTTGGAAGAAAAGTTATGACCAACCTAGATAGTATATTCAAAAGCAGAGACATTACTTTGCCAACTAAGGTCCGTCTGGTCAAGGCTATGGTTTTTCCTGTGGTCATGTATGGATGTGAGAGTTGGACTGTGAAGAAGGCTGATTGCCGAAGAATTGATGCTTTTGAACTGTGGTGTTGGAGAAGGCTCTTGAGAGTCCCTTGGACTGCAAGGAGATCCAACCAGTCCATTCTAAAGGAGATCAACCCTGGGATTTCTTTGGAAGGAATGATGCTAAAGCTGAAACTCCAGTACTTTGGCCACCTCATGCGAAGAGTTGACTCATTGGAAAAGACTCTGATGCTGGGAGGGATTGGGGCAGGAGGAGAAGGGGACGACCAAGGATGAGATGGCTGGATGGCATCATGGAGTCGATGGACGTGAGTCTGAGTGAACTCCGAGAGATGGTGATGAACAGGGAGGCCTGGCGTGCTGCGATTCATGGGGTCACAAAGTCGGACACGACTGAGCGACTGAACTGAACTGAACTGATAGGGTTAAAATGGAATTTACCCTAAATTATAATTAAGCCATGTGACTTATAAATGGAAGATCTCTAAACTTGATACCCAAACCCTGAGTTCAGGTTCTCCCAACTTGATAATACTTAGGTTCATGGCCTTGGGTAAACCACATGAGTTCTCTGAGCCATGGTTCTCCATCTATAAAATGGGGATAATGGTACCTGCCAGAACTCCCTGGGTTCTCATGAGATTTGAATTACTATTTTATATATAGCCATTCATTTAATTGCCACCACAACTTCAGCGGGGCAGGTACTATTATTATTTCACTTTTTAGATGGAGACATTAAAGCATAGAAAGGTTAAGTTACTTGTCTCAGGTAACTCAGCAGAGAATCAGCTTAGTTTTGGAGTCTGAACTTTTAACTTCTCTACCTATAGTGCCTCTCTAGGAGCATTGTGCATTGGTAAGTGGATGTGAGTTTCTGAGAAATGCCAATCTGTTCCTTGTTTTGGCTAAATTGGCTGACTGGCTGATCTGAACAATAGCAACCTTCTCTGTCAGGGGATGCTTGAGAAGAATCTCAAGGATCTTGATCATGTGGGACCACTGGACCTGGTCACCGCTTCTGTGATCAGTGTAGCTATCTGAATTTGTCTCCACCTCCCTCCCAGTTTCTCACGCACTCTTCTGTAAATGCCAGGAAGCTATTAGGCAACAAAGGTAGGCTGTGTGGGGGATAGAAAGAATAGTCATGGACCCTGGGGCCACATTATAGTTCCTCTTTGAATTAGTTCTTCCTAATTTTCAGGAATCAGTTATGAATAGTGCCCCTCGAGGGAGCAAAAATTGGCACACTGTCCTGTATCACTTTCCTTTTGTCTTTAAGAGTTATGTAGTGATTCTTCCTGATCAAATCTATGCATGTGTATTAGAAACTTGTCTCAGAGGTTAAAGCTTCTGCCTGCAATGCAACCCTGCCTGCCTGCAACTCAGGGAGACCTGGGTTTGATCCCTGGGTTGGGAAGATCCCCTGGAGAAGGAAATGGCAACCCACTCCAGTATTCTTGCCTAGAGAATCCCATGGACAGAGGAGCTTGGTGGGCTACAGTCCATGGGGTCACAAAGAGTCGGACACGACTGAGCGACTTCACTTTCACAAGTCCAGAAGGCCCAATGATTGACTCCCCTTGGTTCACCTTTCTCAGAGGGAATAAACAAATCACCATGAATATGTCTCATGATATATTGAACATATGTCTCTCTTAAACCCATGTTACCTTGCTATTTGCTATACATGATGAAATTTCTCATGATGGATCATGAGATCCTGGCAGGATTCAGCTTATTTGCCAATGAATTTTGATTTGGCTTTAGAGCAATGGTAAGTGTGAATACAATTAGATTTGAAAATTATTCAAGAATCATTTTAATGTTCCCAGGAGATTGTACTACTAAACCAATGGATTTCTTCTCCCTGTCAGAATTTAACCACTTCAGGGCAGTCTTTGATTTGAAAGAAGATGTAAAATCTTTCAGGTTGAGGCTGTTTGTGAACTAGCAAGGCTGTTTGTGAAGAATAGCAAGGATAGATAAGAAAGCCTTTCTCAGTGATCAATGAAAAGAAATAGAGGAAAATAATAGAATGAGAAAGACTAGAGATCTCTTCAAGAAAATTAGAGATACCAAGGGAACATTTCAGGCAAAGATGGGTATAACAGGGGACAGAAATGGTGTGGACCTAACAGAAGCAGAAGATATTAAGAAGAGGTGGCAAGAATACACAGAAGAATATACAAAAAAGATCTTCATTACCCAGATAACCATGATGGTGTGATCACTCATCTAGAGTCAGAAATACTAGAGTGTCAACTGGGCCATAGAAAGCATCACTAAAAACAAAGCTAATGGAGGTGATGGAATTCCAGTTGAGTTATTTCAAATTCTAAAAGAAGATGCTGATAAAGTGCTGCACTCAATATGCCAGCAAATTTGGAAAACTCAGCAGTGGCCACAGGACTGGAAAAGGTCAGTTTTCATTCCAATCCCAAAGAAAGGCAATGCCAAAGAATGCTCAAACTACCACACAATTGCACTCATCTCACATGCTAGCAAAGTAATCCTCAAAATTCTCCAAGCTAGGCTTCAACAGAACGTGAACCATGAACCTCCAGATGTTCAAACTGGATTTAGAAAAGATAGAGGCACCAGAGATCAAATTACCAACATCCTTTGGATCATTGAAAAAGAAATAGAGTTCCAGAAAAACATCTATTTCTACTTTACTGACTACGCCAAAGCCTTTGACTGTATGGATCACAACAGACTCTGGAAAATTCTGAAAGAGATGGGAATACCAGACCACATTACCTGCCTCCTGAGAAATCTGTATGCAGGTCAAGAAACAACAGTTAGAACTGGGCATGGAACAACAGACTGTTTCCAAATAGGAAAAGGGGTACGTCAAGGCTGTATATTGTTACTGTGCTTATTTAACTTAATGCAGAGTACATCATGAAAAATGCTGGGCTGGATGAAGCACAAGCTGGAATCAAGATTGCCAGGAGAAATATCAATAACCTCAGATATGCAGATGACATCACCCTTATGACAGAAAGTGAAGAACTAAAGAGCCTCTTGATGAAAGTGAAAGAGGAGAGTGAAAAAGTAGGCTTAAAACTCAATATTCAGAAAACTAAGACTATGGCATCTGGTCCCATCACTTCATGGCAAATAGATGGGGAAACAGTGGAAACAGTGAGAGACTTTATTTTGGTGGGCTCCAAAATCACTGCAAACTTTGCCTGTAGCCATGAAATTAAAAGACGCTTTCTCCTTGGAGGAAAAGCTATGACCAACCTAGACAGCAAATTAAAAAGCAGAGACATTACTTTGCCAACAAAGGACAGTCTAGCCAAAGCTATGGCTTTTCCAGTAGTTGTGTATGGATGTGAGAGTTGGACTGTAAAGAAGCCTGGGCACTGAAGAATTGATGCTTTTGAACTGTGGTGTTGGAGAAGACTCTTGAGAGTCCCTTGGACTGCAAGGAGATCCAACCAGTCCATCCTAAAGGAAATCAGTCCTGAATATTCATTGGAAGAACTGATGCTGAAGCTGAAACCCCAATATTTTGGCCACCTAATGTGAAGAACTGACTCATTGGAAAAGACTCTGATACTGGGAAAGATTGAAGCCAGAAAGAAAAGGGGATGACAGAGGATGAGATGGTTGAATGGCATCACTGACTCAAATGAACATGAGTTTGAGTAAGTCTCAGGATTTGGTGATGGACAAGGAAGCCTGGCATGCTGAAATCCATGGGGTCGCAAAGAGCCAGATATGACTGAGCGACTGAACTGAACTGGTTTGTGAACTGATATAAATTATTGAACATTTGCTTATTTTTGTTAATGCTTTGGAAAGATATAACAGGGTATATGAGATTTTAAGTTTCATATGACACCTGGAAACTTGTTTTGGTTTTCATTATGAAAATCTTTTACCTCATTATGAAAGTAATAATGAATAATAGCTACCTTCTCTATTTTTGAGCCACTTCCTCTGCATTAGGTGTTTATTGTTGTTGTTTTATTGCTAATTTGTGTCCTATTCTTTAGAGACTGCATGAACTGTAACCCACTAGGCTCCTCTGTCCATGCAATTTCCCACTCAGGAATACTGGAGTGAGTCACCATTTCCTTCTCCAGGATCCTTCGCAACCCAGGGGATTGAACCGACATCCCTTGCACTGGCAGGCGGGAAGCCCATTAGGCAGTTTATAAATCCCTGCTTTTCCTCCCAGCCATTTGGAGAAGGCACTGGCGACCCACTCCAGTACTCTTGCCTGGAAAATCCCGTGGACAGAGGAGCCTGGTAGGCTGCAGTCCATGGAATCGCTAAGAGTCGGACACGACTGAATGACTTCACTTTCACTTTTCACTTTCATGCATTGGAGAAGGACATGGCAACCCACTCCAGTGTTCTTGCCTGGAGAATCCCAGGGACGGCGGAGCCTGGTGGGCTGCCGTCTATGGGGTCGCACAGGGTTGGATACGACTAAAGTGACTTAGCATCCTCACAAAGAGGTGATTCTATCTATCTTTTATATATGGTAGAAGTTTACATGTACTCACTCTAAGAGAGGTTAATGTTCCACTCTCCCAGAGACACAGAGTGGGTTATCAGTAGAGCTGAAATTTGAATTCTAGACATTGTATCCCCAAATCCACAGCATCTCAGACCTACTGGTCCTCAGAAGAAACAAGAAGGCACAGAACTTGAGTTCCACCCTGACATTACTAATTGTTAATTCTAAAATCTTAGCCTCAGCCTGTGGTTGGCCAAGTGCAGCTAGGATCAGCCAGTAAGCCTCAAGAGAGAATTCCAGAATAGGCTCTTTTCAATTTGGATTAGTAAATAAGCAGGTTTTTGGTCTATTTGAAAGGTGGGATAGAAGAACATAATAGTTAAGAGCTCAAATTTTAAGAACTCAGGTTTGGAATTGCCCACACTTGGTTCCAATTTCAGCCATACCAATCTGGTCAAGTTTCTTTCCTTCTCTGAATTTTAGTTTTTAGTTGTAAATGGAGCATAATAATTGTATGTAGTTTATGTGGATTAAACAAGAGATTGTAGGTAAAGCATTTATCATAATGTCTGATGTGGTGGACTCAATATTGTCATTTATTATTGTTCTATATAGCTGTGGGGAAAAAAGCTCACAGTTGTCAGAGGTCATTGCCATTGCTTAGATTATAGCTTTATTCACATCTTTTCTTGTTTCTTAGATGCACTAAAGCCTTTTAAGTGGTTAACACTGGAAAGTTGTGTACATTTAAAAAGGACAGTGGGTTTTATCCTTTATCTGCGTGTAATTTTTACCAAATACTTTCAAGTACATCATGCATATACCCTTTTGTATAATTCTCACAGTGACATTGGATGATCCATGAGCAGGTATCATGTTCCCATTTTCATAGATGTGGAAGCTTGGAATCAGACTAAATCAATCACTTATGACCACATTGTTAACTAATGATTCAAGACTTGATTCCAGGTCCTTAGACTCTTATTTCCAAGATTTTCTTTAGTAACAAAGGCAAGATTTGTGGAGACTACTAGGTGTTTGGTGATACCACCAACATAACAAAAAAAAGCATTCCTGTTGTACTTAACTGTGCTAAGTACTTTACTCACATCCTCTCATTTAGTTCTCATCACAGCCTGGGCAGTAGATACTGCTCTGCAGGTGAGGAAATGGGCTTAGAAAGGTTAGTTAACCTCTGGTTGCACATTATGGAAATGTGGAGCTGTCTGTCTTCAAACTGAGATCTTATGGTGCTTTACCCTTTCTGTTATAATTCCTTTGGAATCAGTAAGCTTGTAGAGCTGAGTAAAGAACAACCACTGAACTGGCCATGAGACCTCTGAGCTGCTGGAGGTGTGGCTCCTTCCTTAGAGTAGGAATTGGCTCCTTCTCTCAGATAAGGGGACATAAAGCCCTGGGGGCATGGTCTGTGGACTGGGGTCTCAGAGAATTACATTGAGTTACGGGGAAATCTATTCTTTTTATATTAAAATGAATTTGGGATAGTATTAAGATGTTAAATTTACATAAATATTAAAGAATAAATAGGAGACCTCAACTAAACTTTGGGCTTTCTAGCTTAGTTTCTGAACTCCCTAGAGAACGAGCTTACAGCTACTGCTCTCACGTGCACTTTGGTGGACAAGTTTTGGAAATCCTGACTCAGCCAGTGCAAATGCAAAAAGGTCATTCCCTGCTCTGGCTAATGATGAACACAAAGATCACTGAGCTACGATTGCTTTTGCAGCGCACTGCAGCAACAAGCTGTTGGCCATTGATTAGCAATGGGCACATTTTCCACGAAAGGCTTTGCCCTCCCCTTGCTCTGCTAATCCTGTTTGCAAGCATTTCCCCACAGAGATTGCTACTTCCTAATAATGAATAAGCTCACACTTGTGAGTTCAAACTGGCAAATTGCCACCAGCCATTTATTAGCTCTGGATTAATGGATCAAGACTCAAACTTTCTAGTTGAAAGAACAAGACAAGCCCTTAGGATTCAAGACTCTTAAAAAAAAAAAAAAATCCCCATTCACCTAGTATTACCAATTCTTGCAGTCTGGGGAATTAAAAAATTTTTTTTCTTCTTCTCCCTTGTAGAGTTCGATAAAACCATGAGGAGGACTTAGTTTTTTGGAGGAGGAAAAATTGTCAAGTCTGGAAAATGTTCGTGTTGTAGTCTTAGTAATTTTGAATGGGTTTGATGTTTTGACAGAAGTTTCTGCTTATTATGTAGGATACTGGTATGTGTTAGGAGACTAAGATGGCCACTTCGTAGTGATGGACTTAATAGGCAGGAGGAGTCAAGGTGGTCAGGTTGGAGAAGAAAAGACTCTAGGAGCCATGTGAATTGTCTGATTTAGGGGAAGAAGCTCTCAGTTTTACTGTTAGTTCTCCAGGCAGCTGAGCAGAGTCCACTACATGGGAGCTCTGGGAGACAGGTTTGATTCAGAAAGAGGATGGGGTTTCTAGACTAGTCAAAGAGGCGCAAAGTTAGAATGGTGTCTTCTGGACATATGAACTCCTCATTCCCAGCTGGAAAGGGGAGGGGAAAACAGTTTATTTTAGCAACACACATTGTGAGCTGGGTCATTCCTTGATTATCTTTTTTCATCTTCTCAACACCACTGCAAACTTTATGCTGTCACTCTCAGTGTATATGGAGGGAAAGACTCGTTCCCAAATGAGGGGGGAAAAGATGGAGACATTTTAGTCAAAGGATAATTGCTCATTTGTATGCAATTGAAAAGAAAATTCATCTTCTCTCAGTGTTTCAACTACTACTTTCTGGGGATGATGTTCAAATCTGCTTTGTTAATGCCCATATTTCTCTCTCAACCTTCAGTAACTGTTTTGATGAAACACACTTACCCAGTCAGATCCAACACTTGTTATTCTTCCCCAGAACCACCCTTCTATGTTGTATTATCCTCACTGGCACTCAGAATCATCAGAGGTAATCCCCCAGTTCCCTTCCTTCCTACTTTCGACATATAGTGGTCGATTATTCTGTGTCAAGCACTGTGCTGGGGAAACCAAGTTGGATAAGTCTTAGTACCTTTACTAGAGAAGAGACAGAAACAATTAGGAATGTACACATGGTTATGGTGACAGGAGGCCTCTTGGAAGCAGCACCTAGCAGCCTGGGGTGAAGGAGGCAGGAAAGGCCATCTGAAGGTGCTACCTAGAGCTGAGGGTGAAGAGCTGAGTTGAGCTAAAGAAGGGAGGGAGGGGAAGTGTGCATGCAAAACACAGAAAAGAAAACAATAACTGTGTTTTCAGTAACACAGTAACAGTAACTGTGTTTTCAGAGCGTCACATTAGCAGAGAGTGTTCACAAATGAGCCTGGTTAGGTAGCCCTCATCCAGTGATTCTAGCCCAATAATACCTATCCATTCCCCTAGATATTATCTTGACAGAGCTGGCTTATCTTATTACTGAGGGTTCCCAGAAACAGGTTTAGCCAATTTATATGTCTGCAGCTCGTTCTAATCTTTCGTTCTTGCAATATCAAATAATATCACTGAAAAAAGTCCCCAATCTGTCTTTTTTTAATTAAATTTTTTTTTCTTGGGGTAGAGTTAATTTACAATATTGTATTATATTCAGGTGTACAGCAAAGTGAATCATATATATATATATATATTTTGAATATACATATATCCACCCTTCTTTAAAAAATATTCTTTTCTCATATACACCATTATAGAATATTGAATAGAGTTCCCTGTGCAGTAAAGCAGGTTCTTCTTCTTCTTGTTCAGTTGCTGAGTTGTGTCTGAGTCTTTGCAACCCCATGGACTGCACCACACCAGGTTCCCTGCCCTTCACTATTTCCCAGAATTTGCTCAAACTCAAGTCCATTGAGTCGGTGATGCCATCCAACCATCTCGTCTTCTGTCATCCCCTTCTCCTTTTGCCCTCAATCTTTCCCAGCATCAGAGTCTTTTCCAATGAGTTGGCTCTTCACATTAGGTGACCAAAGTATTGGAGCTTCAGCTTCAGCATCAGTCCTTCCAATGAGTATTCAGGGTTCTTGTTGTTGTTTAGTTGCTAAGTCATGTCTGACTCTGTCAGGGTTGAGCAGGTTCTTATTAGTTACCAATTTTATATACTAGTGAGAGTCCCTTGGACTGCAAGGAGATCCAACCAGTCCCTTCTGAAGGAGATCAGCCCTGGGATTTCTTTGGAAGGAATGATGCTAAAGCTGAAACTCCACTATTTTGGCCACCTCATGTGAAGAGTTGACTCATTGGAAAAGACTCTGATGCTGGGAGGGACTGGGGGCAGAGATGTGTATAAGAGACAGGTGTAGCTATCTGAATTTGTCTCCACCTCCCTCCCAGTTTCTCACGCACTCTTCTGTAAATGCCAGGAAGCTATTAGGCAACAAAGGTAGGCTGTGTGGGGGATAGAAAGAATAGTCATGGACCCTGGGGCCACATTATAGTTCCTCTTTGAATTAGTTCTTCCTAATTTTCAGGAATCAGTTATGAATAGTGCCCCTCGAGGGAGCAAAAATTGGCACACTGTCCTGTATCACTTTCCTTTTGTCTTTAAGAGTTATGTAGTGATTCTTCCTGATCAAATCTATGCATGTGTATTAGAAACTTGTCTCAGAGGTTAAAGCTTCTGCCTGCAATGCAACCCTGCCTGCCTGCAACTCAGGGAGACCTGGGTTTGATCCCTGGGTTGGGAAGATCCCCTGGAGAAGGAAATGGCAACCCACTCCAGTATTCTTGCCTTCTGATGTATATGCATATTCAAAAGCAGAGACATTACTTTGCCGACTAAGGTCCATCTAGTCAAGGCTATGGTTTTTCCTGTGGTCATGTATGGATGTGAGAGTTGGACTGTGAAAAAGGCTGAGTGCCGAAGAATTGATGCTTTTGAACTGTGGTGTTGGAGAAGACTCTTGAGAGTCCCTTGGAATTGCAAGGAGATCCAACCAGTCCATTCTGAAGGAAATCAGCCCTGGGATTTCTTTGGAAGGAATGATGCTAAAGCTGAAACTCCAGTACTTTGGCCACCTCATGCGAAGAGTTGACTCATTGGAAAAGACTCTGATGCTGGGAGGGACTGGAGGCAGGAGGAGAAGGGGATGACAGAGGATGAGATGGCTGGATGGCATCACTGACTCGATGGACATGAATCTGAGTGAACTCCGGGAGTTGGTGATGGGCAGGGAGGCCTGGCATGCTGCGATTCATGGGGTCACAAAGAGTCGGACACGACTGAGCGACTGAACTGAACTACACTGAACTGAACTGATGTATATGTCAATTCCTGTCTCCCAGTATCCCTCCCTCCTTATCCCCTGGTAACCATAAGTTTTCTACATCTGTAACTGTACTTCTGTTTCACATAAGTTCATCTGTACACTTTTTCTGTTTTAAATTATGTCCCTCAGTGTCCATGGGGGATTGGTTCCAGGACCTTACATAGATACTGAAATCTGCAGATTCTCGAGTTCCTTATATAAAATGGCATAGTACAGTTGACCCTCTGTATCCAAGGGTTCATCCAAGTTTACATGTACCTTCTCAATGTTTTTCAAGACCCTTTGCTGAAAATGCCTCCTCTACCCCTCTGTGTGTTATCTAGCTGTTAGTGTGATCCAGCTTGGGGGGAACCTCAATGAAGTCACCTTCTTGTGCCTGATACTACACTTGCAGCACCTACCACCCACCTCTTCCCCAAGACATTGATTCTCTTTCCCTGAGTCAAACCTTGTCTATCACTTCCTTCCAATCTCACAGAGGCTCCTGTCCTTCACCAACTGCTTCTGTCTAGAAATTAATTGGTACTGCCCAGGGACGGGGGAGCCTGGTGGGTTGCTGTCTATGGGGTCGCACAGAGTCGGACACGACTGAAGTGACTTAGCAGCAGCAGCACTTGGATTTTGTTTTATTGAGGATTGACTAAAAATACAAAAAAGAGAATATTTCTGAAACTCCAGTACTTTCTGGATATTTCTGAAACTCCAGTGCTTTTTTAAATGACAGAAGAAAATATCATGTTATTCAGTATTATGCAATATCCACATAGAAGACCCCTCCAGGAAATTGTATGTCTTTCTTGATCAAGTGGTATACTTCCTTTCTTCAGCTGATGAGACCTGTTTGTCCTTTACCTTTTAGGAGGTAACTTTCATGTTTAACTGTAGTAACTATATTAGCCAAAGATTTTGATCCAAATATTTCCTCCCTCCTTTATACAAGATATTGAAAAGTTTAATATCCTTGTTTTATACTTTTATAGTGTAATGTCTCACCTTGCCTCACTCATTCATTCATTCACTCATTCAACAAATGTTTGCTCTATCATATCTACATCTAGGTCCTGGGGAACCACACTTAATTTCTGTACAACAGGAATAATTAATAATTGCTCCCTTTCATGTTGCATTTCTTTTGTGACAAGCTTAATACTAGGTAATTTGCTTATGATATTTTATTAATTAGGCAAATAAGTAAGACTAAACCTGCCTGCCAATGAAGGAGACACAGGAGACACAGGTTCGATCGCTGGGTGAGGAAGATCCCCTGGAGAAGGAAATGGCTACCCACTGCAGTATTCTTGCCTGGAGAATTCCATGGACAAAAGATCTTGGCTGGCTACAGTCCATAGGGTCGTAAAGAGTTGGACATGACTGAGTGACTAACACTTTTCAAACTATAGTGAGAAGACAGGGAAAAGTGCTACTGGCCACTGGAAATGCCTTCATTGCAAAGAAGTCATTTGGACTGAGGCTTATAGGATGAGTAGTGTCTGCAATGAATGGAAACACGTACCATGGTGTGGATTCACTCAAAGGTCTGGTATGGCACAAGGGAATGTTTAGTGTTGCTATCTAGAGGTTGTGTTAAGGTGACTGGCAAGGGATGGCACTGAAATAGAAGGTTGGACTCAGATAGTCAAATAGCTTGTAAGGTAAGCTAAAGAATTTATCTGTAAGTAATCATTAGAAGTCTTATTTTTACTTCTAAAAATTTAAACTGAAGATTAGTTGGTATACAATATTGTATTAGTGTCAGGTGTACAACAATGATTCAATATTTTAATAGAATAAGCTCCACTTAAAGTTATTGTAAAATAATGGTTATATTTCCCTGTGTTTTACATTATATCTGTGTTGCTTGTTTATTTTATACATAGCAGTTTTTATCTCTTAATCCCTAACCCCCTACCCCTGGCTTGCTCCTCCCCTCTTTCCTTTCCCTACTGGTAACCACTAGTTTGTATCTGTGAGTCTGTTTCAGTTTTGTTATATACATTCGTTTTATTTTTTAGATTCCACATATAAGTGAAACAGAATGTCTCTGTCTGACTTATTTCACTAAGCATTTTACTCTCTGGGCCCATCAGTGTTGTTGCAGATGGCAGAATTCCATTCTTTTTTATTAGAAGTTCCTTAAAAGAGATTATTACTTTTTTTTTTTTTTTTAAGATTACACTTCAGACAATAACCTCCTGCTTCAGAGGTTGGAGCAGGAGAGGATAGTGTCAGGAACTGGATGATACATACCTGAAGAGAAATAATATTGTGGCAGTGGGCATGACAAGAAGGGGACAGATTTAATTCAGAAATTGGGATAAGGAGGGCAGAATTTGGTGTCTGGTTAGATAGAGAAGCCAATGGAGAGGGAAAGGTTAAGGAGAATTTCAGGTTTCCCATATACCTTGAAGGTGTTTGACTCATAATAGCAACTAAAATCGGAGAAGGCAATAGCAAGCCACTCCAGTACTCTTGCCTAGAAAATCCCATGGATGGAGGAGCCTGGTAGGCTGCAGCCCATGGGGTCGCTAGAAGTCGGATGCGACTGAGCTACTTCACTTTCACTTTTTGCTTTCACACAATGGAGAAGGAAATGGCAACCCACTCCAGTGTTCTTGCCTGGAGAATCCCAGGGACGGGGGAGCCTGTTGGGCTCCTGTCTATGGGGTCGCACAGAGTCGGACACGACTGAAGTGACTTAGCAGCAAAATGATGCTCAAGCTGAAACTCCAGTACTTTGGCCACCTCATGCGAAGAGTTGACTCATTGGAAAAGACTCTGATGCTGGGAGGGATTGGGGGCAGGAGGAGAAGGGGACGACCGAGGATGAGATGGATGGATGGCATCACTGACTCGATGGACATGAGTCTGAGTGAACTCCGGGAGTTGGTGATGGACAGGGAGGCCTGGCGTGCTGCGATTCATGGGGTCGCAAAGAGTCGGACACGACTGAGTGACTGAACTGAACTGAACTGAACTGTCATGTCCTTTAAATATTACCCATATTTTCTCATTTTTTTCTGTTTTCCTCAAAAGCAGTCACATTTCTTGTGGATGGAGATCATGCTTAAATTTCTCTTCTCTTTCTCAGTGGCAGCCAGGACAGTGGGTTCTTCTATGGTAACAAACATTTATGGAGCCTTTGATATGTGCCTGGCATTGTTCTAAAGGCTTTGTATGTAGTAACTCATTTAATTTTCCCAACAGATCTTTGAAGTAATTACTATTGTTATCTCTGTTTTAACTGAAAAATGGGACCAGAGAAGTTAATTTGCTTGAATCTTCCCATTTCTTCCAAAGCTAGAGCTGAATTTGAAGCCAGGCAGTCTGGCTCCTAGAGTCCTTTGCTTTTTCCACCAAACCTAACTGCCTCTACCCTTCAGAACTTGTGGACAAACTGGTGGCAAAGTCTGCTGGGGGCCCAAACTGAAATTCTCTTAACTGAACCTCATTGACAAATTTTTGTGAATGTTGCCAAAAGATATTTTTGCAGTCAGTCAAATGTGAAAAGTAAAAGAGAATTCCAAAAGCTTCAGGAGTTGGACAATGTGTAACTTCTTTTTGAAATTATACATGGGGAGATTAAAAATAATTACTGATTGAGCTATTAAAAGCTGGCTGAGGATAAAGTTTATTTGCATATTATTTAGAATTAATAAGGTTGTAGAGTTGGAAGACTCCTAATTATTACAGACATCATTACCACGTGGTTAAGAAAGAGAAAATGTGGAAAGAGGGTATGTGAAAGAAAGCATCTCTGTGAGGAAAAGAAGCCTCAGATGAGCTGCCTGTCTAAACAGTGTACTTGTAAGCAGAGAGAGAAGAATTGCCAGCTCATTAAATACATGCTTTGGGTTGGTTCCTGCTTCAGTGCAGACAGTGAGGGACACAGGTAATGTTAGAAATGTCTCACCTGTGTAACATGGGTACAAAGCCTAGACCATACTAATATACAACAAACGTCTGAATCCAAACCATTTATAAGTGAGGAGGACATAATAATTATTATGCTCAAAACTGGCAGGCAGATAACAGAGGTTTTTAAAAAATGTTATTTGGAAACTCATGTGGAAGAGGCCATTTGTCATCTCCTCCTCAGGGGATCTTCCTGACACAGGGGTTGAACCCACATCTCCTGCATTTCCTGCATTTGAGGCAAATTTTCTTTTACCTACTAACTGAGCCATCAGGGAAGCCCAGAAGAGGACATTTATATTTTCCATTGCCGAAAGAGCCAGCCATAGGATGAATGCTTGGCCATAAGGGGAAACTGGCCTTTTAGTTCACTATTGTATGTAGAACTTAGTAACACGTGATGCCATTCAGCAAAGAAGCAGACTGCCTCAAGTAAGGAACTTGCTGTCACTGGAAGTGTGCAAACCGGATGGGAGAACTACATGTCGGAAATTTTTAATACCATCCTTTATGCTTGAAATGCTTTCAGTGGAAGGTCAAAGAGAAGTTAAGTGGCAGCTATGGTAGTATGCAATAGAGTGGAGATTTAAACCCGCACAGTATGGGCACACAGTCTTTTCTTTTAACATCTATGTCATGCTGCCTTTCCAGGTGATTAAAGAAAGGGATCCAAAAGTATTAATGAAATGAAATAAAAGCTACAGAAAGTAATTGTTTATCTGGGTGTATATTTGAGTAAAAAATTTAAAATGTACTATGATTCCCACCTTCTATCTTGTGTAATTCATGCTGTTGATCAAGTACCAGTTTTCTCAAATGCTCCCCAGGGTCGTATTTAGAGTTTCTGTATCATAAGGGGAATGTTTTGCTTATGCAGAAAAATGAGAACATTGGCTAGCTAATGTCTACAATAGTTATTGGTCAGAATCTAAAATTCACTCATAAGTCAAGGCATGAGACTGAATTTCCCAAATTAATTCATCCAAATAGCTCGGCAAATATTTACAGAGAACTTTCTATGTGCCAGAAATGTTCTAGGCATGAGGAATAGAGCAGTGAACAAATACAAGTTTCTTTGTCTACATGGAACTTAGATTATAGGGAGACAGGCAATAAATATTAAACACAACAAATAAAAAATTACAGAGTACATTAGAAGATGATAGGTGATGTGGTATATTGAGATGGCTAGCATAGGCCTTATTGAGAAGGTGACAGTTGACTGAAAACTTGAGAGAGGTGTGGGAGTAAGTGGGCCATGTGAACATCTGCATAAAGAACATTCCAGGCAGAAAGAATAGCCAATGCAAAGGCCCTGGGGGCAGGTGTGGGGAGGGGAAAGCATGCCTCCTGTGTTTAAGAAAGAGCAAGGCAACAAAGTGTGGCTGTAGCAGAGTGAATAAACGGGGTTGTGGTAGGAGATGAGGTCAGAGGAATAATTGGGTCCAAATCATTCAGGGTCTTGTAAACCATTTTAAAGACAATTTCTGCTCTGAGTGAAATGGGGAGTCATTAGAGGTTTTTGAGCAGAATAGTGACATGATCTCTTTCTGGTTGCTGTGTTGAGAATAGACTGTTGGGGACAAGAATAGAAGCAGTTAGAGGGTAATTACAGTAATTCAGGAGCAATGATAGTGTCCCCCAAGGTGAGGTGTTAGAAGTAGCCATATTCTGGATTTACTGTGAAGCAAGCAGAATTTTCTGACAAACTGGATGGGCTCTGTGAAAGGAGAAGGGTCCAGCATGATGCCAAGGGGTGAAGGCAGTAGACATTGATTAAAGCAGAGGAGGACTATCCATAATTGTTTTAGAAATTTTGATTTTGAACCATCTATTAGATCAAATAAACAGTTGATCACTGAGTGTAGAATTCAGAGGTCTGGCAGTCATTGGCAAATAGTATGTAAAGATATGTGTAAAGACATGGGAGCAGATGATACAACTAGGAAGTGAAGGCAGATAAAGAACAAAAAGAACAAGATCACTTTATTTTATTTTTTTTTTCCAGTGACTCAATCTGGTTTATCTTTTTATTTTATTTTATTTTTTTACTTTATTTTATTTTATTTTTTTTAATTTTATTTTTACTTTATTTTACTTTACAATACTGTATTGGTTTTGCCATGCATTGACATGAATCCACCATGGGTGTATATCAGCTCCCAATCCTGAATCCCCCTCCCACCTCCCACTCCATATCATCTCCCTGGATCATCCCCGTGCACCAGCCCCAAGCATCCTGTATCCTGTATCGAACATAGGCTTGTGCTTCATTCTTACATGATAGTATGCACATTTCAATGCCATTCTCCCAAATCATCCCACCCTCTCCCTCTCCTACAGAGTCCAAAAGTCCGTTCTATACATCTGCGTCTCCTTTGCTGTCTCATATACAGGGTCATCATTGCCATCTTTCTAAATTCCATATATATGTGTCAGTATACTGTATTGGTGTTTTTCTTTCTGGCTTACTTCACACTTTAGAATTAAAAATTTGAGGAGAGCCGAAAAGGAGACACAAGTAGGAGGAAATCCAAGAAAGTAGTATTCTGGAAATCATGTTTGTCAAGGGTCTAGCAAGGCTATTTTGTTTAACCCATAATGCATTTTCACCATAACAATGCTATGCTACTTATGAAAGTGAAAGTGAAGTCACTCAGTCGTGTCTGACTCTGCGACTCCATGAACTATAGCCCACCAGGCTCCTCCATCCATGGGATTCTCCAGGCAAGAATTCTGGAGTGGGTTGCCATTACCTTCTCCAGGGGATCTTCCTAACCCAGAGATCGAACCCAGGTCTCCTGCATTGCAGGTAGATGCCTTAACCTGTGAGCCACCAGGGAAGCTCCTTATAGCCATGGTTTTTCCGGTAGTCATGTATGGATGTGAGAGTTGGATTATAAAGAAAGCTGGGTGCCAAAGAATTGATGCTTTTGAGCTGTGGCATTGGAGAAGACTCTTGAGAGTCCCTTGGACTGCAAGGAGATCCAACCAGTCCACCCTGAAGGAAATCAGTCCTGAATGTTCATTGGAAAAACTGATGCTGAAGCAGACCCAATGCTTTGGCCACCTGATGTGAAGAACTGACTCATTGGAAAAGACCCTGATGCTGGGAAAGATTGAAGGCGGGAGGAGAAGGGGATGACAGAGGATGAGATGGGCGAATGGCATCACTGACTCAGTGGACATGAGTTTGAGTAAGCTCCGGAAGTTGGTGATGGACAGGGAGGCCTGGCATGCTGCAGTCCATGGGGTCGCAAAGAGTTGGACATGACTGAGCGACTGAATGGAACTGAATTTATAACCATATTTCTTCTGGAAAATATGCTTAGCAATACAATAAACAGTATTTATTAACCATCTCCTGTATGTTTACTGTTTGTGGAGCACTGCTAAGGGGGTTCAGGAGTTGTGTCTTATACTGCACTGTGCAATAGAGATTGAAGAAGAGGCATGACTTAGTTGAAAATGGAAGGCTGCACTTCCGTGTATCATCATCATGAAGAAGAAAGAAACTTAGCCTTAGCAGCCTCAAGAATGAAGAGCAGTACCTCCAGGAAGTTGTGGAAACCTAAAGATGTGTTTCTCATGTTCTTGTTGTGTGCTTGCCCTTCCAGGTAAGGTAAATGTATCTGAGCAGTGAGGGGATAAGCTTAATAAAGCATGTGGCCTCATGGAGTTCTTCTTGGTTGTGTAAGTCACAACTGTCCTATTCATTTAAAAACAAATATTTATTTGACTGCATCAGGTCTTAGATGAAGCACGTGGGATCTTCATTGCATCATGTGGGATCTTTCATTGCAGTGCACAGACCCTTTAGTTTTGACATGTGGGCTTAGTTGCTCAGAGGCATGTGGGATCTTAATTCCTTGACTAGAGATCAAACCCATGTCCCCTGCACTGCAAGATGAATTCTTAACCGCTGGGAAACCAGGGAAGTTCCCTGATTCTTTTTTCTTGATGTGACTAAGATCATGGCTAGGATCATGGCTAGCGGTGAAGCAGTGATGGGGAGGCCTGAAGAAGCCAGTCTAGGACAGGGAAGCAGGGCAGAATCATACTGCAGGCAGGGACCCATGTAGTTTATTAGCAGGAGAGATTCTAGGAGGAAGTCCAGGCAGGCATTTTAGGCCATGTCAGGAAACTCTTTAATCAGGAAAAAACAAGTATGTATGAAAAATTGAAGGAATAATAGTAGCATATTGAGTGCTTATTATGTACCTAGCACTATACTATTTTAATATTTTAATGCATTTATATGTATATCATTAATCATATTAGTGATAGCCCCAATTTTGGATGAGAAAATTAAGGTTTCAAATGACTTGTGCAAGGTCACAGGACTATTAGGGTAGAGTGACAATTCAAATCCAGGTGATTTGATTTCAGGTGATTGGCAGTCTTACAGCTATACCATCTGCTTCCTGCCCCATGGGGCTGCCTGTGCTTTACCTAGTGCTCAGTCATGTCTGACTCTTTGTGACCCCAAGGACAGTAGCCCGCCAGGCTTCGCTGTCCATGGGATTCTCCAGGTGAGATTGCTGGAGTGAGTTGCCATTTCCTTCTCCAGTGCTTTGACTAAAATATCAACAAACTTTTCATAACATTATTTAAATATTCTAACATAGCTCTTTCTTGCAAAAGAGGAAGTAAATGTCAAATGCCTTGTCTCAGGTCACACAGCAGCTAAGGAGGCAGAGTGGACATTCGAGCCAATATCTGTCTAGTTCCAAAGCCTGTGAAGGACTTTGTATGACAGTGGGCTGCTGCAAGCAGGGAAAGAACTGATGTTAGAATTTCAGGCAGGACAGGCCTGCAGATGGTCCTGTCTGCAGAGATTGGGGGGGCCAAGTGTGACTGACAGACCGTTTATAATCAGATTGACTTGTGCATGAGTCCCTGAACTGCTGCTCTATAAAGATTCATCCTTGGACACTTTAACCTCACTGGGCCTCCAAGAACTCCTCTGAAAAATGAGAATAAAATATCTACATCATAAAGTTTTTGTACAGAGTAAATGAGCATAGTGAAAATGTGCATAGTATAAGTTTCCTCAGTGCTGGTGCATGTTCTTATTGTATAGACAAACTGTCATTGTATTACTATAGAAGTTGCTACAGCGTCCAAGTTCCAGACCATGCCAGACTTTCAGAATAAAACCCACATAATTCTCTGAAATGTACTTCTTTGTAACCGAACTTGATATAGCAACTGCTGTACTTGTCTTCTGTTCAATTACTTGAAAATTTAAATACTAAGAATGGAAACAAACACCACATTCTCTGACAAAGGAAGAGGGAAGAAAGCTTATTAGTTATTTTGCTTTTATGAAGGCCTGTTGTGAATTTCAAAATTCTATATAGCAAATTATTTGCTGTGGGAGATCCCAAAGTGAAATTGAAATGATTACTGACTCAGAGGGTTAAATATCAATTGATTGTTTTTGTAACCATGCTCTAATTGATCAAAAATTATGGGTTTCAGTATCAGAAGGGAGTGCGATCTCCCTAGCACTAAGCAGTGTTAATTTGGTCCATGTGGGAAACTAGGGAATGGATACTTCCATAGAGAAATCTGCTTTGGGAAGCCAAAATATAGTTGCTCTGGAGTTAATGTGGACAAACAAGGGATTTATGGAAGGAGATAATATTGTTGATATTTAGTTGCTAAGTCGTGTCCAATTCTTCTGCAACTTGTAGCCCACCAAGCTCCCTTGTCCTTGGGATTTCCCAGGAAATAACACCAGAGAGTGTTGTCATTTCCTTCTCCAGGGAAAGGAATCAAACCCCCAGTCTCCTGCATTGGCAGGAAGACTACCACTGAGCCACCAGGGAAGTCGAGAGATAATATTACTGTCTTTTAAAGAGCAAATGGGAAAACTGTGTTCTCCTATTATCACAGCATTTACTGGGACATTCCACTGTGTTGCTTTCAATACAAAATGCTAGATCAAAGCTATAGGCTAAAGATTGGTAGTGGGGAAGTTTGCATGCTATGACAGTTCATGAGCTTGGGAAAGTCACTTTACTTCTGAGACCCTCAGTTTCCTCATGTGTAAAAGTGATTTCATAACACTCCAGTTGCCAACATTTAACATTTGTTTAGGGCTTCCTAGGTGGCTTCCATGGGTCACGAAAAGAGTTAGATACCACTAGTGACTAAACAACAAACACTTGCTTACACTGTGCCAGGAACTGTGCTAGACACTTTATATGTATAATTTGTTTAAACCTTATAATGACCCAATGAAATATAGACATTTTTAATCCTCTCTTTAGTCATTTCAACCCCAAACTTCATATAGCATTTTTAACTTAGCACAATGCCAGTTATTTAAACAATGTTAGCATTGTCTTTATTACTATTATTGCTAATTCTTATAAACTCCAGATTTTGTCCATTTATCAGCAGATACTTGATACATGTAAGATGAATGAATGAATACTCAAATATACTCATGATTTTAGGTATAATGTACTTATGATGACTAAGGTGATAGTTATAGAAATAATTATGAAAAAGGCCTTTCCATTTCCCAGTTTCTGGTAGAAAGATTCCAACAGGGAATACATTTCACCAAATCTATGTATTAACTAAGGGAAATAAGAGTTCTCAACTTGTACATTAAAATGTATACACTTGAAGTGGGGAGGTAATAGAATTTGTTGATTATGTAAAAGATATACATTGAAAAGAAGTGGCACTATGGCCATTATTCAAATGCACATTGAATCAAAGGTAAACTATCTCAGCATAAAAAGCAAAACTAAACTGCAAAGAATAGGAACCTACTAAAGCCCACCCACTAAGAAGGACCTAAGTGTGGATGAGGGTGTTGATACCAAAATGGGAAAACATTCTCTTTTGTGGTCCCTAGAATCCTTTCTGGATTAAGCAATTCTGTTTCCCATAGATCTCACTGAAGTTAAAAATCATCCATCAGGGAATCCAGAGGTCTAGACAGGAGCCTGGATCCCATGCAGCTGATCTGCAATGGACTAGAAAGAGACATTATCTTTTATTATGTTAAGCAGTTGAAATTTGGGAATTATTACAGCAGCTACTATTATTCATACTGATTTATATCCTTGATGTGGAATCCAGGATTGTAGGAAGACAAGTCTGTCCCGTGATTTTGAATACAACCTCCTAGATCCCAAGTGTGGCCAGGGTGGCTGGGTATCAGCATTCTTAATCAGCTTAACATGGTCCTGCAAGGAGTACCTGTCTTATGTTCTCAGATTTCCCAAATGCCCTACCTAGTGGTATAAAAATTTTCAAATAAGATAGCAGCAGCAATAGCAAAACAACAACAACAAACTTATCAAAGGTTTACTCTGTGTTTCACCATTCTTTCCTGTCTTCCCAAATTAGATCTTTTTCTTTCCATGAAAAAGATGCTGAAAAGATGTTTGTGATGCTGGAAAATTCTCTATGGCTTTCCCGGATGGCTCCAATATCTAAAGATGTCCCTCATCACTGGATTTATTACTGGGCCTCTCTGAGTGGGGTCAGAGGGCATCCCAAGCCTTATATTCTGAACCTCCTCCTTCTCTTATGTGCTCCATAACTCTCCTTTGCCATTTATTGACATTTGAGACACTTGATCTATGACTGCCTTTCTTTCCCTCCCCCCACCCCCCCTGTATCCATGCCTTGGTTTCCAGGGACAGCAGGAATATATTATTTCAAGGCTGAAGACAGGACCAACTTATCTAGGCTCTGTGAGCTCATTATAGGTAGAATTTTGCATAGGTTGACTTTGCATCTTAAGACTTAACATTGAGCTCATTGTTTAGATTCTAAAACCCAGCAACCTAAGACTGGAATCAGAAATGAGTTGAAGATCCTCATGGTGCTATCTACCTCTCAGCTTGCCTGGACATTGTCTCAGTCTCAGTGGGCCCTGTGAAGTGGATCTTATCTCCATGTTAGGAGGGACCAATACTTAAAGACTGATTGATTTAACAGTGATAACATTGGAAGTAAAGCCAATGCACAAGCCTCTTCCTTTTTATAAAGGACTATTTCTTTAAAAAATTAGCATTTATATAGAATATAAATTAGGAAATGCTTTGAAAAACAGATTGTATCAGAAATTTCTCAGTTTCTTAGAAAAATCAGTTGGTCCTACTACTAGGAAACTCTGAGGCAGCAGTGCTCAGTGCTTGGGAGGGCCTCTTTTGGATGCTGGCCCTGCTTCTCAAACATTACAATCCTGATCAGCCATGTCCCGGACCAGAAGGGGCTACTGTGGGCTCATGCACTTTAAAAGCTTTGGTTTCTTTTTTCGTATTTAAATTCAACCTTTAATTTTACAAAATGCTTTAGATGTTGACTTTAAAAATCATCAGCTCCTAGGCTTTAGGGAGCTGTGTTCATATCTGGAAGAGAATAGCCTAGTTTTGTGGTTGCTAAACTCTGATGTTTGGAGGGATGCTGGTCCAAGACAGATCTTCTGCAGGTCAAATGAGAAAAATTAGGACAAATAGGAGAAAAATAAAATTTAAAAAAAGAATAAATAAGGAATTTTCTTAATAAAGTTATTTTCATTCCATTTAAAGGCTTGCCCTTTATTCCAAGACTACATTATTATTATTTTTTTTTTCCTATTTGTTGATGGTAAAATGATTGTGGGGATAGATTTGACTTTTACATTCTTAATTGGTAAAATTAAAAAGCTAGAAACCATATATCATTCCCTAAATTAAATATATATATATTTGTAAATATATAAAATACTGGTCAATGAATCAAATGTTTGGAATGCTTAGTAGATTTGCTAAACCTGCTCGTTTAGCAGGTATTTTTCCAGACAGACTAATCTCTGTCTTTGGGGGAGGGGATGTTTGTTTGATATGTTATCAGTCTCGGGCAATCAGTCTTTATTTTATCTCAGCAAAGTAAAAATTTTATCTTCACCTTCATATCAATCAATTCATGTGTGAAAGAGCTTTGGTCTCCTTTGGCTAGAGGGACTAAGATTCTGGCTCTTTCACTTACTGTGTGATTTGGGGGACCAGAGTTAACCTTTTAAGGCTAGGCCAGAGGGATATAACTTCGGACAGTTTAGGCTTTTGACACACAGGAATAAATGAATTTGCTTACTGTCACTGACAGTGATATTGGATCAATTTTATACCTAAAGCAGTAATTTTAGTAAAATAATTGATAGATTATTATGAGATAAGAAAGCAGGGTTTATAGTCTATTTCATTTTGTAAAGCATTGATAGTAAATGCACCATTGATAAATACCCTTCATTAATGATTGATATGGAGTTAAATTATATTTACTCTTATATTATATATTATCTATTCAAAAAATTAGAACTAATTGTAAAGAATTGTTAGCGTCTCAGCCAGGAAGTCACCAATACATTTACTATTGATTGTTGCAAATCTGAATGTGTAATAGAGTGGGGAGCTGGATCCCACACTCACTCACTGTTGTTCTAATAAAACATCACTAACATATCCTTCTTTAAGGCTCACTGTGGTCCTTCTTTGTGACATACAGGGACAATTGGGAGCATTTTGGTCTTTATTTATTGGGGCTGCATAATCTAATTATCTCTCATTAGTCCAGAGCTGATTATTTCATTTATCTTTGTAAATGTGACAACAAAAGGCTCACTTTAATTAAGCAGATCAGCAATTAGCTCTTGTTTTATAGGAGTTTTAAACATCCCTGTACTAATAGCAGGCAGCATGATTATAATCAGAAGCCCAGGGAAGAATAGTGGCAGAGGACAGTTTGATTTAGAGCCCCATTTAAGTGAAAGCTATGTAGGCAAAATAACTCTCTCATGACAAAGGTCCAAAAAGGACTGGCCAAACTACAGGATGACTTGAGAGTCTCAGGCCAAGACCTTCTCACCCCATTTATGATATAGGCAGTGACATAATTCCTTTTTATAAAAATTTTCTCACTTGTAATAGTGATTGTAATTATTTATCCATCACCTATTATGCCTCAGGCTTTACAGCTCTTATTTTTGCTGTATTTATCCTTTAAAAACTTCACAATAGCCTTTGAGATGGGTATTGTTAGTCTACCCCCATTTTGCAGATGAAGCAACTGAGGCTTAGCAAAGTTAATTCACTTGTCCATGTTTTCTCAGCTAAGGATTAGAACATTTATCTGATTTTGCTACTCTACAAATTGGTTTCTTTCCCTCTATCTCCCTCCTTGCTCCTTCCTTCCTTTTCCTGTCCCTTCTTTCTATCCTTTTCCTTCCCTTCTCTCAATCATTTTGTGTGTGTGTATGTGTGAGAGAGAGATATGCCAGGCACTGTGCACTGGGCTGGAGATAGTAAGAAGAGCAAGACTTGGTAAGACCTTTGAGAAGCTGACAGTGTATTGGAGACAGAGACGTAAACTAACCAATGCAATGCCTGAGACAATGCTAGGATAAAGCAAAACAGAAAAGGCACAGACTATCATGATTGGAACTTCTAAGTGCTAAATCAATATTTATTAGACTGAATTGGCCTGGCCCCTCTCATTATTAAGGTTAAACTTTCTCTTCTGTAGTAAGGAGGAGCTGATTCTAACTGCTTAGAACTCTTCTGATTACCCACCTTGGTTTTATATTAGTGTTTAACATAAATAGGACCTACCTTTTAAGGCAGAGGTCTGGCATGGTCTATTGTATGCTACCTTGCAGTATCATCTAATTATTCTGGAACAGTTGGAGGAAGGATGAGGTGAATATGGGATTTTTCAGAAGATGAGAGAAGAAAATGGTAAGTGAAAGGATGCATGGGGAAAAAGGGGACATCTGTCTGCTTGGTAAGCAGCAAGGAGAGAATGAAATGGGGTGACTGGAAGATGGTGTAACTGCCTTCCTGGGCTGGTGAGCAGCAGTACAGAGGAACAAACCAGTTAGAGCCAGGACACTGACCAACTGGATGGTCAGGCTGATGGGCTCTAGTCCTTTGAAAGGTCCTCACAAGGTCTGACCACATTTCCTTGGAGACCTGGACAGTGCTGCCACCTCTACCCCATACCTGTCATTGATAGCCACTCTAAGATTATCATGAATTCTGTAGATATTTTTAATTTGTAAGTTTTTGAGTATCATTTTTGTACTAAGTGCTATGCAAAACACTTTATATGAGTTATATAATTTTATCCTTTAGTTACATTGTGAACCAAGTATTGTTCTCTTCATTCTTCAGATGAAGAAAGTTATTATTTCCTTATTTTCCTTTTTTTTGGTGATATGCTAGGCAAATTAACTTAACTGGGTTCATGTAGTTGTGGAGCCTAGACTTGAATCTATGATTTTAATCACTACTTAATAGCTGCCACCCTTTTTTAGACTTTATGACCCAAAAGGGCACTGGGCCTTATAAGTTATAAAAAAATTTAATTTAGTTATTGCTTATGAAAATCCTTCTATATATGAGTCATGAACCACAAGTTTGGGACTCATGCTGTTTGCAGTGGGGAGCCGTTGAAGGATCTAGACTTCCTGAGGTCATGACCTCATGACCTCATGAGAGGTGTTTTAAAATGTGTAGAAGGTGGTTTGAAAAGAAGCAACCTGTAAGTTCGGAATATTGTTATGAAGGTATGTCGGTTAGGAGAATATCTCTAGCGTGGGAGAATGCAAGCCTGATGACAACTTGAATGGGAAAAAAGGTCCAGGTATGAGAAAAATTATAAAAAATGATTGATAGGTCCATAATCATGGGAGAAAAAGATGGAGGACAATTAAAAGGTTACTGTGTTTTTGAGTCTGTATCACTAATAGAAATACAGAAGTCATATGTAGTTGAGAAGATGAACTACAGAAGAAAATGTTGAATATGGTGATAGGTCTTTAGCGACCTAAGAAATATGGTTTCTACAGCGGTAGAGCAGATTTGGAGGAGATTAAGGGGAGACTGGATGGTGAGGAAGCTGATAGAGAGCATGTAGGATGGTTTTCAGGCCAGGGAGATACATGTCTGTTTCAAAGTAAAGAATCCCTTGGTTCTCACTTCAGCCCATCCCTGTCCAAGGAAGGACCTCTGAGATGGCAACCACCACTTCTCCCATCCTGCTCATGGGGCTGAGATGTAGTGTGAAAGTAGGAGCCTGATTTGTTTGATCACTTCTGCATTCCCAACACCTAAGACAGTGCCTGTGCAGACTAAGCACTCATTAAATACTTGTTGACTGAATGAATTATGACTGAGTGAAACACTAAAGCCAGAACTGCTGTCTCTAGAATCACCTTGGGTGGCAGGAACCAAGTAAGGGAGTCAAGATGATCACTTAGGGCATCTGGGGTTGGGGAAAATCAGGAGATGGAGGCTGAGTGTCAAATGAAAGAGGCTGAATTTTATTGTTAAATCTTAGGGGTGAGAATTGCAAAGAGAAAGCAGTAGGAATTAATTCTTTGCCGTTAGGAGCATTGTTAAGGAAAAGGTTCCTATATGTAGGCTATTTTTAATCATATGAGGGTTTGGCCTGTGGTTGGAGTGAAGCTAGAAGCAGATTCTTCTGTCTGTAACTGAGAGGCCTTTACAGAGAAAGACAGATTTGAATGTTATGGTAAGAAATAAGCAAGTGTGATTGTTACTCTCTGTTTCCTAAAAACCATACATAGAGAACAAGTGGTGGAGGAGATGAGGAGGGTGGTGTTGGCATTGTGGATCTTGGACAGATGTGTGTACGTGCTTAGTTGCTCAGTTGTGTCTCATCCTTTGTGATCCCATGAACTGTAGCCTACCAGGCTCCTCTATCCTTGGGGATTCTCTGGACAAGAATACTGGAGTGGGTTGCCATGCCTTCCTTTAGGGGATCTTCCTAACCAGGGATCGAACCCAGGTCTCCCTCATTGCAGGTGGATTATTTACCGTCTGAGCCACCAGGGAAGCCCTGAATACTGGAGTGGATAGCCTATCCCTTCTCCAGGGCATCTTGCTGACCCAGAAATCTAACCAGGGTCTCCTGCATTGAAGGTAGATTCTTTACCAGCTGAGCTATCAGGGAAGCCCTGGACAGACTTCAGTTCACTTCAGTTCAGTTGCTCAGTCATGTCCAGCTCTTTGCGACCTCATGAATCACAGCATGCCAGGCCTCCCTGTCCATCACCATCTCCTGGAGTTCACACAAACTCACATCCATCAAGTCGGTGATGCCATCCAGCCATCTCATCCTCTGTCATCCTCTTTTCCTCCTGCCCCCAATCCCTCCCAGCATCAGAGTCTTTTCCAATGAGTCAACTCTTCACATGAGGTGGCCAAAGTACCGGAGTTTCAGCTTTAGCATCATTCCTTCCAAAGAACACCCAGGGCTGATCTCCTTTAGAATGGACTGGTTGGATCTCCTTGCAGTCCAAGGGACTCTCAAGAGTCTTCTCTAACACC
>SJYT01012403.1:134579-157020 GCA_006410635.1 Cephalophus harveyi
CATCATCTTTCAGGATTTGAAACAGCTCAACTGGAATTCCATCACCTCCACTAGCTTTGTTCATAGTGATGCTTTCTAAGGCCCACTTGACTTCACATTCCAGGATGTCTGGCTCTAGGTGAGTGATCACACCATTCTGATTATCTTGGTCATGAAGATGTTTTTTGTATAGTTCTTCTCTGTATTCTTGCCACTTCTTCTTAATATCTTCTGCTTCTATTAGGTCCATACCATTTCTGTCCTTTATCGAGCCCATCTTTGCATGAAATATTCCCTTGGTATCTCTGATTTTCTTGAAGAGATCTCTAGTCTTTCCCATCTATTCTTTTCCTCTATTTCTTTGCATTGATCACTGAGGAAGGCTTTTTTATCTCTTCTTGCTATTCTTTGGAACTCTGTTAAGGAATAATAAATTTAGTATTTCTCACCACTCTGTGTAGGGTTTGTAGTAGGCCTTGGTGGAACAAATCTGACATTCAGTGAGTGCCCAAGGTACCTGGGCTGTTCTTTGTCTACCTAAGGAAGTCAGATGACCAAATCAAGAAAGTATCATTCAAGATTAATTTTGCTGTGGAGCTTCAAGGCCTGAGTGCCCCTTACCAACACAGTAGGTTTTGTCAATTTAAAGATACTGATTTGGGGACACAGAGAAAGGAGTTAATGAAATGGAAGAGAATTAAGATACTGGCTGGAGAGAATAATTGAAGTCACAAGTCCATGGAGTCACAGAATGTCATATTTGGAAGGCATCTCCTATACTCAAAATCTGTAAAAAAATTCTAGAAAAATAGTTCTATGAGGGCTAGGAGCAAGTGGATTCTGGGAATGGGGAGAAGCATTCATTCTGATCTGGAAGAGAAGCTGCTTCTCTCATGCTTCTCTGAGAAAGTAATAAGTGAGAGGATATGGATCTAAACAGAAGCTATTCTGAAGTTTAGAGGCAGATATTAGGGCTTTCATATGGAGATGTCAACATTTTACCTCTTCTTCCTCAAATACTGTTTGTTCCTCTCCTCTCTTCTGCACAAGGAGTTTGAATTGTATGGGGGATACACAGACTTTTCTTTACTCCAATTCACTTCTAACACTATGCAGCACACAAGAAGAGGAGGCTTGCTGGCAACTGCTAAGCCAAAGTTGCTTCCCTTCTGAAATCGAAACTCAAAAGTAAGGGAAATCCTAATAGTCAACACTCCTCAATTTCTTTTTTCTTTTAATTTAATTTTTTAGTTGAAGTCTAGTTGATTTACATTATTGTACCAATCTCTTCTGTACTGCAAAATTTCTCAGTTATATACATATAGACATTCTTTTTTAAATACTCTTTTCCATTATGGTTTATCACAGGATATTGAATATAGATCTCTGTGCAATACACTAGGGTCTTGTTGTTTATCCATTGTACATATAATAGTTTACATCTACTAATCCCAAACTGTTTTTCATACTCAGCCTCTGCCCCTGACCTGGTAGGTGCCCAATATGCTACTGGAGCTAAGTGGAGAAATAACTCCAGAAAGAATGAAGGGATGGAGCCAAAGCAAAAACAATACCCAGCTGTGGATGTGACTGGTGATATAAGCAAGGTCCAATGCTGTAAAGAGCAATATTGTATAGGAACCTGGAATGTCAGGTCCATGAATCAAGGCAAATTGAAAGTGGTCAAACAAGAGATGGTAACAGTGAACGTTGACATTCTAGGAATCAGCAAACTAAAATGGACTGGAATGGGTGAATTTAACTCAGATGACCATTATATCTACTGCTGCAGGCAGGAATCCCTCAGAAGAAATGGAGTAGCCATCATGGTCAACAAAAGAGTCTGAAATGCAGTACTTGGATGCAGTCTCAAAGTGACAGAAAGATCTCTGTTCATCTCCAAGGCAAACCATTCAATATCACAGTTATCCAAGTCTATGCCCCAACCAGTAACGCTGAGAAGCTGAAGTTGAAAGGTTTTATGAAGACCTACAAGACCTTTTAGAACTAACACCCCCAAAAGATGTCCTTTTCATTATAGGGGACTAAAATGCTAAAGTCGGAAGTCAAGAAACACTTGGGTTAACAGGCAAATTTGGCCTTGGAATGTGGAATGAAGCAGGGCAAAGACTAATAGAGTTCTGCCAAGAAAATGCACTGGTCATAGCAAACATCCTCTTCCAACAACACAAGAGAAGACTCTACACATGGACATCACCAGATGGTCAACACCGAAATCAGATTGATTATATTCTTTGCAGCCAAAGATGGAGAAGCTCTATACTGGCAACAAAAACAAGACCAGGAGCTGACTGTGGCTCAGATCATGAACTCTTATTACCAAATTCAGACTCAAATTGAAGAAAGTAGGGAAAACCGCTAGACCATTCAGGTATGACCTAAATCAAATCCCTTATGATTAATGGAAATGAGAAATAAATTTAAGGGCCTAGATCTGATAGATAGAGTGCCTGATGAACTATGGAATGAAGTTGGTTACATTGTACAGGAGACAGGGATCAAGACCATCCCCATGGAAAAGAAATGCAAAAAAGCAAAATGGCTGTCTGGGGAAGCCTTACAAATAGCTGTGAAAAGAAGAGAAGTGAAAAGCAAAGGAGAAAAGGCAAGATATAAGCATCTGAATGCAGAGTTCCAGAGAATAGCAAGAAGAGATAAGAAAGGCTTCTTCAACAATCAATGCAAAGAAATAGAGGAAAAGAATAGAATGGGAAAGACTAGAGATCTCTTCAAGAAAATTAGAGATACCAAGGGAATATTTCATGCAAGGATGAGCTCGATAAAGGACATAAATGGTCTGGACCTAACAGAAGCAGAAGATATTAAGAAGAGGTGGCAAGAATACACGGAAGAACTGTACAAAAAAGATCTTCACGACCCAGATAATCATGATGATGTGATCACTAATCTAGAGCCAGACATCTTGGAATGTGAAGTCAAGTGGGCCTTAGAAAGCATCACTACGAACAAAGCTAGTGGAGGTGATGGAATTCCAGTTGAGCTGTTTCAAATCCTGAAAGATGATGCTGTGAAAGTGCTGCACTCAATCTGCCAGCAAATTTGGAAAACTCAGCAGTGGCCACAGGACTGGAAAAGGTCAGTTTTCATTCCAATTCCAAAGAAAGGCAATGCAAAAGAATGCTCCAATTACCGCACAATTGCACTCATCTCACATGCTAGTAAAGTAATGCTCAAAATCCTCCAAGCCAGGCTTCAGCAATACGTGAACNNNNACACCACCCTTATGGCAGAAAGTGAAGAGGAGCTAAAAAGCCTCTTGATGAAAGTGAAAGAGGAGAGCGAAAAAGTTGGCTTAAAGCTCAACATTCAGAAAACGAAGATCATGGCATCCGGTCCCATCACTTCATGGCAAATAGAAGGGGAAACAGTGGAAACAGTGTCAGACTTTATCTTTTTGGACTCCAAAATCACTGCCGATGGTGACTGCAGCCATGAAATTAAAAGACGCTTACTCTTTGGAAGAGAAGTTATGACCAACCTAGATACCATATTCACAAGCAGAGACATTACTTTGCCAACTAAGGTCCGTCTAGTCAAGGCTATGGTTTTTCCTGTGGTCATGTATGGATGTGAGAGTTGGACTGTGAAGAAGGCTGAGCACCAAAGAATTTCTGCTTTTGAACTGTGGTGTTGGAGAAGACTCTCGAGAGTCCCTTGGACTGCAAGGAGATCCAACCAATCCATTCTGAAGGAGGTCAGCCCTGGTTGTTCTTTGGAAGAAATGATGCTAAAGCTGAAACTCCAGTACTTTGGCCACCTCATGCGAAGAGTTGGCTCATTGGAAAAGACTCTGATGCTGGGAGGGATTGGGGGCAGGAGGAGAAGGGGACGACAGAGGATGAGATGACTGGATGCCATCACTGACTCGATGGGCGTGAGTCTGGGTGAACTCCAGGAGTTAGTGACGGACAGGGAGGCCTGGTGTGCTGTGATTCATGGGGTCGCTAAGAGTCGGACACGACTGAGTGACTGAACTGAACTGAACTGAGCTGAACTGAATCCCAAACTTCCAGTCCTTGCCTCCCCCAAGCACTTCTCAATTTCTTAAATGATAGTTCTCTTCCCCCACTTTTTTTTTTCAAAAATGGGAAAGTATTAGATTCTCACACAACAGTATTTCTTCCTAAGTGAAAAAATAAACAAAGGTCAAATATATATATATATATATATATGATATGTATATATACACATAAACAAACACTGCATATAGTCCAGGTGATTTTTCCACAACACAAAAAAATAAAAGGTAAATAGTTAAATATGCATAGTCATTCTGAGTTGCAATCAAAGTCTTTGGTTAACACCAAAGCATAAAGATATAGATGGTATAAAGGACTGACTGTCCACACAAAATTGCAGGCAAGTAGAATTTAAAGGCTATATACAGTGGATGGGAGCAGACATGCACACAGGGACAGAAAAGTCTCCCAGATCAGAAGACTAAGCTGGCAGGATTTGTCTGGAGCTTAATTATGAGGGATACTGGTTTTCCCCTCTGGCTCAGCAGTAAAGAATCCACCTGCAAGGCAGGCAACATGGATTCAATCCATGAGTCAGGAAGATCCCCTGCAGAAGGAAGTTTTCGACCCACTCCAGTATTCTCGTCTAGGAAATCTCAGGGACAGAAGAGCGTGGTGGGCTACAACTATGGGGTCGCAAGAGTCTGATATGACTTAGTGGCTAAACCACCACCACCAGTGAGTATAAAGTTTCCGTTTGTTGAAAGGATGAGGAAGGGTGGATCATAAGGCTGGCAGTGAAATGCTTGTTCTGTGCCAGGAGGTAGGTGTTTTAATTTAATTATCCCAACCTTGGGAAGCCATTCAGAAATTTTAGATAAGGTTTTAAGTTGTTAAATAACTTGCCTGAGGTCATATGACTTCAAATCGGAGGAACGCCACTTAGCATCTTGGGTTTTTGCTCCCAGAGTTCATGCTCTTTCCTTCCTACTGCACCACTGGAAGCCCCTGACCAGACCTATGGTCTGATCTCCAGCCTGGAAACTGACACTTAAAAAATGCACACTAGTGTTCTCCACTTTGTTCCTTTGGTTTCTTCTCTCCAGATTAGTTCTTCAGCTTAATTTATTTTGGCTTTGGGGATTTTTATAAAACTACTTATTTTCCCCATCTGGCTTAAAAAACTGTATTCATTTGATATTTTCTGACCTTACACTTGGGTGTTGGAATAATAGAGTATTTTACACAGGAATAAATTGTGGTGTCATAGGTGAATGTGTGGGAGCTCATAAATCAGCAGTGATCCCTGGGGACCATGGAGGGCCTCTTGGCCCTGGCCAATGCTCTTTAGACCTCTTTATGCTAATAAAACAGAGATTTCTCTTCGAAGGGCTCCACCTTTGCAAATGACACTCATAATGAGCTTGGAACAGTGTTGCAGTGATAGGCTGTTTACCTGCTGGTAGTTGGTAATTTAGCCAGTCCATTTTCTCTGTTTGGAGAATTAAGAAGTAGAATTTTGTCCAAGTAAACTGCATTTGTCTGTGAAAGGCCCTGGAGAGAGCCATGGGCAAGGAATGTTTTCCAAGGGCATCCTTGCTGAAATTACAAATGTGTGAAGACATGGTGGATTATTCATTTCCTGATTTCTATATGGGTTACTGAGCTTCTGTGAAGGAACTTTGTTATTTATTTGGCCATCTTGGTAAGTGGGAAATGAGTTAATGTTTCAAAATATCAAAGAACAGGTTATCTTGATTCCTTTTTCTGCTGATTATGACATGGAACAGCAAATGCTAGTGGAAGACTAGCATGATCTTTTAAATCTTGCTTATTTTAGTCTGTGTAGCATTAATGTGAATATACTGTTACTCTTGCCTGGAAAATCCCATGGACAGAGGAGCATGGTGGGCTGCAGTCCATGGGGTCGCTCAGAGTCGGACACGACTGAGCGACTTCACTTTCACTTTTCACTTTTATGCATTGAAGAAGGAAATGGCAACCCACTCCTGTGTTCTTGCCTGGAGAATCCCAGGGACGGGGGAGCCTCGTGGGCTGCTGTCTATGGGGTCGCACAGAGTCAGACACGACTGAAGCGACTTAGCAGCAGCAGCAGCAGCATTAATATGAATATACTGTTACAGGGCTTCAGGGGGAAGGAAGGAAAAGAATGCTACTTGTCTAAACTAAATGATCAGAAACAGGGATTTTTTTTTTTAAAGTGTTGACAGCATGTCAACACAATGAAAAAATATGTAGGTATTAAAATAGGTAAGAAAATATTTATAAATAAGGAAAATTTATGACATGTACATAGTGAAAAAGAGCAGGACACCAAATTGTATGTTTCCTGATGAGATATATGTGAAGTAAATGTGTATAGGACAGATGCTGGGAGCAATATGAAAATACTTGGGAGAAGGCGTGTGTGCTTAGTGCTAAGTCGTGTCCGACTCTTTGTGACCTCATGGACTGTAACCCATCAGGCTCCTCTGTCCATGGGATTTTCTAGGCAAGAATACTGGAGCAGGTTACCATCTCCTTCTCCAGGGGATCTTCCTGACCCAGGGATCAAATCTGTGTCTCCTAAGTCTCCTGCATTAGTAGGTAGATTCTTTACCACTGGGCCACCTGGGAAGCCCTGGGAGAATCAGTTCAGTTCAGGATCTCAGTCATGTCTGACTCTTTGTGACTCCATGGATTGTAGCACGCCAGGCTTCCCTGTCCATCACCAACTCCTGAGTTCAGTTCAGTTCAGTCGCTCAGTCGTGTCCGACTCTTTGTGACGCCATGAATCGCAGCACGCCAGGCCTCCCTGTCCATCACCATCTCTCGGAGTTCACTCAGACTCACGTCCATCGAGTCCGTAATGCCATCCAGCCATCTCATCCTTGGTCATCCCCTTCTCCTCCTGCCCCCAATCCCTCCCAGCATCAGAGTCTTTTCCAATGAGTCAACTCTTCGCATGAGGTGGCCAAAGTACTGGAGTTTCAGCTTTAGCATCATTCCTTCCAAAGAAATCCCAGGGTTGATCTCCTTCAGCATGGACTGGTTGGATCTCCTTGCAGTCCAAGGGACTCTCAAGAGTCTTCTTCAACACCACAGTTCAAAAGCATCAATTCTTCGGTGCTCAGCTTTCTTCACAGTCCAACTCTCACATCCATACGTGACCACAGGAAAAGCCATAGCCTTTACTAAACGGACTTTAGTCGGCAAAGTAATGTCTCTGCTTGTGAAAATACTATCTAGGTTGGTCATAACTTTTCTTCCAAGGAGTAAGCGTCTTCTAATTTCATGGTTGAGGTCACCATCTACAGTGATTTTGGAGCCCCCCAAAATAAAGTGACACCGTTTCCACTGTTTCCCCATCTATTTCCCATGAAGTGATGGGACCAGATGCCATGATCTTCGTTTTCTGAATGTTGAGCTTTAAGCCAACTTTTTAGCTCTCCTCTTTCACTTTCATCAAGAGGCTTTTTAGCTCCTCTTCACTTTCTGCCATAAGGGTGGTGTCATCTGCATATCTGAGGTTATTGATATTTCTCCCAGCAATCTTGATTGCAGCTTGTGCTTCTTCCAGTCCAGCATTTCTCATGATGTACTCTGCATATAAGTTAAATAAGCAGGGTGACAATATACAGCCTTGACGGACTCCTTTTCCTATTTGGAACCAGTTTGTTGTTCCATGTCCGGTTCTAACTGTTGCTTCCTGACCTGCATACAGGTTTCTCAAGAGGCAGGTTAGGTGGTTTGGTATTCCCATCTCTCTCAAAATTTTCCACAGTTTCTTATGATCCACACAGTCAAAGGCTTTGGCATAGTCAATAAAGCAGAAATAGATGTTTTTCTGGAACTCTCTTGCTTTTTCGATGATCCATCAGATGTTGGCATTTTGATCTCTGTTTCCTCTGCCTTTTCTAAAACCAGCTTGAACATCAGAGAGTTCACGGTTCATGTATTGCTGAAGCCTGGCTTGGAGAATTTTGAGCATTACTTTACTAGCATGTGAGATGAGTGCAATTGTGTGGTAGTTGGAGCATTCTTTGGCATTGCCTTTCTTTGGGATTGGAATGAAAACTGATCAACTCCTGAAGCTTACTCAAATTCATGTCTGTTGAGTCGGTGATGCCATCCAACCATCTCATCCTCTGTCATCCCCTTCTCCTCCTGTCTTCAGTCTTTCCCAGCATCAGGGTCTTTTCAAATGAGTCAGCTCTTCACATCAGGTGGCCAAAGTATTGGAGTTTCAGCTTTAGTGTCAGTCCTTCCAATGAATATTTAAGACTGATCTCTTTTAGGATGGACTGGTTGGATCTCCTTGCAGTCCAAGGGACTCTCAAGAGTCTTCTCCAACACCGCAGTTCAAAGGCATCGATTCTTGGGTGCTCAGCTTTCTTTATAATCCAACTTTCACATCCATACATGACTACTGGAAAAACCATAGCTTTGACTAGATGGACCTTTGTTGGCAAAGTAATGTCTCTGCTTTTTAATATGCTGTCTAGGTTGGCCATAGTTTTCTTCCAAAGAGCAATCATCTTTTAATTTCATGGCTCAAGTCACCATCAGTAGTGATTTTGGAGCCGAGGAAGTAAAGTCTGTCACTGTTTTCATTGTTTCCCCATCTGTTTGCCATGAAGTGATGAGACTCAATGCCATGATCTTAGTTTCCTGGGAGAATATGCATTAGTAAATCTAAGGCAAGATACAAGGGGTACAAGTTTAATTTTGGTCAATGGGACTCAGTGTATGGGCTGATTTGTTTTACTACTAGTAAGAACAGTTATACTTTTCTAATCAATCTTGATCTTAGTTCATTTTAACAGTAGGATTCCTGTTGGCCAGTATAATCATAGAATAGAAGAGTTCTGTGTTTTGAAAGCTCCCTGGTAGCTCAGATGGTAATGCAGGAGACCTGGGTTCAATCCCCTGGAGTAGGAAATGGCAATCCATTCCAGTATTCTTGCCTGGAAAATCCCAATGACAGAGGAGTCTGGTGGGTTACAGTCCATGACTTCGCCAAGAATTGGACACAACTGAGCAACTGACACTTCACTCGAAAGCTCAGTGAAGGGTTTCCATCTATGTGGACTTCATATAATGTTTTTATGGAAAGAAAAGAATTCACACATATGCTGATCTACACTGTGTTTTGTCACGTGAAGATGGAGCTGAAGATATTTCAAATTCAAAATGAGACAACCTGCCTGGAGTAGGAAAGTGCCAAATGTGAAAGTGCACAGAATGATGAAGTGCTAGTTTGGCAGAAATCTGGGCATGGGAAGGAATGGAGAGAGGTTCACAAAGAGTGAATTGGGGGCAGCTTATGAATGGCCTTGAATGTCTCACTAAGTATTATACAATCCCTCTGCTTTGAAGCTTCCCTCTTTAGTAAAGATCTACACCATATCTTCAGATGCAATTTACTGAAGATCTTCATCACTTAGCAAGCTGCTGCTGCTGCTGCTGCTAAGTCGCTTCAGTCGTGTCCGACTCTGTGTCACCCCATAGAGGCAGCCCACCAGGCTCCCCCGTTCCTGGGATTCTCCAGGCAAGAACACTGGAGTGGGTTGCCATTTCCTTCTCCAAAACATGAAAGTGAAAAGTGAAGTGAAGTCGCTCAGCCATGTCCGACTCTTAGTGACCCCATGGACTGTAGCCCACCAGGCTCCTCCATCCATGGGATTTTCCAGGCAAGAGTACTGGAGTGGGGTGCCATTGCCTTCTCCGCTTAGCGAGCTAGACTGTTCCAGTGTATAAACTCTGCACTGGTATTGAGCAAAGTGCTCTGGAAAATTGCATCAACTAATTCTATTCACTTTTTCAGCACATTTGTGAACTGGAGCAGGCATGATATAGGGATGGTGCATAATCTAGTGGTTAGAAGAGGTATTAAAACATTCATATTTTATTTACTTAAAAAAATTTTTATTTATTTATTTATTGTTGGCTGTGCTCCGTCTTTGTTGTTGTGTGTAGGCTTTCTCTGGTTGTGAGCAAGTGGGGACTACTCTTCATTGCAGTACATGGGCTTCTTATTGTGTTGCCTTCTTTTGTTGCAGAGCATAGGCTCTAGAGCATGGGCTCAGTAACTGTGGCACTCTGGCTTAGTTGCTCTGCAGTGTGGAATCTTCCCGGACCAGGGATCAAACCTATGTATCCTTCATTGGTAGGTGGATTCCTAACCACTGGATCACCAAGGAAGTCCAAAACATTTATATTTTTAGCTTAAATAACTAATATTTTGGTCAAGTCACTCTGATATTGATCTTGCATTCTCAAGTGAAGGACAGTACTTTTATTCCTCTGAGGTAACCTTTCCTCAACTTTGCAGATTAACTGCCTCCTGGGAATGCCTCTTTCTCTCCATCAGTTCAAACACCCGTTATGCTTTGTGGCATACTTCAGTCATGTCCGACTCTTTGCAACCCTCTGGATGCAGCCCACCAGGCTCCTCTCTCCATAGGATCCTCCAGGCAAGAATATTGGAGTGGGTTGCCATGCCCTTCTCCAGGGGATCTTCCTGACTCAGGGATGGAACCTGCATCTCTTACATTGCCTGCATTGTCAGGCGGGTTCTTTACCACTAGTGCCACCTCTTATCCTTTGCAGTCAAGTTGAAATTCTACCACCTTCTCAAATCTTTCTTTAGCCCATCTGTTTGTTGTCTTCTTTGCCAACTCGCACGTTAGTTTTTTCTTTTTTTGCATGTAACTAGCTAAATTCTGTTTCACTTTGCCCTCCACATTTCATGAGGGTAGGTTTTTGTGGTGTTTGTTTGTTGTTGTTTTTTGACTCAGGCAGACTGGAAGCTTCTCAAGTGTAGGATCATCTCAGATGTCTTATGTATTCTGGGCACGTGGCAGGGTATATAACCTGTACATATTAAGTATCAATGAATGCAATGCTTTCAAATAGTCCCTTGTCTACAGACATTCTACTTGTCTTTGTAATTTTTAATTTGTTTGTTACAACTCAAGTGCCTGGAATGGAGTTGATTATATTACATAGAATTCATGGCATGCTGTTGGTGTCGACACACGAAAGGCTTTGTTGTTTATTTTACGTTGCAATTTCTTTATCCTATAAATTATCTCCAATATTAAATCCCATACTATTCTACAACCCACTCTTCAATTTTTAACACTTGCCATTCCAACCCACCTTTCATATGTTTATTTACATATAGTGTGTATGTGTGTGTATATATATATGTATATATATATATATATTACTGTTTTGTATAAATTTTTAAAAAGTACATAATAGCATTGGGCTATACATTCATTCTATTTCCTGTTTGTTTCTAATTTTTATTTCATTCATTTTTTTTTAACTCGAGCTCGTTTCTTCTGCAAGGTATTCCATCCTATGTGTATTTACTCTTTTCTTCTTCTTTTTTTTTTTTCAATGTACACTAAAGTAGCATAGCACTGAGGGGAACATCTTCTAGAGCATCACTAACTAAGAGAAAGATAAGGCAAGCCAGAGATACTTAAAATTTCTGTAGGCTTATTAAGAAAATAAAATCAACAAGTGAAATACCCTATATTTTACCCTGGAGGAGGAAATGGTAACTCAGTTAGTCTTCTTGCTTGGAGAATCCTATGGACAGAGGAGCCTAGGATGCTATAATCCAAAGGGTCACAAAGAGTTGGACATGACAGATCAACAGAGCACAACACACTTAACCCAATATAGATATTTCAAAAGTTACCAATATAAAAACTTTATTGAGACATTTCTAATTATTTTTTAAGACTTTATCTTCAGTTCAGTTCAGTTCAGACTCTCAGTTGTATCTGACTCTTTGCAACCCCATGGACCACAGCACGCCAGGTCTCCCTGTCCATCACCAACTCCCGGAGTTTGCTCAAACTCATGTCTGTTGAGTCAGTGATGCCATCCAGCCATCTCATCCTTTTTCGACCCTTTCTTCTGCTGCCTTCAATCTTCCCCAGTATCAGGGTCTTTTCCAATGAGTTAGCTTTTTGCATCAGGTGGCCAAAGTATTGGAGTTTCAGCTTCAACATCAGTCCTTCCAATGAATATTCAGGACTGATTTCCTTTAGGATGGACTGGTTGGATCTCCTTCAATCCAAGGGACTCTCAAGAGTCTTCTCCAACACCACAATTATCTTAGAGCAGTTTTAATTTACAACCAAATTTCCCATGTACTTTATGTTTCCACACATGCATAGCCTGTCCATTATCAACATCCCTCACCAGAAAGCTACAAATTCTGCTAAGAATAAACCTACATTGATACATTATAATCACCCGAAGTCCATACTTTACCTTAGGGTTTACTTTTGGTTTATGGGTTTGGACAGATATATCATGACATATATCCATCATTATAATATTATACAGAGTATTTTCATTGCCCTAAAGATCCTCCATGTTCTGCTTGTTCGCTCTCTCCCTGCCATCCCCTGCTAATTCCAGCGATTGTTGATCTTTTTATTATTTCTATTGTTTGCCTTTTCTAGAATGTCATATAGTTGAAATGACATAGAAGGCAACCTTTTCAGATGGCTTCTTTCATTCAGAAATAAGCATTTGAGGTTCTTCCATGTCTTTTCATGGCTGGATAGTCCATTTCTTTTTAGCACTGAGGAATATTCCATTGTCTGAATGGACCACAGTTTATTTATTCATTCACCTAATGAAGAACATCTTGGTTGTTTTCAGGTATTGGCAGTTATGAATAGTGCTGCTGTAAACATCTGCTATAAATATTTGTGTGAGCATAATTTTTCAACTCCTTAAACTACCAAACTCTTCTAAAGTGGTTGTGCCACTTTTGCATTCCCACCAGCAGTGAACAAGAGTTCTGCTACTCTATATCCTTGTCAGCATTAGGTGTTGTCAGTGTTCTGGATCTTGGCCATTCTAATAGGTCTGGTATCTAGTTATTTTAATTTATGTTTCCCTCATAACCAGTGATGCCAAACATCTTTTCATATGCTTAGCTGCAATTTATATATCTTCTTTGGTGAAGTGTCTTTTGACACTTTAGGTCACTTTAAGTGTCTTTTGACACTTTAGGTCACTTTAAGGTCTTTGACCCATTTTTAAATTGGGTTGTTTTCTTGAGTTTTAAGAGTTCATTGTATATTTTGGATAACAGTCTTTTATCAGATGCATTTTTTTGCAAATATTTTCCCCCAGTCTATCCTGATCCTGTCTTTTCACAGAGTAGATGTTGTTACTTTAAATGAAGTTCATCTTATCATTTATCTCTTTCATATGTTGTGCCTTTGATGATGTATCTGCTGCTGCTGCTGCTAAGTCGCTTCAGTCATGTCCGACTCTTAGCGACCCCATGGCCTGCAGCCTATCAGGCTTCTCCACCCATGGGATTTTCCAGGCAAGAATACTGGAGTGGGTCGCCATTGCCTTCTCCGGATGATGTTTCTAAGTGGGTATTATTATATCCAATTATATCTTGATTTTCTCCTATGTTATCTTCTAGGAACTTTACAGTTTTGTATTTTTCATTTAAATCTATGATCAATTTTGACTTAATTTGCTGATGGCTATAATATCTGTGTCTAGATTCACTTTTATTTTTTTGCTTGTGGTCATACAATTGTTCCAGCACCATTTGAAGAGACTATATTTGCTTCATTATTGCCTTTGTGCCTTTATCAAAAATCAGTTGACTGTATTTATGGGGTCCATTTCTGTGTTTTCATTGATCTATTTGTCTATTCTTTTGCCAGTACCTCAGTGTCAGTGATTCAGTTCTGTTCATTTCAGTTGCTCAACGTGTCTAAATCTGCAGTCCCGTGGATTGCAGCACGCCAGGCTTCCCTGTCCATCACCAACTCCCGGAGCTTACTCAAACTCACGTCTATCGAGTTGATAATGCCATCCAATATTCTCATCCTCTGTTGTCCCCTTCTCCTCCTGCCTTCAATCTCTCCTAGCATAAGGGTCTTTTCCAATGAGTCAGTTCTTTGTATCAGGTGGCCAAAGTATTGGAGTTTCAGCTTTAGCATCAGTCCTTCCAATGAATATTCAGGACTGATTTCTTTTAGGATTGACTGGTTGGATCTCCTTTCCATCTATGGGATTCTCAAGAGTCTTCTCCAATACCACAGTTCAAAAACATCAATTCTTGGGTGCTCAGCTTTCTTTATAGTCCAACTCTCACATCCATACATGACTACTAGTAAAACCATAGCTTTGATAGTAGATCTTGAAGTTAAATAATATCAGTAATCCAACTTGGTTTTTTGAAGCAAAAGCTGGACTCAAGATTGTTGGGAGAAATATCAATAACCTCAGATACAGAGATGATACCACCCTTATGGCATAAGGAGGAACTAAAGAGCCTCTTGATGAAAGTGAAAAAGGAGAGTGAAAAACCTGGCTTAAAACTCAACATTCAGAAAATTAAGATCATGGCATCTGTTCCCATCACTTCATGGCAAATAGATGGGGAAACGGTGGAAACAGTGAGAGACTTAATTTGAGGGGGGGACTCTAAAATCACTGTAGATGGTGACTGCAGACATGAATTTAAAAGATGCTTGCTCCTTGGAAGAAAAACTATGACCGACTTAGCGTATTAAAAAGCAGAGATATTACTTTGCCAACAAAGGTCCGTCTAGTCAAAGTTCCAGTAGTCATGTATGGATGTGAGAGTTGGACTATATATAAAGAAAACTGAGCACCCGAGAATTGATGCTTTTGAACTGTGGTGTTGGAGAAGACTCTTGAGAGTCCCTTGGACTGCAAGGAGATCCAACCAGTCCATCCTAAAGGAAATCAGTCCTGGATATTCATTGGAAGGACTGATGCTGAAGCTGAAACTCCAGTACTTTGGCCACCTGATGCAAAGAACTGACTTATTGGAAAAGGCCCCGAGGCTGGGAAAGATTGAAGGAGGGAGGAGAAGGAGACAACAGAGGATGAGATGGTTGGATGACATCACTGACTTGATGGACGTGGGTTTGAGCAAGCTTCGGGAGTTGGTGATGGACAAGGAAGCCTGGCGTGCTGCAGTCCTTAGGGTTGCAAAGAGTTGGACACAACTGAGTGACTGAATTGAGCTGAACTGAACTTGGTTGTTCTTCAATACTGTGTTAGCTAACCTTGGTCTTTTGCCTTTTCATGTAAACTTTAGAACCAACTTATACATATCCATAAAATAACTCCTGGGATTTTGATTAGGATTGTGTTGAATCTAGGTTTGGAAGAACTGATAGCTTGACAATATTGTGTTTTATTTTTTATGACTATGGAATATATATATATATATTTATTAAGTTATTTTTTGAGTTTGCCATCAGAATTTTATAGTTTTTCTCATATGGATCTTGTACTTATTTTGTTAGATATATGCTATTTCAATTTTTGGATGCTAACATAGATGACATTGTGTTTTTAATACCAAACTCCACTTGTTCATTGTTATTATATAGAAAAGCAAATGACTTTTGTATACTAATCTTGTATCTTACAACCTTGCTGTTTATCACTTACTAGTTTCAGGAATGTTTTGTTGATTCTTTTGTGTTTTCTACATAGTTTATGTCATCTGTGAGCAAAGATAGTATTATGTCTTTTTTTCCAAGCTGCATGTTTTTATTCATTTTCTAACCTTATTATGTTAGCAAGTATTTCCAATATGATATTACAGAGGAGTTTTGAGGGCTTCCCTGGTGGCTCAGTGGTAAAGAATCTGCCTTCCAATCCAGGAGACCCCTGGGTTGTGAAGATTCCTATGGAGAAGGAAATGGCAACCCACTCCAGTATTCTTGCCTGGGAAATCCCATGGATAGAGGAGCCTGGTGGGATATGGTCCATGGGATTGCAAAAGAGTTGGACATGACTGAGTGATTAAACAACAGCAACAGCAAAGGAGTTATGAGAGGCAGCAAGGGCCTTGGAACTGATCTTAGTGGGAAAGCTTCAAGTTTCTTGCCATTAAGTATGTTAGCTGTAGGTTTTTGTAGCTACTTTTCATCAAAGGCATTCCCTTCTCCAGGGGATCTTCCCAACCCAGAGATTGAACTCAGGTCTCCCGCATTTCAGATGAATTCTTTACTGTTTGAGCCAGTAGGGAAGCTTTTCATCAAGTTGAGGGAGTTCTCTCCTATTCCTAATTTACTGAGAGTTTTTTTTTTTTAAATCATGAATGGGTACTGGATTTTTCTTTCTTTCTTTCTTTTTTGCTGGCAGCATGCGGAATCTTAGTTTTGTGACCAGGGATCAAATCTGTGCCCCCTGCAGCGGAAGCAGGAGTCCTTACCACTGGACTGTCAGGGAATTACCTAGAGTTTTCACATGACTTTTCTGCCACATTAATTTTTGTACTATGGCTTTCATGTGTATGTTATACTTAGAGACTATCTCAATACAGGCTGGACATATTTCAAGTGCTCCATAGTCACATGTGGCTAGTGGCTACTTCATTGACAGTGAAGATATAATATAGGCTTCTGTTTGTCCAGTTTACCTTCCTAAAGCCAAGAGAGTTTCTTCTCTTAATGGCACTCAGCCAAAACTTTTACTGATTAAATGGATGTCTCTCTCCTAATTGTGTCTGCAGTAGTTTTACGTTCCCAGCAGAGTATATGAGGCTTTCCATTTCCTATTTTCTAATGTTTGTCAGTCTAATGGGCTTAAAAATGGCATTTTTAATTTGTATTTCTCTGATTATTAGTGAAGTAAACATACACTGTATCCATTTTTCTATACAGTTCTCTATTTTCTTTCAGGGGAGAGAGTCTTATCTATTCTTTTTGTTTTGTCTATTCCAAATTATAGACATTGTAAGATTTTTCTGTCAGTCATCTGTTAAATATATCAGAGTATGAACAGACCCCCTCATCTTCCATGTAGCCAATTAGGCAGTTTTCACTCTATGGTTCTTCTCTTGTTTTGTTTGGTATTCTCCTGTATTTTTTCTCCTTTATTGTTTTGTCCTTATCATTTAGGTTTTACACCCATATGGAGTTTACTTTTGTGTGTCCTCTAAAGCAGTAAACTAACTTAAATTTTTTTGAATAAAGTAAGCCAATTATCCCAATTGTCTTTACTAAATCATCCATTTTTCCCCATTGTTTTTTGATGCTCTTCCTAACATATTGTAAGTTTCCATATAGATATATTCTATTCCTAATGAGCTTTCCATTCTTTTAAGACTATATTTTTTGTCTTATTGAAACATTATTCTGATATAATACTAACATTGCACGTTTGCTCTATTACTTGATAGTGTGCTTCAACCCCTTACTCTCCATTTTCAAAAATTTCTTAGTTATTTGTAGATATTTATTGTTCTATACAAACTTAAGATAAACTTTTTTAAAATTTATATACCTTATCTTTGTATTCTTTTAGAATATTGATCACAACTGCATTAGAATTTTAAAAATAAATATAAATATTAATTATGTGAAATTATCCTGTTGTTTAATATGGTGTGTTTGCTAAATCTCTTCAGTCGTGTTCAGCTTTTTGTGACTCCCATGGACCATAGCCCACCAGGTTCATCTGTCCATGGGATTCTCCAGGCAAAAATACTGGAGTGGGTTGCCATGCCCTTCTCCAGGGAATCTTCCTGAGCCAAGGATTGAACTCACATCTCTTATGTCCCTTGCACTGGCAGGTGGGTTCTTTACCATTAGTGCCACCTGGGAAGCCTGATATGGAATTGAAATAGAGGAAAACAATAGAATGGGAAAGACTAGAGATCTCTACAAGAAAATTAGAGATACCAAGGGAACATTTCACACAAAGATGGGCACAATAAAGGACAGAAATGGTATGGACCTAACAGAAGCAGAAGATATTAAGAAGAGGTGGCAAGAATACACAGAAGAACTGTACAAAAAAGATCTTCATGACCCAGGTAACCATGATGGTGTGATCACTCACCTGAAGCCAGACACCCTGGAATGCAAAGTCAAGTGGGCCTTAGGAAGCATCACTATGAACAAAGCTAGTGGACATCATGGAATTCCAGCTGAACTATTTCAAATCCTCAAAGATGATGCTGTGAAAGTGCTGCACTCAATATGCCAGCAAATTTGGAAAACTCAGCAGTGGCCACAGGACTGGAAAAGGTCACTTTTCATTCCAATCCCAAAGAAAGGCAATGCCAAAGAATGTTCGACAAATAGAACATTTCTATTTATTAGAAAATTTCTATTGAATTGCCTTGCTCTCTTCTTTTATTCAGATTTTCTTTTGTCATAAATGTTTATGCATTTTTAGGTTATTTCTTAGATTCGTTACAGTAATGGTTTCTTAGGTAGCTTATTTTCTTTTCATTTTCAGATTTAGTTATTGCTGATATAGAGGGAAGTTTTTGATTTTTCACATATTCATCTTGTATCCAGTGATCTAGATGGACATTCTGGTTTGTTAATATATTCTGTTGGGTTTTTATATAAATGATTGTACCACCTATAAATGAAAATTTTGTCTATTTCCTCCCAAGTGTTGCATCATTTTTTTTTTCTTTTGTTATTGAATTGGCAGGAACTAGCAGTACTTGGTTGAACTATAACTTGTAGCAAGCATTGCTGTAATTTCTTTCTTTTGTTTTTGGTTCATTAATGTAGTAAATTGATAGATTTTTGATGTTGAACTCAGAAGGGATAAATTATATTTAATGATGTGTTAGAAATAATACACTGATGATTTTAGTCAATGAATGTTTTCTTTAGGTTTTTGGTGTCTGTACAAGTGAAATTGGTATGTATTTTTTTCTTTTTTTACATCTCGCTCTTGGTTATAGCATAAAGGCATTCATAAAATGAGCTATATAACTTCCTTCTCCTATTTTCTAATAAAAAATTGTGTAAGATAAAGATTATTTGCTTTGTTACAACACATGTAAAATCGCCTGTCAGATCCTTTTTATAGAGGAGGGGTGATGATAGAGCGAAAACTGATGGCTGGATTTCAAGTTCTTTATTGACAATTGCATGTGTTTTATATCCATGTGTTTTCCTGTCCTAATGTTGGCATTTTATAATTGCATAGAAGTTTATCTATTTCCTCCAGGTTGTCAAATTATATAGAGTGCATTTGCTTATTTTTTGTTTCTTTTTAAAATATCTGCTCTTTTTTGCTTCTTTCTATCTCTTCCTTTCTAGATTGATCTTGCCAGCATCTTGCTCCTCTTATTAGTCTTTCAGTGAATCATTTTGGGAGATTTGCTTATGACATTTGCTATTTTACTGTTGTAGCTCTTTTTCTTTGTTTCACTGATATTTTTAAACCTTTTGTTTACTATTTCTGTTTTTCTGAACTTATTTCATTGCTGCTTTTGTCTAAATTTTTAAGCTAAATGATTCTCATTTATTTTCATTCCTTCTAGCTTTTATGTAAATATAATTGAGACATTAAATTTCCTTTATAGTATTGCTTTGATTGTAAGTTATACAGTTCTGCATTTAATGCTTTTATGTACCTCATAATTTCCCTGGTTATTTTCTCTTAATTTTAGGGATTATTTGACAATATGTACTTAGATTTCTAGACTAAAATATTAAGGTATGATTTTGTTATAAATGTTTTTATTTCCTTGTAGACAAAAACCACATAGTATATGATGTCCATCTTCAGAATTTATTGATCTTCTTTGTGATTTAAGACATAATAAATTTTTTGAATTTTTATATATGCTTTTAATGAAAGTTTATTCTTTGCCCAGTGACTACAAAGGTTGTATATTTAGAACAAAATTATGCATACAGGTTTCTCAGGAGGTAGGTAAGGTAGTCTGGTATTCCCATCTGTTTCAGAATTTTCCACAGTTTATTGTGATCCACACAGTTAAAGGCTTTAGCATAGTCAGTGATGCAGAAGTAGATGTTTTTCTGAAATTCTCTTGCTTTTTCTATGATCCAATGGCTGTTGACAATTTGATCTCTGGTTCCTCTGCTTTTTCTAAAACCAGCTTGAACATCTGGAAGTTCATGGTTCACGTATTGCTAGAGCCTGGCTTGGAGAATTTTGAGCATTACTTTACTAGCATGTGAGACGAGTGCAGTTGTGCAGTAGTTTGAGCATTCTTTGGCATTGCCTTTCTTTGGGATTGGAATGAAAAGTGACCTTTTCCAGTCCTGTGGCCACTGCTGAGTTTTCCAAATTTGCTGGCATATTGAGTGCAGCACTTTCACAGCATCATCTTTGAGGATTTGAAATAGTTCAGCTGGAATTCCATGATGTCCACTAGCTTTGTTCATAGTGATGCTTCCTAAGGCCCACTTGACTTTGCATTCCAGGGTGTCTGGCTTCAGGTGAGTGATCACACCATCATGGTTACCTGGGTCATGAAGATCTTTTTTGTACAGTTCTTCTGTGTATTCTTGCCACCTCTTCTTAATATCTTCTGCTTCTGTTAGGTCCATACCATTTCTGTCCTTTATTGTGCCCATCTTTGTGTGAAATGTTCCCTTGGTATCTCTAATTTTCTTGTAGAGATCTCTAGTCTTTCTCATTCTATTGTTTTCCTCTATTTCTTTGCATTGATCACTTAGGAAGACTTTCTTGTCTCTCCTTGCTATTCTTTGGAAATCTACATTCAGATGACTGTATTTTTCCTTTTCTTTTTTGCCTTTCACTTCTCTTCTTTTCTCAGTTATTTGTAAGGCCTCCTCAGACAACCATTTTGCCTTTTTGCATTTCTTTTTCTTGGGGATGGTTCTTATCACCTCATCCTGTACAATCTCAGGAAGCTCCGTCCATAGTTCTTCAGGCACTCTGAAGTCTATCAAATCTATCCCCTTGAATCTATTTGTCACTTCCACTATATACCTATAATGGATTTGATTTAGGTCATACCTGAATGGTCTAGTGGTTTTCCCCACTTTCTTCAATTTAAGTCTGAATTTGGAAATTAGGAGTTCATGATCTGAGCCCCAGTCAGCTCCTGGTCTTGTTTTTGCTGACTGTTTAGAGCTTCTCCATCTTTGGCTGCAAAGAATATAATCAATCTGATTTTGGTATTGACCATCCACATTGATGTCTATGTGTAGAGTCAGTCGTCTCTTGTGTTGTTGGAAGAGGGTGTTTTCTATGACCAGTGGATTTCTTGGCAAAATTCTGTTAGTCTTTGCTCTGCTTCATTTTGGACCCCAAGGCCATACATGCCTGCTACTCCATCTATCTCTTGACTTCCTACTTTTGCATTCCAGTCCCCTATGATGAAATGGACATATTTTTTTGGTGTTAGTTCTAGAAAATATTGTAGGTCTTCATAGAACTGTTCACCTTCAGCCTCTTTGGCATTAACATAGACTTGGATTACTCAGATATTGAATTGTTTGCCTTGGAAGTGAATAGAGGTCATTCTGTTATTTTTGAGATTGCACCCAAGTACTGTGTTTCAGACTCTTGTTGACTGTGAGGGCTATTCCATTTATTCTAAGGGATTAGATATAATGGTCATCTGAATTAAATTTGCCCATTCTAGTCCATTTTAGTTCACTGATTCCTAAAATGTCAGTGTTCACTCTTGCCATCTCCTGTTTGACCATTTCTAACTAACTTTGATTCATGGACCTAACATTCCACGTTCCTATGCAATATTGTTCTTTACAACATCAGACTTTACTTTCTTCATCAGTCACTTCCACAGTTGGGTGTTGTTTTCACTTTGGCTCAACCTCTTCATACTTTCTGGAACTATTTCTCTGCTCTTCTCCAGTAGCATATGTGACACCTTCTGACCTGGGGAGTTTATCTTTCAGTGTCATATCTTTTTGCCTTTTCATACTGTTCATGAAGTTCTCAAGGCCAGGATACTGAGGTGGTTTGCCATTCCCTTCTCCAGTGGACCATGCTTTGTCAGAACTCTCCACCATGACCTGTCCATCTTGGGTGGCCCCTACACAGTATGGCTCATAGTTTCATTGAGTTTGAGAAGGCCGTGATCCATGTGATCAGTTTGGTTAGCTTTCTGGGATTGTGGTTTTCATTCTGTCTGCCCTCTGATGGATACATTTATGTCCAAAGTCAAATTGGTTCTCGGTTTATTTCTTGTTTCACATTTCTTATAGTCTTCCTGATCTCTCTGAAATTATAAAAATGTATATTTTAGCTTCATTTTCTGTTCCATGAATTTTACTTCTTCTGATACCAGTTGGTGACTGCAGCCATGAAATTAGAAGATGCTTACTCCTTGGAAGAAAAGTTATGTCCAACCTAGATAGCATTTTCAAAAGCAGAGACATTACTTTGCTGACTAAGGTCCGTCTAGTCAAGGCTATGGTTTTTCCTGTGGTCATGTATGGATGTGAGAGTTGGACTGTGAAGAAGGCTGATCGCCGAAGAATTGATGCTTTTGAAGTGTGGTGTTGGAGAAGACTCTTGAGAGTCCCTTGGACTGCAAGGAGATCCAACCAGTCCATTCTGAAGGAGATCAGCCCTGGGATTTCTTTGGAAGGAATGATGCTAAAGCTGAAACTCCAGTACTTTGGCCACCTCAT
>SJYT01012403.1:157186-196994 GCA_006410635.1 Cephalophus harveyi
ACTCCAGTACTTTGGCCACCTCATGCGAAGAGTTGACTCATTGGAAAAGACTCTGATGCTGGGAGGGATTGGGGGCAGGAGGAGAAGGGGACGACCGAGGATGAGATGGCTGGATGGCATCACTGACTCGATGGATGTGAGTCTGAGTGAACTCCGAGAGATGGTGATGAACAGGGAGGCCTGGCGTGCTGCGATTCATGGGGTCGCAAAGAGTCGGACACGACTGAGCGACTGAACTGAACTGAACTGATACCAGTTAATCCATCTATAGATTGTATCTCTTTCATAGTTCTCATGCTTCTCAGATTCTTATAATGTTTTTATTGTTATCTCATTTTTATCCTTCTGGAATGTGAGATAATTTGATTGATAATGCTCTCATGGAAGAAGCTATGTAAGCCAGTGTAAAAACCTAGGTCTTACACTGGACTCTTTGGGGGAGCTTAGGGTTGTTTTATGGAGGTATGCATAAAGGAGGAGCATCTCAATTATTCCAAACTGAGTTAAGCCATTTCTTGTTTTTCCCCAGGTATTGCTCTTCTTTACCAGTAGACCACTGTGAAGGGATGAGATAGAAAAATGGAGGAAGGACATTTCCCTGATACTCTGGCTGATACATCTGTTTAATCATCAAAGTCACCAAGTGAGTGAGCAGTGAATGCTACAGTCCAGTGAGTATACTCATGCTCTTGTAGATATGGCTTTTGTTGTTTTGTTCTGAAAGGGTATTTTTTTGACAGTCTCTAAGTCTCTGAGCATTTCTTTTTATGCTCTGGACATACCCAAAGCAAAATAATGGGATCTGAGCACAGTACAATAGAAAACTAAACTAGGAGTCAGAAAAGCTGGCCTCTATTTTTTATTTGCCATGGGCAAGCCATTTCATCTTTCGAGAGAAGCATTTCAATAGCAATTAGTCTTGGAAGATGCTAAGCAATTTTACATGAATGTGATCCTATATTTTCTTTCCTTCTCTCTATCCCTAGATTTACAATGTACATTAGCACTAATGGAGCCTTGTAGGACAGAAACTTGTTAAACTTGTTTGTTTCAAAATTTCCCAAATTTATTTGACCTTGAAATCCTGTATCAGAGGACAGCATATTAGAGCCTGGGCAACTATTGTCTGAGGAAAACTTTAGAAAGTATTACTCTACAAACTCAATTTTGTCATCATGAAAATTGTACTATATGAACTACATATTCCTCCTGTTGGTTATTCTGCGTCACTTGCCCTATTCAATGTTTTTTTTTTTTTTTTCTTTGCCATGCTTCTTCTGATGTCCCAGTTCTTTAGGTTGTAATTGCAAATGACTTAAGATATTAGTCACCCCTCACCCCCAGCCCCACTGACATATTAATTGGGTGAAGTTCTGAGTATCAGAAAATTTTCAAGACCTGCCCCAAAGGAGTGATTTACTAATGGTGGAATTTCAGGCACTGTGGCAAGTGCTTCACAAAAGATTGCTGGATCCATGGAGCTTTCTCATTGTCCTTCCAATAATGTCATCTATTTAGCTACCTCCTTATAAGACCAGCATTATTTTCATCTAAGTAAAGGGGCAGGGAGTGAGCAGCCTCCAGTTACTGATCCTTTCTTTGAACCACTTAATGGATATAAAAGTTCAACTTTACAAGAGGAACAGTTGTTATTTTCTCGCCTAAATAATGATTTCTTTATCCAAAATGTCTCCTTTGTACCTTCACGACAATAAAATGGGAAAAATGGATTTTTTAAAAAAGTAATTACACAATTGAACATGTGATAAATCCACTTAATAGGCAAGAATTATCTGCTTTGGCTGCCTTCACAGCCCAAACTCACAAGGTAATTTACAACTTATTCACTGGAATTCAGCTTTATCTTGTAACATGGGGCTTGAAATTGAGACCGACTTATAACAAACTGCATGTCTTTCCTGTGTAAGACGGTTTCCCAGAGCTTATCAAGCACTGTGGTTACCTAGTATTATATACCTAACCTGGTACCACAACACAGAAGGGAGATCTACCCTTCCTGGGTATGACATCTCCCAGGGCACATGGGTTTGGACCTGGACGTCATTCTACTAAGCCATGTCATGCTAAGTGGATAGAGAAGGGGACTGGTAGCTGGATCCCTTGAATCTCATTCCTGAGTGAATTGCTTAGCTCTTCCTCATCAGTCAATCAAGCTTCCATCTAAAACCAGTGTATTTTAAATATTGATTGTTTGTATCCACCTGTTTTTCTTGGCAAAGGTAAGTTATCATTATTGTGATGAAGAAAAATTGTCTTCCTTTTGGTGACTTATCAGGAAGCAGGTGACAGAAGGAAAGTAGATAGATGTTAGAGTCAGAGGGAAAGCACCTCTAAGACAGGAATACAGTTTCTTGACCAAAGGTCTAAGGCAGCTATTAGGAACACTGCTTCACTGTTCTGTTAATATAACTTCATCTTCATACATTATACATGCTTATAAGGACATAGTCACACTATGATATGTTCTGTGAGGAATGCTACAGCTAGTCTGGCCCTTCAGAGTTGTCTGGGTCAGGATAGCCAGACCTTTATCCTCCATTGATCAGTCATAGGAAGTACAATCCTAGGAAGGGGTGTGACCTTGAAGCAAGGCAGTTCTCTGCAGCTGAGGCTGACTGCCATCAGCAGAAGGGGGATCTTGGTCATATATCACAGTGTCAACCACACCATTGTGTTTTCTTTGGGAGAATCTTCAAGCTGCTAAAGTCCAGGGACACTCACTGTGCTTGTAGTAAAATGGTGATGAAAGTATCTATTAGGCTAGGATTGTGGTGAAGTTGAAATTAATTCTTATTTACTAATGAAGTTAAAGTATAAATACTTAGCACAGAGTCTTTCACTTAGTAGGTACTCAAGAATGATGATGGTGATGATGATGATGATATTAAACTGTTATGCTTCTGAGTGTTGGCTAATGGAACTTGGTCCTTGATTTCTCTTTTGGTCTCAGATTAATTGTTCTATTGTCAGTGTATCTGTGTTTTACATTCATTATATTCTCTCAAATCCTTGTTTTGTAAACTATGGGTATAAATCAGATAGTATAAAATATATTTAATCATAGAGGTAGAGCAGGATAATACTTGATATACTATATTAAAATTATGTTTTATATTCTCAATGATTCCTTTTATTCTGTGACCCCCAGTTCCCCATAAGCAGCAGCCAGAGCATTCCTGAGCTTACTGCTTCAGGGAAAGGATGATATAGTTGAATAAGAGCCAAATTCTTGTTTTTGAGTTTCAAAAGCTGAAGTCTTGGCATAAATAATAGATTTAGGAGAATAAGAGATCCGTCTGTGTCCATTTGTCCAAACCTAGAGGAAATGAAGGGAGGAAGAGGAGCAAGCGTGGAGCTGGGATCCTGGTTTTTTCTTGGGAAGGGCTTTTAACCTGCCATTCCTTTCATGACTTAACTGGAATTAGGGGCAGCTAGGTAAGAGAATCCAAGAGTGGGTTTGTACAGTACCTTCTTTCTTTGGCATATCTCATGTGACCAGCATGATATGGTAATGGTAAAATAGAAATGGCCATGTGCAATGTCCAGGCAGATAGTCCCAGGACAACCTCAAGAGATTCTGTACTCTCCAATGTGTCTGGGGAGAACAGCAGAATGTTTTCCCATATGGCACAGTTGTGAGTCATCAGTGGACAAGCCTCCATAGAAAGAAGCCAGAGTTTATGGAATTGCAGGGAAGTAGAATTGGAGCCCACTCTTCACATATCTTTCTTGTTATAAAGGATGATACAATTTCTCATTATAATACATTTTCTCATTATTTAGACCACATTGAGCAAAACATTCTGCTACTGGTAGGTATGATGTCTCTCTTACTGCTTTACTGCTTTGTCTCATAGTTTAAGGAGATGCCTGTTACAACGATGAGTTTCACGGTTTTTTTCTTTAGATAGGGTAATTTAACTATTATTTAGTTTTGGAAGATACAAATATTTTGTTATTAACAGAATCTATGTAAAAGGGAGAATACCCATGGCAAAAATTATTCTACCACCAATATGTAAGAAAAAAAATAGACTCTTTTATGTTTCTAACTTTGTGTCTCTATATTCAGAATTGCAACTGTTGCTATGACTCATCATTGTAATAGGCCTAAATTTTCTGCTAGGTTGATTATATAGGCTTTTCAGAAGCAAGATGACTGGAATGAGTTAGAGGAATGTGAGGGAATGGTTCTATTTTATGTCTCAGTTTGTGTAGTGAACATCGGTTGAACTGCCCACTACCCAATACCCCTTCCTCTAGGAACTCTTCTGTTCACCTCACTGACATATTAGCAACAGTCAATACCCCGTCCTCATAGTATGACTCCTCCACCAGTCCTCAGTTGGTCTGCTCAGTTAGTTTCTTCTTTAGGAATTTTGAGACTCATATTGAGAAAGACGTGAGAGAGACAAAGAGCTACAGAGGGCTGGATGAAGGGGGAGAAAGGGAAGAGGGAAGGGGAGAGAGAGAGAGACAGGAGGAAGGAAACCAGGCTTTTAGGGAGCAGCACAAATAAGAAGTATAATATACTGATGCTTCCTTTTTTCATTTTAAAGTATTTTTAGATTTATAGGAGTTTCAAAGATAGTAACTAGGAGTCACATATACTTTTCACCCAGTTTCTTCTAATATTCACATTTTACACAACATGGACATTTCTCCAAAACTAAGAAACTATAGTATTAACCAAACTGCAGACTTTATCCAGATTTTGCTTATCTGATAATGCTCTTTGCTGTTGCAGAATCCAGTGTAGGATACTACATTGTATTTTGTCATCATTTTTCCTTAGTTACTTTCCAATCTGTGACAGTTCTTTAGTTTTCTCTTCTTTTGAGATCTTTATATCTTTAAGAGTATTGGCAAGATATTTTGTATACTGGTTCGTGATTTAGATTTGTCTTTTTTTTTTCTCCTTATTTGACTGGGATTATGGATTTAAGGAGGAATTCCACAGAATTGAAGTGCCCATCTCATTACATCCTGTCAAAGGTACATGCTATTAACATGAGCTTTGGTGGTGAGGATGGGCTTTTTACATACATACACCCCTCTGAAACTTGCACGATCTGTGAAACTTGCACAAATATCAATCAGGGATATTTGTGCCTACTTTGAAAGTGAGAAAACTGAGGCACAAAGAGGTCAAATGACCTATTTAAATTCTCAGAATTATTATCTCATAGAGCAGAGACTAGAATCTGGGCCATCTGGTGGTAATCCTGTGTTTTTCTCAGAGCATCATCATGTCTACAGATATCACGTGTATACATGTGCTAAGTCACTTCAGTCATGTCTGACTGTGACTCCAGGGACTGTAACCTGCCAGGCTCCTCTGCCCATGGGGTTTTCCAGGCAGTAATGCTGGAGTAGGTTGTCATGCCCTCCTCCAGGGGATCTTCCCAACCCAAGGGTTGACATATTCTATATAGCTGTATCTGAGATAGTTACTATCTACAAGCCATACATCTGCAGAAAACATGACCATCTCTCTCAAAAGTGATGGAGTCAAAGTCCAAGGTGTAAGGTGGTACAGAGAAAAGAAACTTCAGATTTTATCTTCTTAAAACAAAACCAGACATTTACCCTGATATGTACATATTATTTCCTTAAGTGCATCATGAGGAAAACTAGTTTCTTAAAATAGCCCTAGCATGAAAGGATTTCTTGAGGATCACAAGGCATTTTGACATATTAAAGGCTCTGAGAAAAACTGTAGCTACTAAGCTCATTTTATTATGTGTAACCCAGTTCTTCCCAAACTTCTTTTGAATAGACGTCTGTGGTTATGTTTATACTTTGGAAAGTGCTGGTGTAGAAAGAGAAATAGAAATTATATATAAAACATCACCCAAGTTAAATTTATCCTCCAAACAACATGAATTTATAATGTCCTAAAAATTGTTAAGTCTAGATCATTCAAACCACCCCCTGCCATTATGGCAAGAGACAGGGAGTGGTGAAGGATCTCTTTGACTAAATCTACTGCCCAAATTCACTGGATAGGAGCCAGCTCTAGACTTGTCTTTGGGTCTATGTAGACATGTCTCCAACATAATAACTTCTAAGCTGCAGAGCATTTTAGAGGTAGGTTAGGTTTCTTTTTATCCCATGACTTGTTTCAACCTTGACCCAGTAAAATTGCCCCCTTTCAGGAGGAATTGGTAATGAAATCAGTGCCATTACTCAATTGCATATCCTTCAAAAGGCCATGGAAAAAGTAAATAGGAGAGTTTCTATGAGAGAAATTTCAGTGTAATATTTTTAACTATAGCAAGCCAAGGAATTAGACCATTTTGTAAAAAACACTATAAAAAGAAGGGACTCAAGAGAGCCTGTGAAACTTTTCTTACTCCAAATTTCAACAACAATGCTACAGATAGTTTAGAAAATTTTTGAGATGAAGTGAGTCTTTTATAATAGTATATCAAAAAATTAGAGCATGACACCTGGAAAAAAGCCTAACAATTCCTGGACCGTCTCTCAATCATCATGGTTGCTCTGCATAATATGTTCTGGGACCAGTGAAACTGAAAGTGGAGTTCTTGTGTTTTATAACATTCCTTTGGAAAGCATTCACACTTTCTTTCAAAAACTTAGAAAAAAGGGAATCTTAATTAATGATTTTCAACCAGAAAAGCTTTTGCTCCCTAGAGGACATTTGTTAATGTCTGGAAACATTTTTGGTTTTCACTACTTGGTGGGAAGGGAGTGTTACTGGTATCTAATGAGTAGAGGCCAGAGATGCTGTTAAAATTCCTAGAATGAATAGGACAGCCCACAACAAAGAATTATCTAAGCTCTAAATGCCAATAGTGCCAAGGTTGAGAAATCCTGCTCTATCTAAATGGTATCTTGCTTGAACTGGTATCTCTTACAACATGTACTAAGTCTGAGAATTTATTTGCTAATTAAAAACAACCAAATTTTGATTTTAAATATATAAGGATAAGGGACTTGGAATTTTGTATCTAGCTGTTCTGGAAATGTAGCCGTGTGAAAATAAGCATAAATATCACTCAGCTGCACCATATTAGCTCTTCAGACATGGAAAATATACTTTTGGAAGCATATAAATTAAAGGTCTAGTGCCGTCCGATGTAGTCTGTGATCTGCTCATTATCACCACTACTAACTGAATGAAACTTGAGTGTTGTTCTCAATGCATGGAAATGAATAATTTTAGTCTTTGTTTCCCCCATAAATTTAATATCTAGTAATAGTGCCAAAGAAACCATACACAAGGTGAACATGTGCTTGCACACGTGCACACATACAACCACTCCTAATGACAGTGCAGTTCGTGCTGCGCCTAAATTGTTTACAAAGTATGGAAGCAATTACAGAACAATTTCTGGTTCTCAATCTGCCTCTGTAAAAGAGGTCTGGCTTAGAGGCGCTTTGGAGTTATTTATGGCAGGAGCAAACAGAACGGCTTAACTATGCAGATAAACTTCTCATTCTTTTATGTGGGGCAGCAAAATAAACACCTTAACAGTTCATGGTTCCCAGAGTGCATTAGTTAATCGGTCCAATATCATTCTAATTCTCCTCATAGCTCATTGAATTGAAGCCTGTGAGCAGATAAAATGTGTCTTTAGCTACCATGTACTTATTCCAATGGTTCTATGGTTGATGGATGACTTTCTGATTTTTTGAAACAATGCCAGCCCAGGGCCTCGTGGCGGCTGCACAGTGCCTGAGATCTCTTGTTGTGCTTTGAGGCGCGAGGAGGGAGGGGGCTCTGCAGTACGAGGTCTGGCTCAGTCATTTTCAAAATCAATACTTGCTCTCCAAGCCTTGGATAATTTAGAGAACATAATTCAGAATTCTCCCTTTCAGCATGTATCCTCCATCAAAGGGGTGTTTTCATCCAGAGTCAGCACAATGCTTCTGTGACCCAGGAATGCATAGATAAGGTTAAAAAGAAGGAAAGAAAAAGTGCATTTATGTTCTCCTTCTCTCTCTTTCCAAGCATCTTTTGGTCAAGCATATGTGTTTTTGTATGCCTCATTGTGAATATTTTTAGAGAATCTAAATTATGGTGTCTCATGGTATTATTTCATATTTAAGGCTTTTGGGGGGTGTTTTCCATTATAAACCCTTAGCCTAAGGGATGTCAGCCTCAGATAATTTATTCCCAGCAGGTCAGATATAGGATACAAAAATTTCAGCCCAAGGGCTGTCAAATTCTGCTTTTCACCTCTTTTCAGAAAGTGCCATCAAAGTAGTGTTTCTGTTGCAATGATAAAATTTTGTTTTCCTGTGCACAGAAACAGTAGGCTTCATTTGCTTAAAAATCAGCATGACACCAATTTTTTAATCCTTCAGATTCTATTCACTAGGTTTCTCTAAAAAAGGAGACTCAATGGAAAACATCTTGAGTACATTTAAGTACAAAGAGCTTGAGATTTTATAGCAATTTTCCCAATACTAATTACATTTTATACTATCTATCATATGCATGGCTTGCAAAACCTTATTGATTTTAATGGATACTAGTGCATTGGGAACAGGTTATTTTATGACATGTTATGTTATAGGACCTCTATGAAATATCTGGATCTTAAAATGTGGGCATAGATACACTCTCAATTATCCACAAGTGGATTATCCACTTGGTCTATTACCCGCAACATATTTTAAATTAAAGTTGCTGTCATTAGGTGACTCAGTAGCCCTAGGCCAATTTCTATCATCAATTTTCTGTGCTGCAGGAATACAAAACATCATTTCAATAGCCTTTGCTAACATAATTAGTAGGAATATACTTTTGGAATTGTTGCCAAAACATGTAAACATAAAAGACATGGATTATGTCACATTTTGGATTATCTTTGTAACAAATGCCTTCCTTTAGCAGGAAAAATCAAGAGACCAATTGCAAACATAGACTCATAGACATGTTGTAAGTGTAAACTGGGAAATAGGCATTGTCTTGTACTGTCTGTAAATGATTGGTTAAATAGTTCAGGCTAAAATGCCACCTGCTTTGTGGCGCCTTCCTTCATTTTGCAGTTCAGAGTTGTTCACCTCTCCCTCTGGGGCATCCTTGGGTACACAAACAAGAGCATAGCCTTTGGAATTAGAAAGAGCCTGAATTCTGATTCTATAACTTACCAGCTGAGTGATCTGGAAAGAGTATTTAACCTTGTTGAACCTCACTTTCCTTATATTTAAAAATAGCCTTAATAATATCTACCAAAACAGTATAATATATGTAAATTTCATTGTATGGTGTTTGGCAAATAACAGGCACTCAATACATGCTTGTTTCTTTCCTGTTCCATATCTATTTTTCATTAGATTCTGAGTTCTTCAGAAGCAGTGGTCATATTTAATTCATGTTTGAACCACCCAGAGTTTAGTAAATTATCTTATATGTAGGATTTAATAATATTTGCTCAATTAAACTGTGAATTCAAATTGTCTTTTGGCTTTATATCTGAAATAAATTATAATACTTTCAAATTTCCACAAATCTGTTAAAATTATTTTGCTACTAATTTCATAGAATAAAAGCTCAGTCAATGGATATCAACAGTCAGGCATAAGGTTTTTCATAAGTAAACGTTTTACCCTTAAGAATATTACTAACATATATATGGCTATGGGCTTCCCTGGTGGCTCATATTATATATGCACTATGCGTATATGTAAATGCATAATGTGTGTATTATATATACATGAAGACCAAATACCAACTAATGTTAACAGCAATAAAGACTCTTTAGCAAATTCGCAAATTGTTTTATTGCTTTTAGAGTTATTCTTAAGGATGCATATTGAAACAAGACTTTTTTCCATAATTAAAATAACATGTATTTTAAATTTACTATGTTTTTCATTTTTCAATTGGGAACACAATACAACAAAATTTTCATGGACTTACAGTCTTAGCTAAAACAAATGCCTTAGTGTAATAAACAATAAATTAATCCTGAAAAATCAGAGTTTATTTTTACTGTGTTACTTAGCCATGAACATCAGCTTTCTTTTTTCATGTATGTCCAGCTGAAGTAAATACCATAGTCATTCCTTAGATAGGTTGTACCTTCTCTGTCCATGGTACTGAGTGGTTCCTGTGGCATGGATCAAATATTACAGTGATGTCAAGGTGGGATAATTATACTTTTACATCACTGAGTGTTGGGCTTGGGTGACTGCAAATGTAACAGCAATGTCATTCTTTTAAATGTATTTATTTGTTTAATTTTAAACTACATACTCATGTAAAAGTTATAATTATAGAACTAAGTTATGCTTATAAACATAGTAGAATGTGTGATATAGAAAGTTTGTCATTTATTTAGGGAACCATATTTTTATTTAGGGTTCATTGATGCTAAAAACAAAATGGACTGAGAGAACTCTTGGATATAGGTTATATGTTAAATTTTTAACTATATTATGCAGACATTTGTATGTGAATCTTTGTTAAGAAGCATTCATGTTTGTATCTGTTTCCAACATCTGTGCATTTAAATCAGCAACAAAAACACCAGAGGCATTTGAGCTTTTTCTACTAAAATGTTTCCTATTTACCTTGACATTTTTGGTAGTTAGATTGAAGATGGTGTTCCTTTTATTTCAGAATTGAGAGATATTACCTGAAAACTGTGTTACATTCATTCTCACCAACATAGTTCTAATGAAAAAGACAAATAACTGGGTCTCTTGATCGCCTGCATGCAACAGCTTAAATACATAAGTGCATAGCAACAGTCTGTGAATAACATATCAAAATGAATATGTTCAAGTGCAGTAGGCTGAGTGAGTTGTATGGGGTCAGTGTCATGAATGGGGGTTAATTTCTGTTCAGTCAGGTGAGGTACAAATGCATCAACTTTGCTGGAAAATGGTTCCAATTGTGGCTGAATGGTCTTGTTACCTGCAGGATACAAGCAGCCTATTATTTCATGTTTTAAAAGGCTTGTTCAGGTTTGACCATTTGGATGGGAATCAATACAACTGAGGATGGGGACAAACATCAGAGATCACACCAAGTGCACCACTGAGGCCAGCCAGGTCCATGTGCCCTTAATTTCTCCAGTAATCCAGGAGACAAAAACCCCATCACCAGGAGATAGATGGTCTGTTCACTATTGTAGGCATTACATCATTACTGATAAGATGATTCAGGATGAGAACAAGAGCTAGCAGTTTCTTGGCTACCTAACTCTTCCTAAGCCATGACTGAAGTAAATCAGTTAGGAGGAGACTAAGTTATTCCTCAGTGAATTTGGGCCAACCAGAATAGCAGTCTGGAAATGGTAAGTTATTAAATGTGTTTTTGTAAGTGATCTAGATTGCTAAAAAATCTGCTGAAATTAGTCAGAAAAATGCAGGGTCCTCTGGTTGTGTGGTAGAAGCTATAAAGGAATGAGGCAGATTTTCCACTGTGGTTTTTGTAAATAACTTCTTGCTCATATATTGCAAATTTATTTTAGTTGTAGAGGCATTTATGTAAAATTATGATACATGCAAAATAGGAACATACCTTCAGGCACCTAAGGAAGAGTGAATTATTGAGATTTCATTTGATCTATATCTGAATCATTTGAGTCCAAAGATAGGCTTACAGTGATCAAGTTTTCTATGAACAAAATGAGAGCAAAAGAGAGAGCCATGATATTTTTTCAAATATGTTTAAGTTTTGCAACAAGCGTAATAAAACTTAGTAACACCCTAACTGGTACAGTTTTTTCATACTTTGATTTTGCTAGGTATTGGCCTATGTCCACTTTACATGGCTTGGGGTCTCACTGACATTTTCAGTGCAAAAATATCTACCAAACCTATTGGACTTCAATATGAGTTGATAATAAGTTCTAGGTCCCTTCGCTGAAATGGTCTTTTTTATTTCATGAGATTGTATGGAGTTGCACAGCAAAGTAACCTCTCACAAATCAATCCCCCAGTTTTCCCCTAGACATGTATTGGAATGAGTTTTGATGCAGTCGGACCCTCTGTCCAGTGAGTACCATCTGTGAGCTTCAGACTTGTAGAAAGATGACCCTAGGAAAATGAGTTTTTATGTTCCTGATTCAGTCTTCAGTATTCATCATGCAAAGCTATGGATATTAGTAACTGCAAAAGAGAAATCTTAACTATTTGGTCCCAAATTTAACTGTACATGAATCTTGTCCAATGACTACACCTGAAGACAGTGATGGGCAGGAAGGACACTGACCATTCTTGATGATTCTGTCTTGCAGATTCCTAGAGCCACCTTCTTGGCAAAGTCACTCATTATTGAAGATTTATTATAAAAAAATTAAAAGAAAGAATAAAGAAGCAGCCTGTTAATTGTTTGCTTGTGTTCTAAGCAGGCTCATGAAGTAGAGAGGAAAAACATGAAAATTCTGATCTGTATCTATATAAGAAGTAATCAGTTTTGTGAGAAACTCTATGAAAAGTTAGAAAATAAATAAGTGCTAAAAAGGGATAATTTATTAAAGTTTGTTGAATTGTCTAAAACTTCATTTAGATAGGACTGTGTAGGACAAATTGAGTTAAGTTGGCTTTAAAAACTTAGAGGTATTTTTTCTGTCTATTATAATTTGACAGCATTTAAATTTCTGCTTTTATCACAATTGATCTACAATTGTGATTGTATAAGAGCATAGCAAAATTATTTTAAGGAACTGGACATTTTCAATTTTTTTCTCTTGGAGACTACTTTTATTTTAGACATCTCTATTATTGTTCCTTAAATGAATCTGTAATTCTTATATTCAGGTAGGAAAATGCTTCTAAGCCTCTTCACTTTATGCTATAGCAAAAGTGAAATGCATTCTGGTATCCACTCATCTCCCCGACACCCCGAGTCACTTCGTGGCCCTCATATCTCTTAAACCACCTGCTAATCATAACAATTGCTAATTTGAGCCCTTTTTAGTCACTTCTGGTGACACTGACAATGCCATCTAGCTTGCAATGGCCATGTGGTCAGTCCCCACCCATCCTAGCAGGCTGCTGCTGCTGTGCCTTTAGCTGGGGTCTCCATTGTTCTCCCGGCCTTTGCTGACCATAAGCAATTCCTTCTTTCCTAATCTCGGGGGATCTGCTTCTTTCACAATGGGGGCAGGGCCGTTTGCTTTGTGTGCAAGATAATCTTCCCTAGAATTGTTCACATTTGCAAACATACACGTAACAAAACCCGACTCCTCGGATATGGCAGGATATGTGGATACACACATATACATACATGTATATTTTGATATTATCCACAATGATCACTTATCAGTCCTGCCTAGCTATTTTTAAGTCACTCAATAATATCAGTTAATTTCAATTATTTGAATTCCTTCTTGCCTTTTTAAAAAAAAATGTATGTATATTTTTTCTTCTTACACATGGCAGTGGGGATTTTAAGCATTACTAAGCTCTCCTTCACCTTAAGTTTCTTGAAACCCTTGCATATCCTGCCCAAGGCTCAGGAAAGTATTTTGGGAATGAATTGGAGAGATGGAGGTAGATGCATGTCCCTAGCTGTGATGAATGATTAGGAATTGAGGAATTGACCACCTAAGCTCAGCAGGTCTGAGCTCTACTCGGGAGCATCCCTTGACTGAATAGCATATAAAATTTACTGGATTTCAATGTCTGAACCTTTACAATCGCACTGTGTACTCCACTTTGATGGATTTAAAGCTGGTCTTTATGTTACAGGGCAGGTTGTAGCAGGAATAAAAGCAGGTCGTTTCAGCCATTTTAATCAGGAGACGATGTTATTCTGTTGTCATTAAAGCTTGCCATAGAAAGGGATAGGAACATACTCTTGACTTTTAGGACAGATTTTTTTTTTTTTTTTTTTTAAGCAAAACTGATTTTGAAAGTAGACAGAAAGTGATCTAATAATACATATATTTTAAATATTTTTCTGCCTCAGTAAGGTGAGCTTTGTATACTCACTTTGGGATTGTATCTTTCCTTTCCCTTAAAATGCTGAAGTAAATTAAAAAGCGAAAAGCCCCTGCTGTGTCATTAGTGGTGCTCTGGGCTGTGGAGCACGTCGAGACCGCCCCCTAGGCGTTGGCTCATGACATGACAGGAGGAAGCCGCGGCTCTTTGGTAACTGGCTGCCCGTGTCCGTGTCCAAATGCACACACAGCGCCGGGTCAGCATCCCACACAGTGACTGTCCTCTGTGCCCACTGTCTGAGAGTGAATTTGAGGGAGTCTCTACTTTCTACAGCAGTTTTACTTCAAGGCAGCTCAGGGTGCCTCTCTTTGTGTCCTTAGAACAGAATTGCTGTGGAGTATGATGTTGTTTCAACATCAATTAAAATGAAATGTTCTTTTACAGTGGTCCGTGTTGGCCTTACTAAGGCTTCAGGCATGTGTTCTGTGGTTCATCCTGTGCCTCCCGTGCTCTGTGCTTTCATTGGCGCTGGTCTTATTTGGATGGGAGGGTCACACTCTTGACATCTTCCTGCTGGGCAAGGTTGTTTGCCCTACACAAAGCTTGAATGCCTCTAAATTTATGATCTAAGACCCAAGGAAGTCACCTAGGAGTAAGGAAAAGGTAACTGGACTTAGAAACCAAAGGTTCCAATGTTACTTCTGGCTCTGTAGCTTGTGAGCTGTGTGACTCTGAGCAAATCATTGCACCTCTCTGAGTTTCAGACTTGTTCCTCTATAAAAGAAGAAATTTGATCAGATATTCTCTATGCTTAATTCCAATTATAAAGTCTGTTTTTGACCCAATTATTGAAGATTTTGTTTTAAACTTTGCCAACAATGTCAGTATAACACTTTATAGAATTCTTGAAAGATCCAAGTTGATAGAACAGAGTGTTGTTGTTTTTTTTTTTATTTTGCAGGGTCAGATCTACTGGCTGAAACCAGAAAAAAGTCTGATCAACTCTGTGGCATCTTCATAACTAATTTGAATTCCCATTTGATGTTAGTTACTCCTCTAGTTGTCCAAATTGAGAAACTCACCCCCATCCCCCTATTCTGGCTGTCACCTTCTGCCCACATTGATCAGCAACCAGGTTGATCTGAAGGGCGGTTATCTATCCCCTCTTTCATCCCCACTGGCCAACTGCCTGCTCACTGATGGACAAATGGTCCTTCATTCATGGGGTTACTTGAGGGCAGCTTCCCTAGGTTGGTAGCCCATAGAGTCACTTTTCTTTGAGGCCAGCTCATCGGTAGGTGCTTGTTTATAAAGCTGTCTGTGAAAGATTTGTTTTTGTTTGTGAAAGCTGCTCTGATGCAAGCAGTTGAAGTGATGGGCCTGTATACCTGCCTGGATGGGAATAACAGAGAACTCATCAAGGGGTTGTTTGTGATGAGGCTGAGGATTCAGGCCAAAATAAGAGCAGAGAGGGAAATGCCTAATGCTTCAACAATATGACCAGTTTGGACTTGAAACTGGACTTGGACTGGAAAACCACTTTTCTATTCAAGGGTGATGATTTATCTTTCTAATGACAGTAATGATAATAATTATTAATATTTTATTAATAATAATAATAGAAGCTATTCTCCCTTTCTAACTTAAAACTCTACCTTTATTTTTTAAGCCTCTGTGGTTTTGCCCAAGCTGATTGATCTCCCTGAAAACCTCTGAATTGTCTGGGTAGCAAGGTCACAGATCAAAGCTATTCTGAGCAGGTATTCTGAACACTTCCAGCAGCCTCTGACACTGCAGTGATATTTTTGTTATTTAATTATGGCTGATAGTGAGGTGATGGACATTGACATGGCTATACAGTTGTTAAAATGTTGAACTATTTATATTCTGGTTGGTAAGTAGCTACATCCCTGGGCCCCCAGATTCTACCCCCCCACCCCATTGCCCTATACCACCTTTGCCCAAGCCTTGCCAATTTCCAGCACTCAGCAGTTAAGACTTTCCCAGCAAGGGTAGGAATCTCTGGCACTCCAAAGTCATGGCCAGCCTTTACTAAGAGGTTGATGCCTGAATTTTATAGACTGTTGATTATTTTTAATATCATTTAGGTGAGTGAAAGTTGCCCAGTTGTGTCTGACTCTTTGCAACCCCCAGGACTATACAATCCATGGAATTCTCCAGGTCATAATACTGCAGTGGGTAGCTGTTCCCTTCTCCAGGGGATCTTCCCAACCCAGGGATTTAACCTAGGTCTCCTGCATTGCAGGTGGATTCTTTACCAGCTGAGCCACCAGGGAAGCCCTTTAATATCATTTGGTAATGGTGGTGGTGGTTTAGTGGCTAAGTCATGTCCGACTCTTGCGATCCCATGGACTGTAGCCTGCTAAGCTCCTCTGTCTGTGGGATTCTCCAGGCAAGAATACTGGAGTGGGTTGCCATTTCCTTCTCCATTAATATCATTTTTGTGGTTTTTATTCTCATATTTGTTTCTGCCATTAGACTGTAGGTCTTATTTCCAGTTCCAAAACCGTGTAGCATTAACTGAAGTGGTTAATGAAATGATTTTTTTTTTTTTTTATGAACCACTCTCTGGGCTAGGTGATTTACATACATAAAAAAGAGTTGTTAGTAATATTAATTTCTATTTCATTCACATTATTGGATAAGACTCAAGGCAGGATATCACCCAGTCTTGTGTTGCACATGTTATGGATTTTTTTTGCTGGTGAAGTTAGGTTGTCCTGAGAGAGAATGAGCCTCAAAAGATGTAGGGAAAGAAATACTTTAACCAGGTGTCTGTGGTGGGGGTGGGGTTGGGGTTGGGTGAGCAGCACGAAGTAATGAGCTAGTTCCATACAGTATCCCAAGTGTCTTTCCCATGATGTTGGGAGGTAGGTAGAATATGGGTGATTATTGAACTCTAACAGCTATAACCATTTCTGGTGGATAATCTGGGTGACTTCTCTGGCACAGAAGAAGCCAGGCTTACTATCATTAAATATCCTACATGGTCCTGGACAATGAAACCTCAGGAATTGTAATCATAGGCCAAGGTTAGAAAATTTACCCTTGTCCTCTGGTGCCACAAAAGCTCCATGTTCTTCTTTAATCCCATAGAGGAATTGAAAAAAAAGAACACCCAAATGACTAAGGTTGAATTTCCTTGCACTATAGCGGATAGGAGCCATAGAGACTGATTTTAGATTTGATTTAGAAAAAGAAAGCAATATGACATTTCTTTTGGCAATATGGCAAACACATACCAGTAGCACACATATTATTTCAAGAAAAAAGTGATTAGGTTTGAAACTACAGCTCACGTGCTACTATCAGGCCTTGGGGATGTAAGCTTCCTCCTTTATGGCAAGATTTTTGGTTAACTGATCCTTTAGGGGTGAATTTTAGATGCATGTGATCTACACTTATAAAGTCATACTGTAGGTCTGTATTTTTCTGTTTTTCTTTTAATACCTTTAGGAAAATTATTATAAATAAACCTCAGTGTTAAAAATGTCGTGTGGAATTCAGATCCCAAACCTAACATTTAACCATGAAACTATTTAGAAGCTTCAATTTCTTGGTCATTTCCAGAGAATTGCCTGTTAGGGAAAAATTATTTAAGCTAAATGTATCACAGAAGCAAAATAATTCTTTCCAGGACCTCATGTCAGTCAAGTAGATAATCCTTTTGGCTATATATGGCTTTTGTTTGGCTCACTTTGATTCATAATATGATCATGGATATATCATTCAGGGAAGTATGTGTAGCTGTGAATATATTTTTGGATGATTTTTTTTTTAATTGACAATACCTAGGAAGTAAAATGATCAGGTTGGGACAACTGCAAAGTTGTAGAAAGCAGTCTCTACTTCAAGTCATAATAATACCTTATATGAAAATTTCCTTTCTATTACTAGGAAACATCACACTAATTCTGAGAAATAATCATGGCAGGTATTATTATACCCATCTCTCAGAAAAAGAAACCCAAAAAGTCAGGTAGGTTAAATTATTTTGGATGCCACAGAGCTTAAGAGAGCTGAGAGTTAGGCTGGGAGAAGGTTTGGTCTTTGTATTCTTTCCTCTGGTCCATGGTCACTATAATGGGCAGGTTATAGGGAATATATAGGTCATATTGACTTGAAAAGGAGAGGGGTGATAAATTGGGGCCAATATAAGGTCCTTGCAAGCCATTAAGCACGTGTCCCAGGCATAGGCTTAGGAGGGCAGCAAGGTGGGAGATTGCAAGTCCTGAAACTTATTTGAAACATGGGCAGAGCAGTTCCCAGAACATAGATTGGCCCAGCATGCATGAAGTAAGCCATACCCTTTTCCACAGAGGCTCTGTTGCTTTCAGGGGATGTCTCATTTCTGTCATTCACGTGTTTCTCCATTATCCCTTGTGCTCTTGCCATTTCTTCAGTCTTTTTACAAAGAGGATTCTGGGGGTGAAAGTTATAGCTCATGTGCAATCTTTGTACAGTATAGAAGACACAGTGAGGAAAAAAATGGTACAGAGTACAGGGTCAAGGCTGGAGTGCTGCTAGGAACTCATGTAGAGACGGCTTCCTGCTTCTTGCCTGTACTCACTCTTCACAGGCTCTTTGTATCAAAGAGGACACAGTGCAACTTTAGAAGTCAGTCTCAGATATCAGCCCTGATGTCTCTGAAGATATCTCTAGGAGTCTTTGTGCAGACATAATACAGCCAAATATGGCCACAGCTCTTCTTGGTAGGTCACCTGGCACTTTGGGTTGCAGTTTTATCAATATAGAAACATATGAGCTTAGCTCCATGGTGTGTAGAGCAAGAATCTTGGATGCAGTGTGACATGATGAATGAGAGCACAGGTTTTTATTCACACTGGCTTAGATTTAAATTCGTGCTCTGGCATATAGTAGCTCTATGGTCTTTTGTTTTTTCTCTTTTGGGGTAATTTTAATCTATTCTTTTTTTAAATTTATTTTTTAATTAAAGGATAATTGCTTTACAGAATTTTGTTGTTTTCTGTCAAACCTCAGCATGAATCAGCCATAGGTATACCTCTAACCTTGCCTTTTGAACCTCCTTCCCATCCACCCCTCTAGGTTGATACAGAGTCCCTGTTTGAGTTTCCTGAGCTATACAGCAAATTCCCGTTGGCTATCTATTTTACATACAGTAATGCAAGTTTCCATGTTATTCTTTCCATAGATCTCACACTCTCCTCCCCTCTCCCCATATCCGTATGTCTGTTTCTCCATTGCTGCCTTGTAAATAAATTCTTCAGAACCATTTTTCTAGATTCTGTTTATGTGCATTAGAATACGATATTTATCTTTCTCTTTCTGACTCACTGCACTCTGTATAATAGGTTCTAGGTTCATCCACCTCATTAAAATTGACTTAAATGTGCTCCTTTTTATGTTTGAGTAATATTCGATTGTGTACATGTACCTCAACTTCTTTATCCATTCATCTGTCAATGGGCATCTAGGTTGCTTCCATGTTCTAGCTATTGTTAAATAGTGCTGCAATGAACATTGGACTATATGTGTCTTTTTCAACCCTGGTTTTCTCAGGGTATATGCCTAGGAGTAGAATTGCTGGGTCATATGGTGGTTTTATTCCTAGTTTTTTAAGGAATCTCCAGACCGTCTTCCATAGTAGCTGTATCAATTTACATTCCCACTAACAGTGCAAGAGCGTTCCCTTTTCTCCACACCCTCTCCAGTATTTACTGTGTGTAGACTTTTTGATGATGGCTATTTTGACTGGTGTGAGGTGATATCTTGTTGTGGTTTTGATTTGTATTTCTCTAACAATGAGTGATGTTGAGTATCATTTCATGTGTTTGTTAGCCATCTTTATGTTTTCTTTGGAGAAATGTCTGTTTAGGTCTTTTCCCCACTTTTTGATTGGGTTGTTTGTTTCCTGGTATTGAGTTGTATGAGCTGCTTGTATATTTTGGAAATTAATCCTTTGTCAGCTGTTTCATTTGCTATTATTTTCTCCTATTCTGGGGGTTGTCTTTTCACCTTGCTTATAGTTTCCTTTGCTGTGTAAAAGCTTTTAAATTTAATCATGTCCCACTTATTTACTTTTGTTTTTATTTCCATTACTCTAGGAGGTGGATCATAGAAGATCTTGTTTTGATTTATGTCATTGAGTGTTCTGCCTATGTTTTCTTCTAAGAGTTTTATAATTTGTGGTCTTACATTTAGGTCTTTAATCCATTTTGAGTCTATCTTTGTGTATGTGTTAGGAAATGTTCTAATTTCATTCTTTTACATGTAGCTGTCCAATTTTCCCAGCACCATTTATTGAAGAGGCTATATTTGTTCCATTGTATATTCTTGCCTCCTTTGTCAAAAATAAGGTACCCATAGGTGCATGGGTTTATTTCTGGGCCTTCTATCTTGTTCCATTAGTCTCTGTTTCTGTTTTTGTGCCAGTACCATACTGTCTTGATAACTGTAGCTTTGTAGTATAATCTGAAGTCAGGAAGCTTGACTCCTCCAGCTCCATTCTTCTTTCTCAAGACTGCTTTGGCTATTCGGGGTCTTTTCTGTTTTCATATGAATTGTGAAATTTTTGTTCTAGTTCTGTGAAAAATGCCGTTGGTAACTTGAATGGATTGCATTGAATCTGTGGATTGTGTTTGGTGGTATAGTCATTTTCACAATATTGATTCTTCCTACCCAGGAACATGGAATCTCTCTCCATCTGTTTGTGTCATCTTTGATTTCTTTCATCAGTGTCTTATAATTTTCTGTGTACAGTTCTTTTGTCTTCTTAGGTAAGTTTATTCCTAGATATTTAATTCTTCTTGTTGCAATGGTGAATGGGATTGATTTCTTGTTTTCTTTCTGATTTTTCATTGTTAGTATATAGAAATGCAAGTGATTTCTGTATATTGATTTTGTATCCTGAAACTGCTAAACTCACTGATTAGCTCTAGTAATTTTCTGATACTATCTTTAGGGTTTCCTATGTACAGTGTCATGTCATCTGCAAACAGTGAGAGCTTTTCTTCTTTTTTTTTCCAATTTGGATTATTTTTATTTCTTTTTCTTTTCTGATTGATGTAGCTAGGACTTTCAGAACTATGTTGAATAATAGTGGTGAAAGTGGACACCCTTGTCTTGTTCCTGACCTTAGGGGGAATGCTTTCGGTTTTTCACCATTGAGAATGATGTTTGCTGTAGGCTTATCATATATGGCCTTTACTATGTTGAGGTAAGCTCCTTCTATGCCCATTTTTTGAAGAGTTTTAATTATAAATGGATGCTGAATTTTGTCAAAGGCTTTTTCTGCACCCATTGAGATTATCATATGGTTTTTATCTTTCAGTTTGTTAATATGGTGTATCACATTGATTGGTTTACATGAAGAATTCTTGCATTCCTGGAATAAGCCCAACTTGATCATGGTGTATGAGCTTTTTGATGTGTTACTGAATTCTGTTTGCTAAAATTTTATTGAGGATTTTTGCACCCATTTTGCATCTATCAGTGATATTGGCCCGTAGTTTTCTTTTTTTGTGTTGTCTTTGTCTGGTTTTGGTATCTGGGTGATGGTGGCCTCGTAGAATGAGTTTGGAAGCATTCCTTCCTCTGCAATTTTTGAAGTAATTTTAGAAGGATAGGCATTAGCTCTTATTTAAATGTTTGATAGAATTCTCCTGTGAAGCCCTCTGGTCCTGGACTTTTGTTTTTTAGGAGATTTTTGATCACAGCTTCAATTTCAGTATTTGCAATTGCGTTGTTCATAATTTCTATTTCTTCCTGGTTCAGTCTTGGAAGATTGAACTTTTCTTACAACCTGTCCATTTCTTCCAGGTTATCCATTTTATTGCTATATAGTTGTTCATAACAGTCACTTATAATCCTTTGTATTTCTGCACTGTCTGTTGTAACCTCTCCTTTTTCATCTCTAATTTTGTTGATTTAATTCTTTTCTCTTTTTTTCTTGATGAGTCTGGCTAAAGGTTTGTCAACTTTGTTTATCTTCTCAAAGAACCAGCTTTTAGTTTTATTAATCATGCTAGTAAAGTAATGCTCAAAATCCTCCAAGCCAGGCTTCAGCAATACGTGAACCATGAACTCCCTGATGTTCAAGCTGTCTTTAGAAAAGGCAGAGGAACCAGAGATCAAATTGCCAACATCAGCTGTATCATGGAAAAAGCAAGTGAGTTCCAGAAAAACATTTACTTCTGCTTTATTGACTATGCCAAAGTCTTTGACTGTGTGGATCACAATAAACTGTGGAAAATTCTGAGAGAGATGGGAATACCAGACCACCTAACCTGCCTCTTGAGAAATCTGTATGCAGGTCAGGAAGCAACAGTTAGAACTGGACATGGAACAACAGACTGGTTCCAAATAGGAAAAGGAGTCCGTCAAGGCTGTATATTGTCACCCTGCTTATTTAACTTCTATGCAGAGTACATCATGAGAAACGCTGGACTGGAAGAAACACAAGCTGGAATCAAGATTGCCGGGAGAAATCTCAATAACCTCAGATATGCAGATGACACCACCCTTATGGCAGAAAGTGAAGAGGAGCTAAAAAGCCTCTTGATGAAAGTGAAAGAGGAGAGTGAAAAAGTTGGCTTAAAGCTCAACATTCAGAAAATGAAGATCATGGCATCTGGTCCCATCACTTCATGGGAAATAGATGGGGAAACAGTGGAAACAGTGTCAGACTTTATTTTTTACCTTATGGCAGAAAGTGAAGAGGAGCTAAAAAGCCTCTTGATGAAAGTGAAAGAGGAGAGCGAAAAAGTTGGCTTAAAGCTCAACATTCAGAAAACGAAGATCATGGCATCTGGTCCCATCACTTCATGGGAAATAGATGGAGAAACAGTGGAAACAGTGTCAGACTTTATTTTTTTGGGCTCCAAAATCACTGCAGATGGTGACTGCAGCCATGAAATTAAAAGACGCTTACTCCTTGGAAGGAAAGTTATGACCAACCTAGATAGGATATTCAAAAGCAGAGACATTACTTTGCCAACAAAGGTCCATCCGGTCAAGGCTATGGTTTTTCCAGTGGTCATGTATGGATGTGAGAGTTGGACTGTGAAGAAAGCTGAGCGCCAAAGAATTGATGCTTTTGAACTGTGGTGCTGGGGAAGACTCTTGAGAGTCCCTTGGACTGCAAGGAGATCCAACCAGTCCATTCTGAAGGAAATCAGTCCTGGGTGTTCATTGGAAGGACTGATGCTAAAGCTGAAACTCCAGTACTTTGGCCACCTCATGCGAAGAGAATGGAAAAGACCCTGATGCTGGGAGGGATTGGGGGCAGGAGGACAAGGGGACGAGAGAGGATGAGATGGCTGGCTGGCATCACCAACTTGATGGACAAGAGTTTGAGTCAACTCTGGGAGGTGGTGATGGACAGGGAGGCCTGGCATGCTGCAATTCATGGGGTCGCAAAGAGTCAGACATGACTGAGCAACTGAACTGAACTGAAGGTCTCATTGCTAGAATGCATCGAGATAAAAATTTAGCACTTTGATTTATTTTCTAACTGAAGGCTAACTGCTTTACAGAACTGCATTGGTTTCTGCCCAATGTCACCGTGGATCAGCCGCAGGTACACTATGTCCCCTCCCTCTTGAACCCCCCTCCCCCTCCCCTTAGCACTCCTTTCTTTCCTCCTTGTCCTGTCTCTTTGTAATCACGTCTGAGGGGGAGAGCAGGTGGTTGGCCTGGTTTTCTGCTCTCGCCCATCTCGGCTGGAGGATATCAGAGCCCTGAATGCCAGCCCCCCACAGCTGTGTCCAGCAGAGTGGAGGCGATTTCCTAAAAGACATCAGAGATCTGTTCCTCCGTGGTAAGATGCGAAGTGTTTAACAGGTGGTATTGCAGGGACGTGAGGAAGTGTGGCAGCCCACTCCCGTGGTCTTGTGTGGACCCCCAAGGACAGAAGAGCCTGGCGGGCCACAGTCCATGGGGGTCGCAAAGAGTCAGACACGACTGAGCAAAGCCCAGCCCAGCACACTGCAGGGACGTCCATCAGCGAGAAGGCCCGTCAGCCCTTGGCCAGGAGGCAGGGTGCTCAATGTTCTCTGCAGTGCTCTTGCAAGACCAGGGCAAATACTCGGAGTCCCAGGGGTGGGATATCAGCATGCAGGGTGGGGTGCGGGGTGGGGGGCACGAGACCAGGAGCCATGGTTATTGTTATAACGTGTTATCGATATTATCAGCTTGTACTTGCTACTGGCTGAGTATGATCCTTCTGTAACCAAAATAAGGGGGAATGGATGGGCTGGGGCGGGGGGTAAACATCATAGGTGACCATTCCAGAGGGGTTGGAGTAGAACTGCCAAGAGTGAACGGCTCGCGAGGATCGGAGCAGAGGCGGGGCGGTCGTTTTGGTCTTCGCCATGACTCGGCGATGGGAGGAGGCTCCTGGAATCTGGTGCTGGAGTGAGGAGTAATAAATGTTCTGCAATCTCTGGGGCAGTCACGCTGACCCATCCAAAATGTCAAAGTGCCTCTACTGAGAAGCACCGCAGGACTCACCCACAGGGGCTGCTGGCGAGAGGAGCCCCGAGCGCCTTGGACCGGAGGGAGACAGGAGAGTTTGAGTGAGACAGTTGCCACCTGTCATTTAGGGAACTGGGTCCATGAACGCATGTCATTTAATCTGCATGACTACTGCCTGAGAGATAGTTAATGGCTCCCTTCTTATACTCAAGGAGTTAGGCTCAGAGAGGCAAAATAACTTCACCAAAGTGAAGCAAGTAAGAGGAAGGGTCTCTCCAATTTAGGGGAGTTCAGTCTTCCTGCAGGGAGGGTTTCAGGGGACAGGGGAGAAAGGGGTAACGGTGTGCGAGGCGTCCTTTCAGAGAAAGTCACAGTCGAGACACCAGCCCAGGATGAGATTCTAAGAAGAGTTTAGAATCAATGACTGTGGAAGGTGGAATTTTCGGATGTCTTTGAAAAGGTCTCAGCTATTCATGCATTCTTTCAGAGGCATTTTTGTCTTCTTTAGATTGAGAGAGGAGACCACTAGTGGGGTCTTCTGGGATATTTCTCCGACTGAGTTTTCAGTATTCTTCCAGGTTCTGAGAAAAGACCTTAAGATAAATGTTGAATAAGCGCTCTCTTGAAAGAGCTGGAAATTCACACATGGCTGCAATTAAGTGGATAACTGATTAAAATCAGCCATTCTGATTCAAGAGTAACTGAAGTTTATGTAGTTACATTGAAGGTGAAATAAATGCAAATCAAAAGGTTAAAAGATTGCCGGGAGCCAGCGTGAGGAACTCTGCCCATGGCAAAGGTCATGAGGAAGGAGGCTTGGCGAATGCAAAGGCGTGATCAAGCCTCAGGAAACCCTCTGTTCCCGAGCATCTACCCCCAAAACCAGAGTCTACCTACTTTATCATGCTCTCGCCTACACCTCTGACTTTATGGGGGGCTGTTCCCCAACGGTCCTCTCGGAGAAAGAGTAAACGTGCAGCTCAGTAAAAATTCCTGGGCGTGACAAGAGTGTTTCAGCTTAAGAACTCCTCTGAAGGTTATCTAGCCTGCCTGTATAGGTTCATCAGGCCACATGGGATTGCTTATAGCCTCCCAACCATGAGAGGGACGAGATGTTTTAGATCTACTAAAGGCAGATTCTTTTGGGAAGTTAGAAATTATTAGTATAGTGGGTTGGTTAGGAATTATATTGGTGAAGGGTTTTTCATTTGTTGTGCCAATAATTGCTGCTAATTCCCTGCCCTGGGTGGGACAAGGGTGTCTCAGGTCAAACCTCTCTGCTGGCAAACTAGCTTGTGTGACAGGATTATCCATATTCCTGCCACTATGCACATGATTGTTTACTACCTCTCAACCATAAACAGCACAGAGAGTTTTGGAGGATTTTGAGAGTCTTAATTAGCATAGGAGCATTCTTTGGCACTGCCTTTCTTTGGAAGTGGAATGAAAACTGACCTTTTCCAGTCTTGTGGCCACTGCTGAGTTTTCCAAATTTGCTGGCAGATTGAGTGTACCACTTTCACTGCACAATTGCACTCATCTCACATGCTAGTAAAGTAATGCTCAAAATCCTCCAAGCCAGGCTTCAGCAATACGTGAACCGTGAACTCCCTGATGTTCAAGCTGGCTTTAGAAAAGGCAGAGGAACCAGAGATCAAATTGCTAACATCCGCTGGATCATAGAAAAAGCAAGAGAGTTCCAGAAAAACATCTACTTCTGCTTTATCGACTATGCCAAAGCCTTTGACTGTGTGGATCACAATAAACTGTGGAAAATTCTGAAAGAGATGGGAATACCAGACCACCTAACCTGCCTCTTGAGAAATCTGTATGCAGGTCAGGAAGCAACAGTTAGGACTGGACCCTTGGACTGCAAGGAGATCCAACCAGTCCATTCTGAAGGAGATCAGCCCTGGGATTTCCTTGGAAGGAATGATGCTAAAGCTGAAACGCCAGTACTTTGGACACCTCATGTGAAGAGTTGACTCATTGGAAGAGACTCTGATGCTGGGAGGGATTGAGGGGAAGGAGGAGAAGGGGACGACCGAGGATGAGATGGCTGGATGGCATCACGGACTCGATGGACGTGAGTCTGAGTGAACTCCGGGAGATGGTGACGAACAGGGAGGCCTGGCGTGCTGCGATTCATGGGGTCGCAAAGAGTCGGACACGACTGAGCGACTGAACTGAACTGAATATTTACTATTGTTTCTTTCATTTCTTTTTCATTTATTTCTGCTCAGATCTTTATGATTTCTTTCCTTTTACTAATTTTTTTGGTTGTTGTTGTTTTTTTCCAGTTGGTTTAGGTGTAAAGTTAGGCTGTCTATTTGATGTTTTTCTTGCTTCTTGAGGTAGGATTATATTGCTATAAACTTCCCTCTTAGAACTGCTTTTGCTGCATCCCATAGGTTTTGAGTTGTGTTTTCACTGTCATTTGTTTCTATAATTTTTTTTATTTCCCTATGATTTCTTCAATAACCTGTTGGTTATTTAGAAATGTGTTGTTTAACCTCTATGTGTTTGTGTTTCTTACAGTGTTTTTCTTGTAACTGATATCTAGTCTTATAGCATTGTCAGAGAAGGTGCTTGATATGATTTCAATTTTCTTAAATTTACTGAGGTTTGATTTGTGACCCAAGATGTGGTCTACACTGGAGAATGTTCCATGTGCACTTGAGAAGAAGGTGCATTCTTCTGCATTTGGATGGAATGTCCTGAAAATATCAATGAGATCCATATCATCTAATGTATCACTTAAGACTTGTGTTTCCTTAGTAATTTTATGTTTTGATGATCTGTCCATTGGTATAAGTGGGGTGTTAAAGTCTCCTACTATTATTGTGTTACTGTCAATTTCTCCTTTTGTGTCTGTTAATATTTGTCTTATGTATTGAGGTGCTCCTATGTTGGTGCATAGATATTTATAATTGTTATGTCTTCCTCTTGGATTGATTCCTTGATCATTATATAGTGTCCTTCCTTATCTCTTGTAATCTTCTTTATTTTAAGATCTATTTTTCCTGATATTAGGATTGCTACTCCAGTATTCTTTTGCTTCCCATTTGCATGGAATATAGTTGTCCATCCTCTCACTTTCAGTCTATATGTGTCTTGAGGTCTGAAGTGGGTTTCTTGAGGTGGCATATGTACGGGTCTTGTTTTTGTATCCATTCAGTCAGTCTGTGTCTTTTGGTTGGAGCATTTAATCCATTTACATTTAAAGTAATTATTGATATATATGTTTCCATTGCCATTTTCTTAATTGTTTGTGGTTGATTTTGTAGATCCTTTTTTCTTCTCTTGTATTTCTTGACTGTGTAAGTCTGTTTAACATTTGTTGTAAAGCTGTTTTGGTGATTCTGAATTCTATTAATTTTTGCTTGTCTGAAAAGCTTTTTATTTCTCCATCTATTTTGAATGAGTTCCTTGCTGGGTACAGTAATCTTGGTTGTAGATTTTTCCCTTTCAGTACTTTAAATATATCCTGCCATTCCCTTCTGGCCTGCAGAGTTTTTGCTGAAAGATCAGCTGTTAAGTGTATGGGGTTTCTCCCTTGCTGCTTTTAATATTCTTTGTGTTTAGTCTTTGTTAGTTTGATTAGTATGTGTCTTGGTGTGTTTCTCCTTGGGTTTATCCTGTATGGGACTCTTTGTGACTCTTGAACTTGATTGACTATTTCCTTTTCCATGTTAGGGAAATTTTCAACTCTAATCTCTTCAAAAATTTTCTCATACCCTTTCTTTTTCTGTTCTTCTTATGGGACTCCTATTATGCAAATATTGGTGTGTTTGATATTGTCCCAGAGGTCTTGAGACTATTCTCAGTTCTTTTCACTCTTTTTACTTTATTCTGCTCTTCAGAAGTTATTTCCACTATTTCATCTTCCAGCTCACTGATTAGTTCTTCTGCTTCAGATATTCTGCTGTTGATTCCTTCTAGAGTATTTTTAATTTCCATAATTGTGTTGTTTGTCTCTGCATGTTTGTTCTTTAATTCTTCTAGGTCTTGGTTAATTGATTCTTGCATTTTCTCCATTTGTTTTTCAAGGTTTTTGATCATCTTTGCTATCATTATTCTGAATTCTTTTTCAGGTAGTTTGCCTATTTCCTCTTCATTTATTTGAACTTATGTGTTTCTAGTTTGTTCCTGCATTTGTGTAGTATTTCTCTGCATTTTCATTATTTTTTTTTTTTAACTTATTGTGTTTGAGGTCTCCTTGACTTCCCTGGTGGCTCAGACGGTAAAGTGTTTGCCTACAACGTGAGAGACCCGGGTTCAATCCCTGGGTCAGGAAGATCCTCTGGAGAAGGAAATGGCAACCCACTCCAGTACTCTTGCTTGGAAAATCCTGTGGACAGAGGAGACTGGTAGTCTGCAATCCATGGGGTCACAAAGAGTCGGACATGACTGAGTGACTAAACTTTCACGTTCAAATTTTTCCCAGGTTTGAAGGTTTAATTCTTTCTTCCTTTTGGCTTCAGCTCTCTAAGGTTGGTCCAGTGGTTTCTGTAAGCTTCTTATAGGGTGAGATTTGTGCTGAGTTTTTGTTTCCTTGTTTGCTTGTTTGTTTTTCCTCTGATGGGCTAGCTGAGTGAGGTGGTAATCCTATTTGCTGATGACTGGATTTGTATTTTTGTTTTGTTTGCTGTTTAGATGAAGCGTCCTGCACAGGGTGCTATTGGTAGTTGGGTCTTGTATTACAGTGGTTTCCTTTGTGTGAGTTCTCACTATTTGATACCCCTTAGGGTTAGTTCTCTGTAGTCTAGCATCTTGGAGTCAGTGCTTGCATTCCAAAGGCTCAGGGCTTGATCTCTGGTCAGGAACGAAGATTCCACAAATGGTTTGTTGTGGCATTAAGTGAGATTAAGACAGGTATCCAAAAATGAGAAACCAAAGATGAACCCCAGACAAATGGCAGTTACAAAATTAGGCAAATAATAATTAAAATAATGGAATATATTCATATACATATACACCCATGAGCAAAGTCAAAACAGTCCAACAAAAATAAAGTACAATAGACTGACCCAGGAAACAGAGGAAATCAAAAATTATATTTACCAGTTAAGAACAAAACTAACTAAAGCACAAACTGGAAAACAAAACTAAAGCAAGGTGCCAGTTGGGGTATAAAGCAATGAAAATAAAACTAATATGTTGAGACTAAAGGAAAGAAAGAATAGATTTGCGAAGTTAAATAGAGGTAGATAAAGAAGATTTATATATGTTAAAAATTAACTGGAAGGGGAAAAGAACAGTAGTAAAAGCAAACAAAGGAATAAATGTAGAAAAAATAATAGTAGGTTAAAAAAAATAAAAATTTAAATTTAAAAAAAGAGCAAAAACAAAAAAACCTCCCCAGAACTGCAAAAGCCCAATATAGAGGCAGAGTTTTATAACAACAACAACAACAAAAATGTGACTGAGAAAAAAAATATGCTCAAAAGCTTAGTTAGATTTCATAGTGCCAATAAAATCAACAACTACAACAGAGGGGGAATAAAAAGAAAAAAATCCAAAAAAAATCTATAGAACAAGTCAAAACATAAGAATAATAAATGTTTTTTCTTGAGTCACTGCTGTCAGAGTCCTTTCCCTCACTGGGACTCAGTCCACTTGACCTCCCTAGGATGCCCTCTAACACTGTGCTGATCTCTGGACCTGCTATGAGGGCAGCTCAGATTCTAATCTGCTCCTACTCCTCTGTGTTCTTGCCTCCAATGTTCACAGCTATCAGAACTAGTGCGTTTTCTTCTGTGGGAGCTCTCAATGACCTTTTATATATTTCACAGACACAGAGTCCGCGTAGTTGATCATGTGGATTTAATCTGCAGCTTGTACAGCTGGTGGGAACATTTTGGATATTCTTCCTTAGTCACACTGCCCCTGGGTTTCAACTGGCTTTATTTCCACCTCTGGATATGGGTTCCACTGGGCTTTGCTCCTGAGGCTGCCCTGGAGGACTTGGGTTTGCCCCTGTGAGGGTCAGGTGTGGAGGTGATGGAGCTGCTTGAGTCACAGGGGTTCTGGAAGCACCAGGTACTCAGGGGAGTTGGCGGCTAGGGCAGCAGGAAATATAGTGCTCTAGAAGGGTATGGCAACCAGTATTGGCCAATACCTCCAGTATTCTTGCCTGGGCTTCCCTGGTGGCTCAGATGGTAAAGCATCTGCCTGCAATGTGGGAGACCTGGGTTCAATCCCTGGGTCGGGAAGACCCCATGGAGAAGGAAATGGCAATCCACTCCAGGACTCTTGCCTGGAAAATCCCATGGACGGAGGAGCCCGAAAGGCTACAGTCCACGGGGTCACAAAGAGTCGGACACGACTGAACGACTTCACTTTCACTTTTCATTCTTGCCTGGAGAACCCGTCCCCCTCTCCCTGACAGAGAAGCCTGGCAGGCCACAGTCCACAGGGTTGCAAAGAGTCGGGCTCTACCGAAGTGATCCTGTGCGCATAGGCACAAGACATTTTTTTGCTGTGGCAGCTCTGCTCCAGTGAGAGTTGAGCATGAAGGTAGCATAGCTGCCTGGCTTGCGGGGACCCTGGTGGCACCAAGGGTGCAGGGACATAAACTGCCTCTGCCGCAGGAGTTATGACCCTATCAGAGTCTTTTTTCGAGTCTCCATTCCAATCCCAAAGAAAGGCAATGCCAAAGAATGCTCAAACTACCACACAATTGCACTCATCTCACATGCTAGTAAAGTAATGCTCAATATTCTAAAAGCCAGGCTTCAGCAATACGTGAACCGTGAACCTCCAGATGTTCAAGCTGATTTTAGAAAAGGCGGAGGAACCAGAGATCAAATTGCCAACCTTCGTTGGATCATTGAAAAAGCAAGAGAATTCCAGAAAAACATCTATTTCTGCTTTATTGACTCTGCCAAAGCCTTTGACTGTGTAGATCACAATAAACTGTGGAAAATTCTTCAAGAGATGGGAATACCAGACCGCCTGATCTGCCTCTTGAGAAACCTATATGCAGGTCAGGAAGCAACAGTTAGAACTGGACATGGAACAACAGACTGGTTCCAAAGGAACCAGAGTACGTCAAGGAGTAGGAAAAGGAGTACGTCAAGGCTGTATATTGTCACCCTGCTTATTTAACTTATATGCAGAATACATCATGAGAAACGCTGGGCTGGAAAAAGCACAAGCTGGAATCAAGATTGCCGGGAGAAATATCAGTAACCTCAGATATGCAGATGACACCACCCTTATGGCAGAAAGTGAAGAGGAGCTAAAAAGCCTCATGATGAAAGTGAAAGAGGAGAGTAAAAAAGTTGGCTTAAAGCTCAACATTCAGAAAATGAAGATCATGGCATCTGGTCCCATCACTTCATGGGAAATAGATGGGGAAACAGTGGAAACGGTGTCAGACTTTATTTTGGGGGGCTCCAAAATCACTGCAGATGGTGATTGCAACCATGAAATTAAAAGACGCTTACTCCTTGGAAGGAAAGTTATGACCAACCTAGATAGCACATTCAAAAGCAGAGACATTACTTTGCTAACAAAGGTCCGTTTAGTCAAGGCTATGGTTTTTCCTGTGGTCATGTATGGATGTGAGAGTTGGACTGTGAAGAAGGCTGAGCGCCGAAGAATTGATGCTTTTGAACTGTGGTGTTGGAGAAGACTCTTGAGAGTCTTTTGGACTGCAAGAAGATCCAACCAGTCCATCCTAAAGAAGATCAGCCCTGGGTGTTCTTTGGAAGGAATGATGCTAAAGCTGAAACTCCAGTACACTGGCCACCTCATGTGAAGAGTTGACTCATTGGAAAAGACTGATGCTGGGAGGGTTTGGGGGCAGGAGGGAAAGGGGACGACCAAGGATGAGATGGCTTGATGGCATCACCAACTCGATGGACGTGAGTTTGAGTGAACTCTGGGAGATGGTGATGGACAGGGAGGCCTGGCGTGCTGCAATTCATGGGGTCGCAAAGAGTTGGAAACAACTGATGGACTGAACTGAACTGTAGCTGGCAATCAGAAGGCCTCTTTGCCCAGTCTTTCTCCGTAGCTCCACCCATTCAGGCACCTGGAGGGCTTCTTTGCCTGAGGTCCTTGTCTGTTGTTCAGTGCATCAGGCAGATATAGGTGTTCCCCCCTCTCCCTCACCCGAGTCCTACTCTGTAGATCCGCGCATCAGGCACTTAAAGGGGCGTCCTGGTTGGGGTCCTACTCTGTAGTTCAGTGCATCAGGCATTTGATCGGGCAGCCTCTCTCTTGTTCAGTTGCCGATGCTGGGCATGTGGGGAGAGAGAGACTATGGTGATGGCTCCACCCCATGTGCGTGACTCAGAAGTATTGCCTTGCTTCCATGGCTGCCCGGCTTTCCTCTACAGGCATTTCCCATGACAGTCTCCTCCCTCACATCCCCTGGATCCATCTCTTCACAGTCAACAGTAGCTCTCACCGTGGGATTGCTTCACAATCCCTCAACTCCAGCTCTTAGCCCCCACGCCATCTAGGGTATGTATGGCTGCGGCAAGGACTATTTGATTCTTATTCCATTTAGGCTGCCACAGATCAGCTGTTTACCTCTCAGCCTTAAATGTTTCTCCTCTGACTCAGAAAATTGCCCCAATGTAGGGATCAGACCCCTGCTTCAGTTCCCCCACCCTCCAAGGGCAGGTCCAGTCCTACTAACACTCCTTTTTCTACCTCCCCCCCCCCGCCCCCAGTTCCTTCGTCCTACCGAGTTTTGCGTGGATCTATATATTCTTTTCTGCTGGTCAGGTCCTCCTGTCTGCTCTCAGCTGGTGTTCTGCATGCACTTCTGTGCCTGAAGGTATATTCCTGATGTATCTGTGGAGAGAGATGTACTCCAAGTCCACCTACTCCTCTGCCAGCTGTTCCTCTTCCCTAGGAAAGTCTCTACCTCTTTTTTTCTCATTTTCCTCATCTGTAAAATGGAGATAATAGTAACCACCCCACAGAGCTGTTGAGAGGGATAAACGAGAGAACATATGTAATGTACTTGGCATTGTGTTTGACGTGTAAATGCCCATCATCATTACCATAAGAGTTCAGGTTTGCCTGATTGAAACTGAGACTAGACTAGGCTACTTTTAAAGTACCCCTGGTTACAGTTACAGTGATTACAGGAAAAAACAAAGGACAAAAGAAGAAAGGAGGGAAGGAAGAAAAGAGCCACACTATTCTCTAATTATTCATTCACTTTTCTAGTACTTATGCATGTCTGTAATGGTGAGTTGAGTTTGTCCCCTTTACATAAGCTGATACTTTAAATCTTTATGATTCCCTACTAGGAAAGATGATGATAAGAATGATTCTGCGGTTCTCCTTGACTTGGACATGAGTTAGAATTTTCTGAGCAGACGCTTGTTCCTATATTACAACACTGGTCAGACCAGATATTAATAAATATCCCCCAAAGACACACTCTCTCTCTCTCTCTAATCTTTTATATTTATGAATCTCCTTTAAAATTCAAAAATGTCCCTGAGAAGTAAGCAGAGAAAGCATCATTATGTCCATTTTATGCTTGAGAAACTGATATGTAAATAGAATAAAGCGTGAGAAGTTGCTTAGCACATAGTAGATGTTGATTTCCTTTGCCATCAGTCTACTGAGAAATTGCAGAGCCATTTTCCAAGAAGCAACAGCTCAATGACTAACAGGACCCTTGGCTCCTGATCTGTGTTCTGCTCCAGATGTCTTAATTTTGCATTAGGAGGGCTTTTTTTCTGAATGATCAGTCGTTGAGATACAGATCCCTTCTGGTAATCTGAGGGGTTCAAGCTCTCTTTAGGCCTTTCCTTATTCTGGCCCGAGTTGCTTGTGGGATGCAGGGTCCCTGATCCCAGATAGACCACTAGTGTCTTTATTGTTACACAGTCTATTACGAATGCATTTTCTGAGTTTGAAATGGCATCAGACTTGGGTGAGACTTCTTACCCAATTGCCAGGTGGTTTAGGAGCTTATGGCCTAAAAAGTTCCTGGAAGTACCTTTAATATGAGTGCTATAATGTAGGCAGTGATATAGTCTGATGTGAGTTGGAAGTTAACCCAAGTGAGTAAATGAGCTGGATCTTTCTGACTTGGCTGTGTATAGTACTAGCTAGAAAAGGCTCTTATTTATTCTCCTTCACTCCTATGAATAAATTGGATACAGGATTAAGTATTTTTCTGCCTACACTGAGAGTTTTATCTGCAAAAGAGAAAACATCATGAAATGGTATAAACCTTAGAAAGCTATATTTATTTTGTTTGGAGGATTTTAAGTACTCTCCTGCACTTGGAGGTCTGTTGCTAAAAGTAAGGTTTACCTAAAAATAGATTTGTTCTTGGAAACTGACTTAAAAATTCTATGCTGCTTTCTTTTGCACAGGTCAGATTTCCACAGCCAGGCAATTTTTCAGACAAGTTTGACTTCTTGCTCCTCCTTAGCCTGTGTTTTCTGTGGCCTTGTTATTCAGATAACTGCTTCCTTTCTCCACTTCCCTGTGGCCTCTGGCCTCCAGATTATCTCAGGGAGAAACTGTTTTGGTTGGCAAGCCTTTAAGAATGAATTGATGAAGGAGAGGATGTGGTGCTTTCCAACTGGTCCTCCATGGAATCTAAAGTAATTCTGGGGACTGGTTCTACCTTGATTCCAAAAGCCACTACTTCCTCCTTTGGCTTTTGAAAGCATGATGGAGCTTCCATTTGCTTTTCTTTTTATATCATGAAATGTTCGTTGATTTACTCATTAGTCCATATGTTGAACATTCACATATATTTTGAGCAGCCACATTGTGCCAGGCTGTGATGGCACAAAGCTACTGAGGATAAATTTCTGTGTTCAAGGAGCTCATTGTCCAGTGCATTGTAGGACTTACTGTTCCCTTCATTGTAGGGAGCAAACTCTTCCCCTATGCTTAGGCTTTGATCCTCTCACTGCCAGCTCTCTCCTTGTGTCACACAGCCAGGTCATATACAACTTCCAAGACTAAGTTGCCGTTCTACCAGGAAGCTTTTCACGGTCACTCCTGCTCTGCACTTTTCTCTGAACACATGTAATATGTTTCTTTGCAGGGTGTTTATTTATACATATATCACATAGTTATTTATATATATGTCAAAAGTCCTAAACTGTAATCAGGTTTATATATAATAGGTGCTCAATAAATGTTTGTTGAACACTGGACACATATTTGTATCTTCCTTTTTTTATAAGCTACTTTCAGCTGAAGTGAAGTTGAATGGCTGCCAGGGAAAAAACACATTAGGTTAGTCCAAGGTTAGTGAAATGAAAATCGTGGAAGTGATAGTGCCATACCCCTTTGGGGCTATGCTGTGAAACATATGCATAAATGTAACAGTGGCACATTGTATCATGGCGTGTGAAAGGGGAAAAGGGTAATATGTAAAATCACTTGCCCATGTCCCCTGGAGAAGTGAACTGAGTCTATAAATACAACACAATTCCAATTAACCAAGCAGAAAGATACAGTCTTCTGGTAAAATGTTAAGCAAAAAAATAATTCCTTTTTTGGTTTCATTTCTTGTTAGAAAGTGTGCCAAAATGTCCACTTCTGTGGCTCATGAAATGCATTAGAGGGATAATGCTGAAAGCTGAAGTCTTGTAGTATATTTGGCTCAATGTTTTAAACTTTAGTTATGATTACACTGTATCATGGCCATAGATACAAAATGTATAGGTGATTGGGTTGCATTTATATTGACCCCAGGCTAAATCTTTTCAGATTTTATTTTATTTTTTAATGGAAACCCATGGTATCTCATTCTGTGTTAATAAGCCTTGCTAGGGAAATACTGACAGAATGTGGTCCGCTAGAGAAGGAAATGAAAAACCACTTCAGTTTTCTTGCCTTGAGAACCCCATGAAGAATATGAAAAGCCAAAATGATAGGATACTAAAAGAGGAACTCCAGGTCAGTAGGTGCCCAATATGCTATGGGAGATCAGTGGAGAAATAACACCAGAAAGAATGAAGGGATGGAGCCAAAGCAAAAACAATACCCAGTTGTGGATGTGACTGGTGATAGAAGCAAGGTCTGATGCTGTAAAGAGCAATATTGCATAGGATCCTGGAATGTCAGGTCCATGAATCAAGGCAAATTGGAAGTGGTCAAACAAGAGATGGCAAGAGTGAACGTCGACATTCTAGGAATCAGTGAACTAAAATGGACTGGAATGGGTGAATTTAACTCAGATGACCATTATATCTACTACTGTGGTGAGGAATACCTCAGAAGAAATGGAGTAGCCAATATGGTCAACAAAAGAGTTCGAAATGCAGTTCAGTTCAGTTCAGTTCAGTCACTCAGTCGTGTCTGACTCTTTGCGACCCCATGAATTGCAGCACACCAGGCCTCCCTGTCCATCACCAACTCCCGGAGTTCACTCAGACTCACGTCCATCGAGTCAGTGATGCCATCCAGCCATCTCATCCTCTGTCGTCCCCTTCTCCTCCTGCCCCCAATCTCTCCCAGCATCAGAGTCTTTTCCAGTGAGTCAACTCTTCGCATGAGGTGGCCAAATGCAGTACTTGGATGCAGTCTCAAAAATGACAAAATAATCTCTGTTCGTCTCCAAGGCAAACCATTCAATATCACAGTTATCCAAGTCTGTGCCCCAACTAGTAATGCTGAAGAAGCTGAAGTTGAACAGTTCTGTGAAGACTGAAGTTGAACGGTTCTGTGAAGCTGAAGTTGAACGGTTCTGTGAAGACTGAAGTTGAACGGTTCTGTGAAGCTGAAGTTGAACGGTTCTGTGAAGACCTACAAGACCTTTTAGAACTAACACCCCAAAAAGATGTCCTTTTCATTATAGGGGACTGGAATGCAAAAGTAGGAAGTCAAGAAACACCTGGAGTAACAGGCAAATTTGGCCTTGGAATGCGGAATGAAGCAGGGCAAAGACTAATAGAGTTCTGCCAAGTAAATGCACTGGTCATAGCAAACACCCTCTTCCAACAACACAAGAGAAGACTCTACACATGGACATCACCAGATGGTCAATACCAAAATCAGATTGATTCTATTCTTTGCAGCCAAAGATGGAGAAGCTCTATGAAGTGACCTCGCTCAGTCGTGTTCGACTCTTTGCGACCCCGTGGGCTGTAGCCCACCAGGCTCCTCCATTCATGGGATTCTCGAGGCAAGAATACTGGAGTGGGTTGCCATTTCCTTCTCCAGGGGAGCTACCCGACCCAGGGATCGAACCCAGGTCTCCCGCATTGCAGGCAGACACTTTACCCTGTGAGCCACCAGGGACCAGGAGCTGACTGTGGCTCAGATCATGAACTTATTACCAAATTCATACTTAAATTGAAGAAAGTAGGGAAAACCACTAGACCATTCAGGTATGACCTAAATCAAATCCCTTATGATTATACAGTGGAAGTGAGAAATAGATTTAAGGGCCTAGATCTGATAGATAGAGTGCCTGATGAACTATGGAATGAGGTTCAGCCACCTGATGCGAAGAGTTGACTCACTGGAAAAGACTCTGATGCTGGGAGGGATTGGGGGCAGGAGGAGAAGGGGACGACCGAGGATGAGATGGCTGGATGGCATCACGGACTCGATGGACGTGAATCTGAGTGAACTCCGGCAGATGGTGATGAACAGGGAGGCCTGGCTTGCTGCGATTCATGGGGTTGCAAAGAGTCGGACACGACTGAGCGACTGAACTGAACTGAATTAGCATAGGGCTTTTCTCATTGTTGAGTCAACGATTGCCGCTAGGCCTCCATATCCTTAGGCACCTGGGAATATATTAATCAATGTATTTGGAATATAGAAAAGGAAATATAGTAGTTTTTAGGGTTAGCAATACTAGACTTTTTGAGTTAATGAATTTTCTCTTTTGTAATAGATCACTGTACTTTGTTATAAATCACTGTCCTTGCTATGTAAAAATGTAACTTTATCACTATCTTAAGACTAAATAGATCTTAAAAGGAACATTGGTGAAAGGATTTTCATTTGTTGGGCTGATGTTTGCTGCTAAATCTGCATATTCCCTGCTCTTATAATGAATATAACTAGCATATAGGAGAAATAAGTTTTAACCTTTAGGATTAATCATGTTAACCGTGGGTTAAATAAATTCCTTTCTTGATTGTAACTCACTACACCCTCACCCTATAGGAATGCAACTTTATTTGGAGGGTGGTGCCTGGTTTAAGAAAAAACACCCTTGGAAAAAATAAGTTTTTTGGTTATCAGAAAGAAAGGGTCGTAAAATGTCAGCAGGCCTCATGGCCAGAAGATGATGTAAAACCCCTGAGACCTTTTTTTATGTAAAGCACCTGATTTTGATAAAGGTCAGGACTGCTGACCCCCGCGTGACTCTGTATTCATCCCTATGTGTAACAAAAGGTATATAAGCAAACCTAAAAAATAAAGAAATGGGACCAGTTTCTTGAAAGACTGACTCCCCCATGTTGTTCCTTCTTGCTCCCCGTTTTTCTGGCTGAATTAATGTGGGTACTCACCAAGCCTGCTAATTTTGCCTGGGCTTCCAAGATCGGACCGGGGAGGCCTCAGTGCCTCCTCTCCTTCGGGAGAACGGAAAGACGCCTGTGGCCTACGTAGGTGGTGATTGGTATTCCACATAAACCAAGTTTTTCAGCCTCCTTTCCTCCACTAATATTTCCTACTACACTATCCGTTTCTAATCTCTCTATATATCTGTAATTAAATAAGTTTTTTCCTAGGACGCCGATTCCATCCCCACCTTTGAATCACCCTGGATCCACCGGGGCTGGACCCCGGCAAAAGATGAAAGAAAGACGTGTTAGAATTTTTAAAAATAACCGGATACATCATTGCAAAACAAAGTACCTTATAAGATTTTTATGAAACTATTCTGCTCCTCTGCATGGATTTTTGCACATATACTTTGCCTTTTAAAATCATCAGAGAATTCCTCATTTCCTATAATTTTGAAATTATCTATAATTCCATCATAAGCACTTTTCCTCCCCCTTTGTCTCAGACTTTATGCCAACACCCCACTACCTCCGCCAAGGGAACTGCAGGTAAAGGGAAACTCACACCGACAACCTGTATCCTGGTAAGAAAGAAGGACCCAGAGCAGACGTTATCAGTGAAAAAGGGGGACGGAGTATGGAAGCTGCAGACACTGCTCTGGGCAGGGCGGGGAGAGACGAAGTTCTGACTCAGGTGGTGTGCGGGGTTGCAGCAGTTCCGGTCCCCAGCGTTCGTCCGTCTGTCTTTCCAGCCCCGCTCTGCGCGACCCCCGGCGTAGGCAGCAGGTGGCGCCCGCACCCCCGCCGCGGAGCGGACGGGACCCAGGGTTCAGACCAGACCCCGTTTCGATAAAAACGTGCGCTGCGCACCGGGTTTAGCCCCAGAGCCAAGCGGCCCGTCGGCCGGGCCCTGCTGGGTTTGCAGAAGGACCGACAGACGCGGGGCGGCCGTGCAGGCTGGGGCCCCTTTG
>SJYT01012403.1:206152-234766 GCA_006410635.1 Cephalophus harveyi
CCCCCCACCCACAGACACACCCACACAAATATCCACACCCACCCAGCCATCCACCCAAACACTCACACACACACACACACACACAGCCCCCACCCACAGACACACCCACACACACACCCACACCCACCCACACACACACACACCCCTTTGCATTTGAGCCATTCACTGGGCTGCTCCGATCCTACATAAGGTCTTTCTGGGATTTAGAAAAATGTCCCTTGGGGTAGACCTGTTGGGAGGAGGAAGGGCACCGTTTCCCCTGGAGATCAGTTTTGCACTCGAGCTGGAGAGAAGGCCTCTGGCTTTCCAGCGTTCATCAGCCTCGGCCATCGGCAGGGCGGGCGGTGCGCTGGCTGTGTGCGCCTCAGCCCTGGCTGCTCAGCACTGATCACGCAATCAATATCTATCGGTGGGCTGTAAGGCACTTTGAACGTTGTGAAGTACGGGTTAAACTGCCCACCTACATGTCTTCCAGTACCCAAGACTCAGAAAGTAGAGTTACTGGGGCCGTGAAGTTAGCGGGAGAGTCACAGTGGGATAAGAAGCAAAGGCAATCTGTTAGGGACTGATCACCTTTTCTAAAGATTTTTCACTTTTATTAATATTTTAAATAAGCAAATTTTAGCCTTGTTAATTCCCACTGATATTTGTTTCAGGTATCTTTGGTTTTTATGCTTATCTTTATTAATCCTTCAACTTAATTAGAGTTTTATTTGCTCTTCTTTTTATGTCTCCTTTAAGTGAAAAATTAGATCATTGATTTTTAAATCTTTCTTCTTTCTTATGTAAATATTTATCTCTAATTCTTAGGTTCCATCCCACAGATTTTCATGTGGAAGATCTTCTTACTTTTATTCCCTTTCAACTATTTTTAAAATTTAAAATTTTCATTGTGATTTCTGATTTGACCCATGGATTAATTAGAAGCATGTTGCTTAATTTCCATTTTGAGTTTGTAAAGATATATTATTAATTTCTAATTTATTTCTGTTAGAAAACATACTCTGCAAACTTTGAGTCTTTTGAAGTTTATGAGCTCTCATTTTAGGGCCTACTCATTTTACAATGCTTACTTTGTAAGAAAAAATTTTTTAAAAGATATATCCTGTAGCTATTGGATGTAGTGTTCAATAAATATCAGTTAATAGTTGAGAAAGTAGAATGATTGAGTGTATGTTTATTTATGATTGCTAAACTTTCTTGACCAGTGAAAGTGACAGTCGCTCAGTCGTGTCCAGCTCTTTGCAACCCCATGGACTCTGCAGCCCATGGGATTCTCCAGGCCAGAATGCTGGAGTGGGGAGCCTTTCCTTTCTCCAGGGGATCTTCCAGACCCAGGAATTGAACCAGGGTCTCCTGCATTGCAGGCAGATTCTTTACCAACTGCACTATCAGTTCAGTTCAGTCTCTCAGTCGTGTCTGACTATTTGCGACCCCATGGATCGCAGCACGCCAGGCCTCCCTGTCCATCACTAACTCCCGGAGTCCACCCAAACCCACGTCCATAGAGTCGATGATGCCATCCAACCATCTCATCCTCTGTTGTCCCCTTCTCCTCCTGCCCTCAATCTTTCCCAGCATCAGAGTCTTTTCCAATAACTGAGCTGTCAGGGAACCCCTAATTGACCCTTTATTCTGAATTGTCCGGAACTCGAGGGGCGTGGTTTTTTCTTTTTTTTCGAGCCATCCAACCATCTCATCCTCTGTTGTCCCCTTCTCCTCCTGCCCTCAATCTTTCCCAGCATCAGAGTCTTTTCCAATAACTGAGCTGTCAGGGAACCCCTAATTGACCCTTTATTCTGAATTGTCCGGAACTCGAGGGGCGTGGTTTTTTCTTTTTTTTCGATGTATGTTGTCAATTCACCCTCCTTGGGGCTCACTCTTTTCCGAGGCACCCTTTCTCAAGTTGAGTCTCTGGCATTCCTGAACTCTTCTGCCCTTTGACACTTCATGCTAATGAGACTGTGGCTTTCCACTTGATTTCCAATCACAATGCCCGCACAGTGGGGAGTTCGCTCAGAGGAAGGAAGACAAGTCGCCAAGCTAACAGGAACACATGAGGGCTTCATTTCTCACTGAGAGCTGTTTTCTCCTGTGTCATGAGACTAGCAGAAAAGAGTGGTAAACCCTGATTTCCTCCAGGGTCTAAGTCGACTCCTGAACCAATCCTGAAAAGCCTTTTGGTTATTCCAGATGTGAGGAGGTACTTTCTAGTGGTACTTTCACTGGAGAGAAGAAATTAGGAAAACTAAACAACGTCAACGCCCTGGGCTGTACCATCAGCCCTGTTCTTAGTCTTTGCTTTCTTATCGGCAAATCTGTAGCCACAGATCATCACCTGGCTGTAAAGTTCTCCCATAAAATGGATCTCTTGTTATTCACTTGCTAAGTCTTGGCCACCCTGCGAACAGCAGCGGGCCCAGCTCCTCTGTCCTCTGCGAACAGCAGCGGGCCCAGCTCCTCTGTCCTCTGCTTCTCCTGGAGTTTGCTGTCTCCCAGAAGTTAAAATGGATGTTAAAGTAATAATGTAGAATCCAGAAAAGGGCTTCCCAGGTGGCTCCATGGTAAAGAATCCACCTGCCAGTGCAGGACACAGGGGTTCGATCCCTAGGTCAGGAAATCCCCTGGAAAAGGAAATGGCAACCAACTCCAGTATTCTTGCCTGGAGAATTCCATGGACAGAGGAGCCTGGCGGGCTGCAGTCCATGGGGTCATAATGAGTTGGACACGGGTTAGTGACTAAACCACAGAGTCCAGAAAGAGTTCGAACATAAAGGTCATTTTGTTCAGTTCCCCTGCCACAAATCCAGGAATCCCTTCTACAACATCTCTCATGGGTATAACACAGCCAGCTTCTTTCTCAGACCTGCTAGTAAAAGGGCCAAACGTGTTCTGAGTGTTGGAGAATGTTTCTGTCCAAATCCACGTCTGTGTGGCTCCCTCTGTTGATTCTAGTGCATTTGCAGAAGCTGCACAAAATAATCTTGTTTCATCTTCCACGTGAAAGCCCTTCAAGTATTTGAAGACATCTATTGCGTGCTTCTGATTCTTATTTTTCCTAGGCTTAATTCCTGCCGAATCGTTCCCATGTCTTTCAAATGTTCTTTGCATGGGCTTGTCAACCAGAACTGCTAAGTCTATGAATTATTCTTAAGTCAAAAATTCCAAGTCTTCTTATGCTTGATGATTTTGAACCTGTACAGAGCTGTCATCTGGACAGGGATAAAAAATGGATAGGAATGTTCTTAGAAAAGTTTAAAGTAGTTCAGCCATGCGGATAATGGTGCCTGTGTCCTTGACTGGGTCTTCTGTCTTTGTCTAAACCTTTATACCAAGTCCGTCCCACAGCCTTCATGAGATGGGGTCTCTCATGAGTCTCTTCAGCCTTTAGAATCTACCCAAGTAGTAAATTCACTGATGATTTAACTGCCTTTGCTTTACATTCTTTTGTTGAACCGCAAGGTTCCTCCCTGGAGTCCGTCGCCCAAGACCACCAAGACACAGGATCGATGCAAATAGCAAGAGGAACCAGGTCAGGGTCTGTGAGTCACAAACCCTCCAGGTCAGGGTCTGTGAGTCACAAATAACAGAGATAACTTTTCAGTTGGTCTGGAAAGTCCCTAAATCTTACAGGTTACTTCCTCACCCTTTCAGCCTGTTGCTAGCATGCTGCTAGTTAGAACTTTTGGAGAGCTACCTGGGTTTCTAAGTACATTATTTACATCATCACAGTCCTATAAGGTAGATGTTTGCTTGCTCATTTTACAGATAAAGAAACCAAGTCATGGAGTGGTTAAACTAGTTAGTCGGGAGCCCCTAGCAAATTATTGGTGAATACGTCTTCCTCGCGCCCTGATTTCTACTCGTAGTTCCGGTCTGTGTTACCTCTGTTGTATTTCACACTTATTTCATTTAGTTCTGTAAATTTGCTTGTGGCCTTCTTTTTCAATAAAATTATAAGTGAGCTGACACAGGGATTGTATAGTAGGAAATTTTGTATCTCCCTTAGAGTAGAGTGGCTTGGTGGCTCAGAGGGTAAAGAATCCGCCTGGAATGCGGGAGACCTGGGTTCCATCCCTGGGTCGGGAAGATCCCCTGGAGAAGGGAATGGCGACCCACTCCAGTGCTCTTGCCTGGAAAATCCCATGGACAGCAGAGCCTGGCGGGCTACAGTCCACAGGGTCTCAAAGAGTTGGACACGACTGAGGGACTAACATGAGCAGAGAGCTTTGGTTATAGTAGGACTCTCGGTAGTGACTGCTGGAATGACAATTCTGAAACTACAAACAACAGCCTCTCGCAGGGCCTGGTACCCCAGATGGCTGGCAACAAGTTTATGGCTTTCTGTATGTCAGCGCTGACTGAGTAGAACATTATCCAAGCTTTGCATATATGTGTGTGTTAAGTCTGTGTGTGTGTGTGCATGTGTGTTTATATAAGTAGTTTACACAAACTTTAGGATAAATATTTTAAGGGATTTTGATAAAACTGGCTTGTATAAGGCCTCTGCTCCTTCTTAAACTTAATTGTATAAATAAGATTGGATAAGACAAACATACGAAGCAGAGGACGGGTCAGTTAGTCCTAATGGGGATAGTTTTAAGTTACTGATTGCATAATCGAGTAACAGTGTTTTGAGAAAACTTGTGCTAAACACTATCAACTTTCCCCAAACTGGGTTTATACCTTCTGTAGTAATACAGCTAAATGGCCATTTCTAACATGATGTTTTTAAGCCAAAAAAAAACAGCGTTGTTTGTTTTGTGCAACGTTTTAGGCAATGTTTCAGCAAATTAGGCTTTGACATTTTAAAAATATCTCATAGGAGTTTAACAGAAATTGGATTTTTTTTCTCACCCTTATTTTACTGTCCAAATGAAAGACTTGGCATAAAACCTTGGGAAAATGAAAATTCCACTTCTCCCAATGTGGTATTACTTAATCTCATTTAAAATAAACAATAAGAAAGGAAGAATTTAAAGAAAAGCTATGGCTACAATTTTCTTTCTGTATAAATAATATGCAAGGAAAGACTGGTACTGAAGCTGAAGCTCCAGTACTTTGGCCACCTGATGAGCTGACTCATTGGAAAAGACTCTGATGCTGGGGAAGACTGGGGGCAAGAGGAGAAGGGGATGGCAGAGGGTGAGATGGTTGGATGGTGTCACTGACTCAATGAACGTGAATTTGAGCAAACTCTGGGAGATGGTGAAGGACAGGGGAGCCTGGTGTGCCGCAGTCCACGGGGTCACAGAGGGTCGCACGTGTTTAGTGGCTGAACAAGAGCAATAATAAGCGGTTTTCAGAAAACAGTTGCCAGGTCAAGGGCAGCACCGTTCATCGGCCTGTTTGCTGTTTATGTTGTGTGGCATGCAGGCCAACTTCTCATGCGGCGTGTCAAGCACTGCTCCACAATGCCTGGGCCGCTCTGGACTCCAGTGCTTTGGTGAGAAGTGCTCTGCCCTGCAGCCTGGAAAAGCACTTCCTGTCCTGTGTTAGCATAGCACTGTGGGATGCCTGAGAAAAGCCCCACTCTTCAAGGGCAGGCAGAAAGGCAAGCTGTCTGCTTACCTCTCTCTCCGCCACGTTCTCGTTGAGCCTTGTGGTTATCATATTTGGGGAACAAAATCTGAGAATGTTTGCTTGGGGTTGAGAGCGATTCCACTGCGGCAGTTCTTTGAGGGGCAAGGTCTTGGTCCTGATGGAGCTGATGCCTGCTCCTATACCTGTTCAGACCCCCCATGTTCAGGCCTTCTGTTACAGAAAAGTCGCTCACAGCCCTCTGGAGTGCGTGCGTGCCAAGCCACTTCAGTTGTGTCCGACTCTGTGACCCCGTGGACTGGAGCCCGCCAGGCTCCTCTGTCCATGGGATTCTCCAGGCAAGAACACTGGGGTGGGTTGTCGTGCCCCCCTCCAGGGGATCTTCCTGACCCAGGGACTGTGCCCTGGTCTGCTGCATTGCAGGCGGACTCTACCTCTCGCGCTGCCTGGGGAGTCCCACGACCCCTGGGATGACCCGCCTAATCTTTTCTCCTGCCTCCGCAGGGTTAGAGGGCTTGATGACTCGGGGCCTTTCTCCCTGTATTTAATTTGAATTCTCCATTTGTCCCATTTTTTCTGTGCTCTGACAAATAGTTGGTTCACTAATCTGTAACAAATTAATAATAAATTCATCCAGGCTAAAAAGCCATATATATTATATATAAAATTGCCACTCAATACGTTGCCCGTTCCATTAGGAATTTTAAGGGGCTTCCTGTATGTGAATGTCTTAATTTAAAATATTCTTTAGTAATTAGCATTTTGGAAGTCTGGTAGGCGGGTTGGGGGAGATATTTTTTGGACCTCTAAATATAAATGAGTATATTCTTTTTTTATTATAGGACCTTAACGTGATTATTTATGTGATTATTAAAGCACATGTATCTTCCTTTAGTTGCAAGACAAAAGAGTTGCATGCTAGACTGTCACTGGATATTATAAAAAGTAGTTACCAAGAAAAATTTTTTATGAATGATTACTTGAAGGAATACAGTTATTTCTGTGGATATACTGTGTTACTCTGGAATAAAACCAGATTGAAGTTTAAGTGCATGAATCATCTTAAATCATATTGTTTTGAAGGTTCATAGAGTTATCTTTTGCTACATTCACTGAAATAACTCTTGTGTTAAAAAGGCAATTAAAGCTTGTATGTGGCTGCCCAAGAATATCCAGAGAAAAATTAATGGCCTCAAATTAAGAGTATTGCATTAAGGACTAAATAAAAAGAACAACAAAAACAACAAAAAACAAGAACAGAAAAGCAAAGATAGGTACAGAACCAGTATTGCAAGTTAAAAAAAACTATCCTCAAAAAATTATAATCTGGACAAATATTTAGCTTGTCTGTTTTGGAGAGAAAAGAGAAAGGTAGGAAAGCGTCAGTTTGATGCTGAGAGTGGAGCCTTCCCAAGTGGCTCAGCTGTAAAGGGTCGGCTTGCAGTGCAGGAAGCGTGCTTCAATCCCTGGGTTTGGAAGATCCCTTCGAGAAGGAATTGGCAACCCATCCTAGTATTCTTGCCTGGGAAATCCCATATTCAGAGGAGCTGGTGGGGTACAGTCCGAAGGATCACTAAGAGTCGCACACGCCTTAGCAACAACAGTAAATGGAGCTATAACCAGAGAATATGTTGTCGATTGAGAGATCACACAACTCTGCTAATAAATGTGAAAATCAAAATGAAAAGATTAGGGGTGGGATGGGGAGGGAGGTTTCAGAGGGAGGGGACATATGTATATCTGGGGCTGATTCGTGTTGATGTTTGGCAGAAACCAACACAATTTTGTAAAGCAATTATCCTTCAATTAAAAAATAAATTTTAAATTAAAAAAAATTAGAAGAATAACTTCATGGGAAAATATCCAGACTAGAAAACCAAGAAGTAATTAAGCTAAGTAGATTTATAAATAAGACAAAAGTTGTGTAGGAAATAGCTTCCAAAAGGGAATAGGGTCATATGATTCTCTCTCTCAAATTAGTCTTTGGCTTTTAAAGAGTATGTCATTCTCATGGTGCTTAAGCTATTGCAAAACAATGAAAATATAGAAAACTTTCTAACATTTTAAAAAATGGAGCTAGAATGATCTTGACACCAGAACTTTTAAGAAATGAATACTCCCAGTCAAGTTTGGTTATTAACCTGGATCTAGATGAAAACAGTTAAACAAAGTTGACATGATATAAAAGCAATAACAGGCAGATGCAAGAAAGATAAGTTAGCTTGGGAGGAGGGTTCCCCGAGGGCTCTTTAGACCCTAAAAAGTGTCTGATTAGCAGATGCTAAAGGGACTCTTGGGTAGTCCAGTGAGTTGCAGAGACAATCCAAGATTGCAAAAATTCAGGCCTGGAAGCACTGTGAAGGCTTGCTCGCAGACCCGAGATGCACAGAACCTCGGAGGCCCTTGGACACGTCATTGCCCGGGTCTTGCCTCACAGAGACCTGACTCTTCATCTCTAAAGACTTGACTGGTGTCAGTCTTACAGGAACTTTGGAAGAGCAAGCAGCAGCAAAGGGCTGCATTCCCCGCGAAGCCGCGGTGCTCCAAGTCCTTACCCTCCCCTAGACCTGCCTCTGTGAGCTATGGGACCCTCCCAGAGGGACTCTGTGTGCGCTCCCGCGCAGGGCTGAGTTCTGCTGAGCAGCTGCTAAAGAGGCCTCAGTCATCTCCTCCTTCAGTGAGCGCCGGGTAGAAGGACCACCGCAGAATTCACTGCGGGAAGGACTCACGAGGCAGGTGCCCGGCGCAGCGGTCCCTAAGCGTGCAGCTGCCCCAGCGTCCGCGCCAGATCCCGAATCGCTCCGCGTTAGTGAACCAGGGCGATGGCCACGTATTCCCAATCCTTCTCTTCCTTTACAGCATCTTGTCAAAAATCTTCCTTTTATTAGTTTATGTTTAGGGTGAAATATGCAGTGCCCTAAGGAATGAGTTACTTCCTGAAAATACCAGCAATGTTGGCTTGTTTGCCTGCCCCAGATGACTGCATATATTTTATTTTCAGCCTTCTCAAAATACCCCTGTGCTCTCTGTTTCTAGGACTGCTGTTACATCCCATGTGGAAAACAAGGAATAAAATGAAGATTTTTCACTGCAAGATGCAGTACTGGGTGTTTCCAGCATTTTTTGTGATTGCTTACCTTTGCACCATTGTCCAGGGTCAAGGTATGGAAAACTTATAAGAAATTCATGGGGGTCTGGGAGCCCAGCCATGTTGCTTCTGATGATCGTTTTTTATTTTATTTGCCTTACTAGTGCTTCACTGGCCCAGCTGTGTTTTTAGGCAGCGTCACGTGCTGGCTTTTTCTCGGTTTCACCGGCTGTTTCCATTGTAGAAACGCGGCACAGCTTTGATGGAGTTGCAGGTCACTACTGGCCGAGCATGCTGATTTTGTGGTAGATTGTCACACAGCTCATTTTAATATGCTTCTGAAATGTCATGCAAATTTAAAAACTAAAGTCAAATTTGCAAAATCAGTTCTATTAATAAGGAGCTGTAAGGTGTCTGCCTGTGTGTCTCGATCTTCCCTTGTCTCTTTAAAAGAGTGTCTACAAAATATTTCTGCCACTTCATACCTGGTCCTTATTTTTGCTCCTTTCTTTAAAACTGAATGCAGTCTAAAGGTTACTAAGGGCCTGACAGACGCTGAATAGGTTCTAGGGAAGGAAAAAAGAACCCTCTGGCATATCCCATGATAAATTTCCCTCAAATTTTAATTTCTCCTACTTATAGAACAAGTGTTCTCTAAATGCATTTAGTTAAAAAATGAGATAAAAGCTAAGGCCTGTTCTTGTTTGTTTGGGATTTTTGAAGATCACTTGGAAAAATGAGCCAAATAATTTTCTGCTGTTTCAGTATCTTTTGGCAAAGTCCTTTCTTTGAGATGGCACCCTGAACTGTGTTTTGAAAGGGGAGAGACTCTTGCTGCCCATGTGGCTCCATTTCCATCACTCAGAGATTCCTGGTTGCACGTAAAGTAAATCTTCTCTGCCCAGTTTAAGCAAAAAGTATATTTACTGGTAGATAATGAAGTGGTTCATACAATAGTTAAATAAGCTTTGGAAAGTGTAGGAATCCGGGAACACGCTGGATGTAGTTTCTAGGAACTAGTGACCATTCTTTGAGGGCATGTTTTTGGAATGAAATGTCCGAGCTGCTTTCCGTCCTTCCGTGGCTGGACAGTCTCAGATTCTTGGGAGGGCCTGCCTGGCTGCTTTGAGTCATGTTCTCCCCGCTTCGCCAAGGGAGGATGGCTGACAGGCAGCACAGCGGGGAGGGCGTGCTGTTCCCTGGAAGAAAACCAAGATGCGGCTGGAAATTCAGAAGGGAGGTGACTGTGGGTGGGGAGCAACAGAAGATCTTCATGTTAGTGCTCCTCGGTGAAAGGCAGTGTTTCAGTGAGGGGCTTCCCTGGTGGTAGCAATTAGTGCTTCAAGAAATTAATGAGAGTATTCCACTAGAAATAAACATAGGTTGTCCCTTGTCAAAACAGCAAGATTTCAGCTGAGTTGAGTGGAAATAAAAGAAAGCAAGAATGAAGGGAGGGCAGAAAATCAGTCCTTTAATGAATTGTCATGTTATGAAATGAAATTTCCTAAGTACCTGATAACAGTGAGGCTTTTTTAGAATGAAATAAACATTCCTTTTCTGCCTTTGAGCTTTGATTTCTATGAGGATGATTGTGGTGAAAATCTATAAAGAAAAATTTTCCCTCTCAAAAGAAATACAGCACAACAAAATAAAAATATCCCTGTACTTTCAGCAACGAGCCTAACCCTGCAGTCAACGACTGGACGCTCCTTAGTGCCCCCTTGCAGCCCCCCTTTGGAGGGGAGGTTTCATTTTCGCAAATGTTGTAATTGGCCCTAGCTCACATAGAATGCCTGACGTCACTGTATGAAAGATGGGTTTGCTGGCTTACTCTGGGTTCTCAGCCTGTGCCAGAAATCAAGCTTTAGATTTAATTTTTGTCTTTTTTAAGAAGAGTAAATTTTAACTGTTGAGTGAGGCTGGAAGGAGGCTTGGCGGCGGTGGGTCTGTGTATATATAGCTGGCTCACTTCCTTGTAGAGCACAAAGTTTTTTCTGTTGTAGAAACTAGCACAGCATTGCAAAGCAATTATACACCAAGGAAAAGAGAGCGAGGAATAACAGAGCCCCATCCACAACTGCATCAAAAACAAAAGAATACCTTGAAATTAAAAAAAAAAGATTTAACTGACACAGATTAACTTTTGAGTCAAGTTCATGCAAGCATCTATATTTATTACTGGAGTTAAGTACGTATACTTATTGAAGGGGCTCCTGAGCGCTTGCAGAAAGGAAAATCACGGCTCTGGTATGAATATGCTCGCGTGCTTGGTCCCTGAGACGAGCGCGGTGGCTCCTGCGCGGCGCTCGCAGCGTTCCTGTCGGCCTCTCTGCCCTTGCCTTGGCGGCAGTCCCAGCGCTGTCCCAACGCGCAAGCGGAGCTGCCTTTGAAGCTCGAAGCTGCGACCTCATGCTGCTTTCTTTCTTTTCTTGCCTTTTTTCCCTAAAGGCAAAAACCTGAAGGAAACGTAAACTTTGTGCCTAACCAAGATCTCCTTTTAATAACTGCGAGACTGTTATGCACGCATAGGCAATAGACGGGCTCTGTTGATAAAAGCAAGTGGCAACAGTGCGTTTCGCTAGTAGTTGTAATGGGACCGTCGTCATATAAACCATGTGTAAATTGCTTCTGAACGCTGATGGGTTGGGTTGTTGCCTTTGCTTCACTTTTATTTCCTGGAGTGGGTCAACGGAAGCTATTGCCATTCTGGGTTCTGGAGCGCCATCCATGATCTCCGGGCATGATCTGGTGTCTGGGTGTGGTCACCCTCATCACTTCTGGAGGTTCAGAAGGTCAGCTGTTGACTAAAAAGATGTTGCAGGCTAAAAGCTTGCATTTAAAGAACAGCAGCCCGGTAGAACATACTACAAAGATTTCTAATATTTACCCTAGGAATCCTGAGTGTTAGTTCGCTGCCCTCCTTGAGATGTCAGGCAAGACGCCTGGGTGCAGGCAGATCGGGCGACCCTTCGGGACTGCCCAGAAGCAGCCTCCCCTCTGCTTGTGCTCTCCACTCGACGCCTCCCAGGCGTGCCCGTCCCCTGCCTCCTGAGCTTTCATGCAAAACCTTGCAGTAAGCTCGGCCAGCCACGTCTACCAGCCCGCTGGCAAGGCTGGGCTCAGAAACTGCATGTACTGTTTAGCATTTTAAAATTCTTATTTGTAATTTTCTTCTGTAAATAATAAGCATCTATCTATAAATAGATTTTTCTCCCCAAGTTCCAGAGGAAGCAAACTAGTATCAGTTTCTCTGTTCATCCAAATTTAGGTTTAGCCAACCTTCTCTTGTGGCTCAGAATAGTAGTTCTTCTGATAAATCCATACTTTCCCATAAGCTGGAGAAATGTAGACTCGTTCACATCAAACTGAGAATGGGAAGCTAGTGTGTTTATTGCTCGACTAGCATTCTTTACTGAAATGTAGCAAAGGGCAAGTAGAAAGAGAGCACAGATCTTAAGATTGTGTTCTTAGGTACTCGCTGATTTCAGATGAGCGGAGAGCTTGATGAGGATAAATCGCCTATTCTTCTAGCTCAGTGAAGGGTGACTTCTTAATATAAATCTTCTCCTGAAGAAAAAGAGCGTTTTGTTTGGGGTCAAAGATGGTTATGAGCCACTGTGTGAAGCTGGATGAATGTCTTAGCGCTTCTTGCTCCCCTTATGTATACAATTGGGACAGTAATGTATTTTTGTGAGTATTAAATAAGCTTTAGAGATCATCCATTAGATGAAGTAAGGCTGGATGGGAACAAACATTTGTTGTACATATTACAACAGATTATGTCCATCGTTCTCTTTAACATTGTCACTCATTCTGTGCCACCTTTTCTAAAAACAAGGCTTTGAATGGAGCAGTCACTTGCTCAAGATTAGTCATCTAATAAATGACAGGACTGGGAACCAAACTAACATCTAAACCCCACATAATACTGCATGCCTGTTGAAATGAGTATTTCTTTTCTTCCCTGGACTCTCGTAAAGTGGGAAAGGAAGACCAGGCAGAGAAGTAGGTAATAAGTGCTAACTTTTCTGTCAGGCATTAAATTTTCTTTGTGACAAACTAATTTATATATTATACAGTAAAAATCTTAGGAAAGTATTTCTTTTGAAATTCTGGAACATTGATGTAGAGTTCCAAGAACACGTTTTGAAGTTTGAATGACTTACACAAAAAAGCAGTATAGACATTTTTAGTGAACTATTGGAAAAGATTGACCTTATTACTATGTCTGTAATAGCCTTAAATTATCATATCATAAAAATTACTGAATTAATAAAGTGGAAACCTAAAGGCATAAAACAGATCATGGTCTACCTAGATTACAAAAGTTCATGTGTTCAAAGCAGAAACGTTCATCCTTGTAACATAATAAAATTACTTTGCAGGGTTGGCTTCATTAAGCTAGACTAGGGTATTACATCCTAACCCTAAATCATAGTTGTTTGTCACAAGATCAGTTCAGTCCAGTTCAGTTCAGTAGCTCAGTCGTGTCTGACTCTCTGGGACCCCATGGACCACAGCACGCCAGGCCTCCCTGTTCATCACCATCTGCCGGAGTTCACTCAGATTCACGTCCATCGAGTCTGTGATGCCATCCAGCCATCTCATCCTCGGTCATCCCCTTCTGCTCCTGCCCCCAATCCCTCCCAGCATCAGAGTCTTTTCCAATGAGTCAACTCTTCGCATGAGGTGGCCAAAGTACTGGAGTTTCAGCTTTAGCATCATTCCTTCCAAAAAATCCCAGGGTTGATCTCCTTCAGAATGGACTGGTTGGATCTCCTTGCAGTCCAAGGGACTCTCAAGAGTCTTCTCCAACATCACAGTTCAAAAGCATCAATTCTTCGGCGCTCAGCTTCCTTTGTAGTCCAGCTCTCACATCCATACATGACCACAGGGAAAAGTACACGAGATCAGTACTACTTGACAAACGCTTACCTCTTGAGTCAGAAACAAATGCTCTGGGGTTTGTGTTATTTTGCAAACAGATCAATTCACTAACGAGGTTGTAGAAAGAACCTGAAGTCTTGAGTATTCTGATTACATTACTTTGGCTTTTCAGTTTAACAATGAAAGCTTAAAAGCTTCAATGTTTAAATAATTTTTGTTTTTCCTTTTCAGTCCCTCCACCCACAAGGTTAAGATATAATGTGTTATCTCATGATAGTATCCAGATTTCATGGAAGGCTCCAAGAGGGAAATTTGGTGGATACAAACTTCTTGTGACTCCAACTTCAGGTAAAAAAATCAACTGTGTTTTAGAGTATTAGCAACTTTTGGCACACAGGAAACGAAAATGTATAGTGCTAAGTGTTGCTTTAATCTCATTTGAAAGACTTTTGTTTTATTTAATCTTTTGAGCTTGAAATCTTATCCTCTACTCAAGAAAATAATATTGCCTCAAACCTAAAGACTAGCTATTGGGCTCACCATAATTTTCATACTATCAAAAATCCTCACCACCTCTGTTTCAACATGGATGAATACTTTTGGTCTCTGGACACTTGAAAGTTACCTCCAACGGCTGTGACCAGCTGAGTAAATTATCATTAATTACGTTGTTCTTTAGGCGCTAAGTTATGTCCGACTCTTTTGCAACCCCATAGGTTATAGCCTGCGTCTCCTCTGTTCATGGAATTTTCCAGGCAAAAATACTGAAGTGGGTTGTCATTTCATCCCCCAGGGGGTCTTCTCCAGCCAGGAATCAAACCTACGTCTCCTGAATCTCCTGCATTGGCAGGCGGATTCTTTACCATTGAGCCACCTACGATTAATTAACTTAATAGAATATTGTTCAGCAATGATGCCTTAAGTTATAAACTCTAAGTAGACACAGTGGGCATAAATGATGCATTAAAGCAAGGAAAGCAGAAGTTAAACAAACTTACTGATCATGAGGATCAAATAGTTGTGTAAAACTTTTAGCAGTTAAATTTCGGTTGTGTTTTTCCTTTCTCATTTCCTGTTTTTGATTTATAATCACCTGAAACAGCACAGAGCGTGTTGGGAACTACCTGGTGGTTGGGACTTGACGTTCTCGTTGCCAAGGCCCTGGGGTTCAATCCCTGGTCGGGGCACTAAAATCCTGCAAGCCACGCAGTATGGCCAGAAAGCAAAGCAAGCGGAGCTGAGCGCGTGCGGAGGGCTGCCGCTCGCGGCGCCGTCCTTGGTTCCAGCCGCTCGCCCAGCGTCTCGGCGCCCCGCGCGCCTCTCCCGCGGGCCGGCGGCAGTGTGGTGCCCGCCGCAGGGGCCGCCGCGAGGGCTGACCTCGGACCTGGCGTGGGGAGGCCTGCGTGCTCGCGGGGCCGAATGAGCGGCCGGGAAGCGGAGCAGCAGCGCGGCCGACACGAGGCGCGGAGGCCTTCGCCGCGGTGGGCAGAGCGCGCCGCAGTGCCCCTCAGGCCGCCCCTGGTCCCGTGCAATCCAGCCTCCCGCAGGCCAGAGTCTCGGGAGCAGCCTCTGTAACGAGTGTGCATCCCAGCAACGCAGCGCGCGCTCCTCCTGTTGGCGATAAGGACGGCCACACAGAGCCGGCTCCCTCCCGAAGGAGGCCTCGTCCCAGCTCAGTTAGGCAGGCAGACGTGCTCTGTTGCTCCTAAGCGGGGACAGCTGACTCCGCAGTGGGTCTAAAATCTCAAAGACCGCCGGCATGCGGGGCGTCTGGCCTGGTCACTGGAAGGAAGCCTTTCCCTGCTGGCCCGCGCCAGGCGCAGCCTCCGCAGGGGCTCTGGCCCAGAAGAGGCCGCACACCCTCCCCACGCCGACCCGGGGGGCTCCGTCCCGGCGGCTCTGCTCTCAAGCCTCCGTTCCGAGTTTCCTTGTAGAGCAACTGCCCGATGTTTAACTTTGACTTCTAAAAATGCAGCTTGTTTTCTAAAATAAACCGTTGTGGGAAATTTAAGAGGCTCTTGAACATCACTGTGACGCGAACGGTCAGTGTATAAGCCCTTTATCTGTGGTGCCTCTGAGAATTCCCTTTGTCTTAAAAAGTAATTAGTTTCCCTCCAAGTAATCAGTAGGTTAATTTTTTTGCATTAATTGCTGGTAACACCAAACTCTTCAGTACTCCAAGCAAGCGTGACTCAAGGATCAGACCCTTAGAAGTGATGTGGAGGACTTTCCTGGGGGTGCAGAGCCTGGGAATCCACCTGCCAGCGCAGGGGGCCCGGGTTCAATCCCTGGTCCAGGAAGATCCCGTGAGCCGTGGAGCAGCTAAGCCTCTGCGCCGCAGCTGCCGAGCCCGTGTCCTGCGGCTCCTGAAGCCCGCCCGCCCGCAGCCTGTGCCCCTCAGCACGGCGTGTGCCCGCGGCCTGTGCCCCTCAGCATGGCGTGTGCCCGTGTGCTAAGTCACTTCAGTTGTGTCTGACTCTTTGTGACCCCGTGGACTGTAGCCCACCGGGCTCCTCTGTCCATGGGGTTCTCCAGGCCAGAGCACTGGAGTGGGCTGCCCTGCCCTCCTCCAGGGGATCTTCCCAACCCAGGCATCGAGGCCGTGTCTCCCTGCGTCTCCCGTCTCCTGTGTTGGCAGGCCGGGTTCTTCACCAGTAGTCGCCCCTGGGAAGCCCCCGTAACAGGATAAGCCACAGCAGGGAGAAGCCTGCTCACCACAGCTCGAGGAAGCCGCAAAGCAGTGAGGACCCAGTGCAGCCAAGAGGAAATAAACAAATAAAATTTTTTTTTTTTTTTAAAGAAATGACTTGGGTAGTTTTTGAACCAACCTCAGCCTCACCCCTCGGCCATCTCTGCTGTAGCATCTCCAAACGCAGCTCTCCACTTCCTGCTCAAACACCCCGGTGACAAACAGAAACGGAGGGAGAAAGCAGATAATTTCTCCCTGAAAACTGGGTTTGTTTTCCGTGGCGACCCAGCATCCTTACACCGTGACCCAAGCCAGTAAGACAGTCTTGACACTCGGTATCGACGTGATCAAACCTAAAGTAAATAGAGTAAATAAAAGGAGTCATAAATGAATCTAGACACAGGATGTTTGTAGCTGTTTTAACACTAGGAGATGAGCTCTGTGTTTTGTTTATACCAGCCTTTCCCAAAGCGCTTTCCATGATCTTTAGCAGGATGCGATAGCTGTTATATAATCAAATGGTTTAATGTTCAGATAAATTTGAAGACTGCCATTCTAAACAGAGTTAAAGCTTTTCTATTACAGGATTCTCAAAGTCTTTAAAATAGCAAACTGTATGCCTCTCAGAGAGGAATTCTAGTACACAGTTTTTCTAAGGCATTTTTTTTTTCTTGTTAGTGAAACTCATAGTGAAAGATTCATCTGGTGCACTTTGTCAAGGATGAGTTTTAAATGATAGGTGTTTCTGAAGCCAAGTTTAGCCTCTTGGACATAAGCGCATGTATGGAGGTGGGTTTTGGCAGGAGACAGGCTCGGCTCTGCCTCACAGTGGTGGGCAGCAGGGGTGATAGGATCATCGCTTTTCAGACTCGACATAACTAATTTTATTGTATTGAGTGCTAAGTCACTGCAGTGCTGTCCGACTCTTTGTGACCCTGTGGACTGTGGCCCTCCAGGCCCCTCTGTCCACGGGATTCTCCAGGCGAGAGTGCTGGAGGGGCTGCCGCGCCCTCCTCCCCGGGATCTTCCCGACGCAGGGCCTGAACCCGCGTCTCTCCCGTCTCCCGCGTGAGCAGGCGGGTTCTCTCCCGCAGGGCTGAACCCGCGTCTCTCCCGTCTCCCGCGTGAGCAGGCGGGTTCTCTCCCGCAGGGCTGAACCCGCGTCTCTCCCGTCTCCCGCGTGAGCAGGCGGGTTCTCTCCCGCAGGGCTGAACCCGCGTCTCTCCCGTCTCCCGCGTGAGCAGGCGGGTTCTCTCCCGCAGGGCTGAACCCGCGTCTCTCCCGTCTCCCGCGTGAGCAGGCGGGTTCTCTCCCGCAGGGCTGAACCCGCGTCTCTCCCGTCTCCCGCGTGAGCAGGCGGGTTCTCTCCCGCAGGGCTGAACCCGCGTCTCTCCCGTCTCCCGCGTGAGCAGGCGGGTTCTCTCCCGCAGGGCTGAACCCGCGTCTCTCCCGTCTCCCGCGTGAGCAGGCGGGTTCTCTCCCGCAGGGCTGAACCCGCGTCTCTCCCGTCTCCCGCGTGAGCAGGCGGGTTCTCTCCCGCAGGGCTGAACCCGCGTCTCTCCCGTCTCCCGCGTGAGCAGGCGGGTTCTCTCCCGCAGGGCTGAACCCGCGTCTCTCCCGTCTCCCGCGTGAGCAGGCGGGTTCTCTCCCGCAGGGCTGAACCCGCGTCTCTCCCGTCTCCCGCGTGAGCAGGCGGGTTCTCTCCCGCAGGGCTGAACCCGCGTCTCTCCCGTCTCCCGCGTGAGCAGGCGGGTTCTCTCCCGCAGGGCTGAACCCGCGTCTCTCCCGTCTCCCGCGTGAGCAGGCGGGTTCTCTCCCGCAGGGCTGAACCCGCGTCTCTCCCGTCTCCCGCGTGAGCAGGCGGGTTCTCTCCCGCAGGGCTGAACCCGCGTCTCTCCCGTCTCCCGCGTGAGCAGGCGGGTTCTCTCCCGCAGGGCTGAACCCGCGTCTCTCCCGTCTCCCGCGTGAGCAGGCGGGTTCTCTCCCGCTGAGCCTCCTGCGATTGAAAGGCATTGTAGCCTGTGTTATACTTGATTAATTCAGCGACTTTCTGGCCCTTTTGCTGCTACTGCTGGAGGAGCAGTTTTAAGTTAATTTTCCTTTTCTCAGGCAGTAGCCACTGCCAGAAATAGAGAATGCATGTCTGGAACTTAGCTTTCAAGCTGATACTGAATCACTAGCATTTTCAGCAAAACCTAGAGGTCAGTCTGGCCTGATGGAGAGACCATGGGAGTTTGGGGTCTTTTCCAGAAAGAAGCTGACGTTTAAGTAGCCAGAGGGTGAGTGCTTCCTCCAGCATTCTGAGCCAGTGATGCTCAGAATCAGGGTCAGGCAGTTCAGGCGGTTCAGTCGCCCCAGATTCAGGGTAATGGGTCGCTAATGCCTCAGAGATGCTTTGACTCCCCTTGGAGAGGCCGCAGGGAAAGTGCCAGCGTAGGGAACTGCGTTCAGCCCGTCCGCATCCTCCCCCTCCCTTTCAGGTGGCCTTCTTTCCTTGCAGAGCGTGTCTGACATTCAGGGCTGACTGTCTTCTGATCTCAGGCTATGGCTTTCCCTAGTGTACGAAGCAACAGTGCGTTATGCCAAAGATGTCTGTGAATGTGTTTTCACCTACTTTAGACAACTGTTCAAGTTGTCTAATGCAGAGAGTATAACTGGAAGTGAGGATGGAAATGATACGAAAAATGAGTGTTATGCCATACTCACCATTATACCTGTCTTTAAATATCTTCACCTTTAAAATCTAGATTTCTGGTTAATGAAATTTCTTAATGGACATAGTTAATGTACTTCTTAGAACTGATTTAGCTTTCTGTTTTATTTTAGGTGGAAAAACCAATCAATTGAATCTCCAGAACACTGCAACGAAAGCAATTATTCAAGGTCTTATGCCGGACCAGAATTACACGGTTCAGATTATTGCATACCACAAAGACAAAGAAAGCAAGCCAGCCCAAGGCCAGTTCCGAAGTGCGTATTTGCAGAATAGGGTGCTGCCATGGGACTCTGTTCCAGGGCTGAGTCCGGGTCTGTGGTAAATGTTGTGCCGGGTTAACCCTGGGTTGTTTAGTCTGACACGATCTCGGAGACCTTCGGTCCAGCCCTGCGTGGCTCCCTCTGTCCCGAGGCTCTCCTGCCCCTTCCTTTGCCCGCTTCCCTGCCCTGCTGCCCTCCTTTCAGTGTGAGTTCTTTCTGCTGGGACGCGGCTGCTTCCCGATGCTGGGCTAGTCTCTGCTCTGCCGCGGCGCGTCAGCTCTGCACACACAGCCCCTCTTCCTTGGCGCTCCTTCCCGTCAGGTCCCCGCAGCCCGCTGAGTGGAGCTCCCTGTCCGACGGGCAGGTTCTCACGAGCTCCCTGCTTGAAATGCGTGTGCGATGGCGCCCACGCCAGTGCTCTCGCCTGGAGAATCCCGCGGCGGGGGAGCCTGGCGGCTGCGGTCCACGGGGTCGCACAGCATCGGACGCGACTGAAGCGACTCAGCAGCAGCAGCAGCAGCAGCGCGCAATTGCTCAGTCGTGTCCGACTCTTTGTGACCCCGTGGACCGCAGCCGCCAGGCTCCTCGGTCCACGGGATTCTCCAAGCAAGAAGACTGGAGTGGGTTGCCATTTCCTACCCCCGGGGATCTTCCCGACCCAGGGGTCGAACCCGCGTCTCATGTGTCTCCTGCACCGGCAGGTGGATTCTGTGCCACCGTGCCACCTGGGAAGCCCCTTACGCACGGTAACCCCAGTCTCCCGATTCCTCCCACCCTCCTTTCCCCACTTGGTGTCCATATGTTTGTTCTCTGTGTCTCTTTCTGCTTCACAAATAGGTTTGTTTGTACCTTTTTGCTAGGTTGCACACGTATGCGTTAATATACGGTATTTGTTTTATGTTGCTTCACTCTGTGTAACAGTCTCCAGGTCCGTGCAAGCCTGTGCAAATGGCACAGTTTCGCGCCTCTATGGCTGGGTGGTGTTCCGTCGCGCGTGTGTGCCACATCTCCATCCAGTCCTCTGCTGATGGACGCTTAGGTTGCTTTCGTGTCCTGGCTATTGTAAATCGTGCCGCAGTGAGCAGTGAGGTGATGTATCTTTTGGAGTTATGGTTTTCAGTATGGAAGTGCCTTAAAAATTAAAAATGGAACTACTGTCTGACGCAGCAATCCCACTCCTGGGCAGATACCCAGAGAAAACCATGATTCCTCTCCCTGACGCTGTCCCTGAGCCTTATCTAGACATGTCATCTACCCAGTACATAATAGCTGCTCAATAAACGCTTTTAGGACTCTGTGGAAGAAGGTGCTGTCTCTGCTGCAGGAGTGGGCTGGAAAGAGAATGGATGGGCGACGTCTTCATATCTGAGTCAGTTCTCAGGTACTGAGTTGGTCAAGTGACTTGCATCCAGAGACACTCTAAGCAGAGGGGAGCGCTCTGAGGGGGCCCCATCCATGATGGCCCTGTTCCCTTAGGAAGCTTTTCCTTATGTTGAATTTAAAAGTTATCCGCAGAGGTCCTGATTCTTTTGCCTTTCCAGAGATGTTCATTCATTCACTACATTTTTTTTTTTGTCACTTAAGTGTATATCGAATGGCTAGCAAGTGCCAGGCCCTATTCTGGGCCCTGGGAACATGACACGTCCCTGCCCCTGGGGACCTTATAGTCTAGGGACCAGAGATCGCAGCAGCCCCCTCTTCCTGGAGGCGTCTTGTCTGATTTGTGGGCAGAGTTTTGTGTATCGTGCATGTGAACAGGAGAGGTCGGTCCTAGTTAACTTCCTGTGTTACTTCATTGTTAAGATAGACTCCTTAAAAAACCCCCAACTCAACATTAAGTACAATTTTAAAGTTAAAAAATCGACAGAATTGTAAAACCAACCCCTGAATGCCCATCAGTGGCTTCAACAACTAACCATTCATGGTCAGTCTTGTTGATCTATACCCCGACAGCCCCCTCTCTTGTATGATTTTGATGTAAATCCCAGACATCATGTCAGACCACAGTAGCTTGTGTTTTAATTGGAGGATAATTGCTTTGTGATGTTGTGTTGGTTTCTGCCGTGCAGCGGTGTGCACCAGCCGTAAGTACACACACGTCCCCCTCTGAACCTCCCCCCACGCCCAGCCCGTCCCTCCCCTCTGCGGGGTCACGGAGCGCCAGGTGGAGCTCCCGGGTCGCACGCCGCTTCCCCGCTGTTCTGCGTGTGGGGACGCATGTGTTTCAATGCTGTTCTCTCCATCTGTCTCACCCTCTCCCTCCCCTACTGTGTCGACACGTCTGTACTCTGTCTGCAGCTCCATGCTTGCTGCTGCAAATGGGGTCAGCAGAAAAGCTTTTCTAGAGTCCATATATGTGTTAACGTTCAATATTTTTCTCTTTATGACTCACTTCACTTTGTACAACAGGTCCTAGGTTCATCCGCCTCACTAAAACTGACTCAAATGTGTTCCTTTTTATGGCTGAGTAATATTCCATTGCATATATATGTACCATAACTTCTTTATCCATTCATCGGCCGATGAACATTTAGGTTGCCTGCACGTCCTAGCTGCTGTAAATTGTGCTGTGACGAACGCCGGGGTGCATGTGTCTGTCTGAACTATGGTTTCCTTAGGACGTATGTCCAGTAGTGGGATTGCCAGGTCATATAATAGTTTTATTCCTAGTTTGTAAAGAAAAATCTCCATACTGTTCTCCATGGTGGCTGTATCAGTTTACATTCCTACCAGCAGTGCAAGATGGTCCCCTTTTCTCCACTTCCTCTCCAGCATCTATTGTTTGTAGACTGTTTGATGAGGGCCATTCTGACCAGTGTGAGGTGAACCTCATTGTAGCTTTGATCTGTGTCTCTCTAATAATGAGCGTTGTTCAAATAACAGTAGCCTTTTAAAGGGTTAATCCACAAACCGGGGAGACCGCGGGCTCTAGGGCTCTGTTCATCAGTGTTCCACGTGGATTTTTCTACCCCCCTTCCTTTTCTTCTTTCTCTCTAAGTAACATTTTATAAGTTGTATTTTGTGATTTTTTTCTTAAAAAAAAAACTATTAACCTGCTACCTCTTGAAACTTCTGAACAAAGACATTTGGCCAATCCACCTGTCAGCAGGACGTACAGATGTCTTAAAATGTCACATTCTTCCGAGGTTCACATGTCTGAAAGCTCTGGGAAAGGGTTATTTTCACTATAAATCAGCCTCTGTCTCATTTTATTGGCACTGTGCTTCAGTCTCTGGCCTCTGACATTCCACCGTGAGTAAGGGAAATAACTTTCTTAACGTCTGAGAAGCAGGAAAAAGGACAAAGAGAAATGATTCATTTCACTTTAGTCTTAAGGCTTAGAACGCTTGATGATGGCAGATATTCCACTGACTAGCAGCATAAGAAGCGTAGGCAGCCTCACAAAGCCCTGCTGATAGCCGTTTCCTCGGAACGTTTAAAAGGAAATGCGTTTGCTTTCAGCTTGCTTAGCTCTGCTGAAATAATCTTAGTGAAACCGTCTAATTGCTTAGTGAGATAAACTGTATGAAGCATATATATATATATACACTTGAGTGGGAGCGTGCTTCCCAGGTGGCGCCAGCGGTAAAGAGCCCGCTGCCAATGCAGACCTAAGAGTTGCGGGTTTCATCTCTAGGTCGGGATCCCCTGGGGAAGGAAATGGCCACCCACTCCAGTACTCTCACCTGGAAAATCCCGTGGACAGAGGAGCCTGACAGGCTGCAGCCCCTGGGGTTGCAAAGAGCTGGACACGACTGAAGTGACTTAGCACACATACAGGCGTATATATATATTTTTCAGCTCTGTTATTTTTATTGGCAATATAGAGAGCTTGCTGCTGCTGCTGCTAAGTCGCTTCAGTCGTGTCCAACTCTGTGCGACCCCATAGATGGCAGCCCACCAGACTTCCCTGCCCCTGGGATTCTCCAGGCAGGAACACTGGAGTGGGTTGCCATTTCCTTCTCCAGTGCATGAAAGTGAAAAGTGAAAGTGAAGTCGCTCAGTCGTGTCCCACTCTTAGCGACCCCATGGACTGCAGCCCACCAGGCTCCTCCATCCATGGGATTTTCCAGGCAAGAGCACTGGAGTGGGGGGCCATTGCCTTCTCCATAGAGAGCTTAGTTCTTCCCAAGTAACATTTTATAGGATGAAATTAAAATAGCTTTGTTTGGAAGGCTTCCTTTTCCACTTTGCATTTCGGTTATGTGTTGGTTCCCTGTGAGGGGGAGCCAAACGCTGGCCTCCCTGGAATCCTTTCATGCTTGGGTCCAGGAAGGTGAGAGTCCAGAAAAGCCCTGTGGATGTAGGTTTGAAATTAGTGTAGGGATTCAAGTTCTTCTTAAGTCAGTCTTCTGATCCCCGGGGCAACTAAGTAGCAGTCTTCGGACTTTGAAGACGCAGAGGCGTGTCTGGACTGTCAGGGCTCCCAATCAGGTGCGCGTATTTGGGCCTTTAAGTAGTTAAAGCAGTTTAACGACTTCTGCAAATGGGTGATGACTTGTGCCTGTCCCTGTGTGCATTAACTGCCATTAGCACACAGTGGGGCAGGTGGTGGCTGTTATGATGAACCCTGCTTTGCTCTTGACAGTCTGTTTTCTAATTGATTTTGCTCCTCCCTGAGCAGCTTGGTGTGACCCATCTGTCACATCTTGTGTGTGACCTAATGACCCAATTCAAAGTGACTTATTGCTTCTTTTCTCCCCTTGTTCATTTGTAGAATGGATTTTGGCCTGTTTTGGCAAATGTTTTTTTGGCCACTGTTTTTCTCTTTGGAACTAATTTTGCTAATCTCTGCCTGCAAAATCTTGCTCATATTTCAAAGTTTGGCCCAAATGTCACCTTCCTGGTGAAATTTCCCAGAGTCTCCACTTTTGCAATTTTTCTTTCCCAGACCTACTTCTACTTTAGCACAACTCTCCGCCTATCAGAGTTGCAGACTTATTTTCTTTTAGGGAATGTAAGCTGTCTGAGGTCATGGCCTATGTGTGGGTGGGGTTGAAGATGTGGATTTGGAAGTCATCCAAGGAGAGGGGAGATAAAATTGTAGGTGGGGTATGCAGAGATACGAGGCAAATGTTGTTTATGATTTTGTTTCAGGAATGGAAGCAGAAAAATGTTCCAAAGAATGAGAATGTAAACGGGGACTGAGAGGAACATGAAAAAACCCAGGATAAGGCTTTTGTAAAAATTGAGAAAGAAAAGAATTTAAAGGAAGGGGTGTTCCAAAGTGGTTAACCCTTATAAAGAAATCAGAAGATGAGGTCTAAAAATGGATTTAGAAAATTAGAACATCAGTGGAAATAGAAGGATTAAGGCAGCTTGTATTTATTATGATTTTTAATCGTGGAATTTAATCTCAAGTACCAGAAAGCCAAGAAAGGCTTCTAAGGGAAGGAATCATTGGCAGGTGGTAAGTCTCAAGTCTTTCTAGCAGTGGGAAGCCAACAGAAAGAAGAGGAGGAGGAGATGATGAAGGCAGGATTCACGGAGTGAGCCTGGAGAAGGCAGAAGGATGGTTCAGAGGAAACCACTGCTCACCCTGCAGAGCTCACCTTCCAACAAGTCTGCCGATTCCCATGAAGTGAACGCAGTAATTCAGCGGACTATCTTGCCATGAGCTGGCTTCCTCCGTTTCACGGGGCATTTTATTTGTGCACGTACTATTGCCATTTAGTGGGGACTCAGGGGCTTCCCTGGTGGCTCAGACAATAAAGAATCCACCTGCAACGCGGGAGAGCTGGGTTCAATCCCTGGGTTGGGAAGATCCCTGGAGAAGGGAATGACTACCCACTCCAGTATTCTTGTCTGGAGAATTCCATGAACAGCGGAGCCTGGGCTGTAGTCCACAGGGCTGTAAAAAGTCAGCCATGGCCAAGCAACTAATACTAACTAACAAATAACTTAAGGCGCCGAGCCGTAGCGGAAAGCTGCTATGGAGAGAGAAGTAGAGCTAGCGGGGTAGATTGGATCGAGTGTACTCAAGGCCCAAGGGCCATTCTGGGGCCTGAATCTTTCATAATGGAAGTAATGAACAAGTACTACTTTTTATTAGTAGGGATTTTTTTTTTTTTTAAGTTAGAAAGAAAATCTTTATAGAGTTCTCCATCTTTTATTGCAGATAGACCAACTTCAAATGAGGATATATGTGGCTAAGACCTTTCTAGAACAGGGGCCACTCACAGGCCTCCCAGAAATCTGAAGGCATGGCTTAAACCCGATGCCAACACTTTCTGATTTTATAGATATGTTTTAGTTCCTGAGCCTGCTGGTCCTTTGTTCCATCATGTCCGAAATGGTGCTAATCTTGCGATTTTATGTTATATAGGATTAATTTTGCTACATCTGCCCATAGTGAATACTTGACTGTAAATCTGTAAGTGACTTCTAGTCTTTCCCATGACAAGGCTGAACAGAATAGCAGCTCCAGTCTTCTAGAATGAGATTCTACCATGTAACTAATTTCTACTTAAAGCTCTTAATACTTGCAAGGAGTTTAGTAAAAGCTCATTGATTATTTTCTTTTAGATTTTAACCTAACATGTTGCTGTATTTTTACTTTTCTTCCAGTTAATGATTTAGAAAAAAGAAAGGAGCCAAAACCCAGAGTCAAAGTTGTGGACAAAGGAAGCGAGAATAAACCATCTGTACCCGAGGAAGGTCAGATCTCATTTCTGTTTGCTTGTTGGGGAGGGTGGGCTGTCCTCAGAGCAGGCGCTGTGCATTCTCGGCCCTGCTGCCTCCGAGGAGTGCGGGTCTCCTGTGAACCAACTGTCGGCACCCCCCTCTCCCTTGCTTTCCCGTATTTAATATGCCACTAAGTCCTAGTGAAGGCATTTTCTACTGAAATACCGACAGAGTCTGTTCATTTCTTTCCATGCCTATTGCCAGTACGCTGCTCAGCTCCCCTTTCTTTCCTGGTGCACAGTACTTAGCAAGATCTCAATCTGCTCTCTGCCCAGAGGTTAGAGCAATCCTTGCAAAACAAATCCAACTCCGTATTTCACCCCCAGCCCTGCCGGGCCCCCCTCTGCACCCGCCTCCCCGGCCCACACACCTTGAACCCCATCCCGGCTTCAGTGACCTCAGATGCAGGCCGGACCCTAAGAGGACCTTCAGGACGCCTCAGTCTCGAAACCGCCTGCCTTCCCTCCTTCTTCATCTGACAGCTCACTCTTGAATTTTCAGCATTTCCACACACACTGCAAAAAATACATACTCTGAAAATTAGTTTCAGGGTTAAAGGATAGGCAAGTTTTACATCTTGGAGCCTACCAAACAGACACAGTTTTTTCAGTAATTTATTTTTAGAACATACATTCTTTCCAACATTTGAAATTGTTTCAATGTATTCCTATTTTTCTCCTAATAATTTTTAGATTTATATATATTTTAAGAGTAAGTTATTGAAAAAATTTTGTCTGTTTGGTGAACTCTATCAAAAATATACAGTTTGCCTATCCTTAAACCCTGCAACTTCATTTTAGAAGTATGTATTTTTTTGCAGTGTGTTTGTAAAATTTTGAATATATCAAGACATATGGGGCTTCCCTGGTGACTCAGATGGTAAAGAATCTGCCTGCAGTGCAGGAGACCTGGGTTCAATCCCTGAGTCAGGAAGATCCCCTGGAGAAGGGAATGGCGACCCACTCCAGTGCTCTTGCCTGGAGAATCCCATGGACAGAGGAGCCTGGCGGGCTACAGTCCATGGGGTCACAAAGAGTCGAACGTGACTGAGAGAGAGACTAACCCTTTCACTTTTTTCATATCAGATATATAAAAAGTATAAAAATAAGTGATAAACAACTTTGTCAAGTTAAGAAAGCAAGTATAAACGGTAGAGTTGGAGCTCCTTGTATATCCCTGGATATTCCTTTTCCTCCATTCTCAGAGGCTACCAGTGTTTGAATTCAGTGTTTATTATTCCAATATGTCTTTATCATTTCATTACATAAATATATGAATCCCAAAACCATATTAATTTTGCATTTATATTTTAAATTTTGTATACATGTAGTCAAAATATACTTTTGCAACTTACTTTTTTTCTCCACAGAATATTAGATTTTTTTTTTGAGTTATCCATGTTGACTTATATAGAGGCAATTTATTCATCTTTGTTATATAGAACTCCATTGTATAAATATAACCTAATATATTTAACTCGTATACTCTTGATGGTCCCAATATTTTGGTATTACAAAATTGATGTAAAAATTCTTACTATGTCGCCTTTTTCACACGTGGCAGAATTTCTCTCGAATATGCAGCTGGGTGTTGAATTACTCAGCTGTGTGTGCATGTCATATTGTTCATCTTGTCTATGGTGTCTTTTTATTTTATGGTTTTATAGGTAATAGTTGCTTCTTTCCTTATTATATTTCTCTCTTACCACTTCCGGAATTGAAAGCTTATCTCGTTAATTTTCGCTATTTCTCCTTTTCATTGTCTGCATTTTAAGACTGCAGATACCCAGGCACTGCTTCAGCTGTGTCGTGTGGACTTTGATATGTAGCTATTATTTTTATGTAGCTCATGCTACATAATTTCTGATTTCTTCTAGACTTTCTATTTTGATTCAGAGGTTTTTCATAAATATTTAATTTCTAAACATATGGAGCTATTTTAAAAAGATAATGTATCTGCTGTTGGTATCTAACAATTGCGTTGTGGTAGGAATATTTTTTTAAAATTCGTTCAGACTTTTTTTTTATTGTTTAAATGTGCTTTTTTCTTTTCTTTTCTCTCTCTCTGTTTCTTTTTTTTTAACCATTCCCTGTATTCTTGAGAATACATTCTCAATGTATTCTCGAGTTTTTTTTTTTTTTTTAACTTTCCCTATATTCTTCAGAATCAGTTCAGTTCAGTTCAGTCGCTCAGTCGTGTCCGACTTTTTGTGACCCCATGAATCGCAGCCCGCCAGGCCTCCCTGTCCATCACCAACTCCCGGAGTTCACTCAGACTCACATCCATCGAGTCCGTGATGCCATCAATCCCTCCCAGCATCAGAGTCTTTTCCAATGAGTCAACTCTTCGCATGAGGTGGCTAATGTACTGGAGTTTCAGCTTTAGCATCATTCCTTCCAAAGAATACATCCGTGTATTCTTGAGAAAAATTTTAATCTCTGCATCAGAGAGATTTGTCCATTTCCCTTTGTAAATTCTGGCAATTTTGCTTTATATTAGAGGCTAGATTCATGAGGAGTTGTTATATTTTCCTAGTGAATAATTCTTTTTTAAAAAACAATTTTCTTTATTCTTAGTAATTCAATATTTTCTTATAGTGATACCAACTTATTTTGTTTAGTAGTGACATGATTTAGTAATTCTGTATACTTTAACTCTCACTCTATTTGTGTCCTAAGGTTCAAGGTGAGTAAATCTTTTAAAGAGTATTTAATTGTATTTTTAAAATCATCTCTTACAATCTTTGTAT
>SJYT01012403.1:235255-330973 GCA_006410635.1 Cephalophus harveyi
ACTTTGGACAGGAGGGAAACTGTCTCTGAGGTTACACTTGAGGGAAACCTGGGTTGAGAAGAAGCTAGTCATCTACTAGTCTGGAGGAGTTAATGGACAAATCCATAAAGATGAGATGTTACATTCTATGGGAGTTTATCCACTGAAGAGCTGCACCCTCTAAGGGGATGGATGGAGCAGAGGCTGAAAAGGTGCAGATTAGTGCCAAAGCATGGTGGGTCTTGAATGTCAGAATGAGGCGAGAAGAAGGACTATGTTTCTGTGCACATATCAGGGGGTGAATAGTTAGAAGAAAGGAGACTCAGGATGGGTATATGCCATAGAAGCTTAAGGAATCTTGTGCAGTTGGAGTATTGAAATTTAGTTCATGTGACCTCTGCTGCTGCTGCTGCTGCTAAGTTGCTTCAGTTGTGTCTGACTCTGTGCGACCCCATAGATGGCAGCCCACCAGGCTCCCCCGTCCCTGGGATTCTCCAGGCAAGAACACTGGAGTGGGTTGCCATTTCCTTCTCCAATCCATGAAAGTGAAAAGGGAAAGTGAAGTCGCTCGGTCGTGTCTGACTCTTCGCGACCCCATGGACTGCAGCCCACCAGGCTCCTCCGTCCGTGGGATTTTCCAGGCAAGAGTACTGGAGTGGGGTGCCACTGTAACTTTCACTAATTCTGGAAATTTCTCAACATTTTGTTCTTCCAGTATTCTTTTTCTTAATTATCTATTTCTTTCTCTTTTCTCTCTTTGTCTCTCTGTATTCAAATTATATTTATCATAGATAGTCTCTTTTGATAATCTATGTCTCTTAACTTTCATATTTTCTACCTCTGATTTTATCATGTCATTTTGGGTAATTTCCTTTATCTTTCTAATAGAATACTAATTCTCTTCTTATCTCTTTAAAATCTGCTTTTTAGCTTGTCCTTTTTAAGGAGTAAATTTTTTTTCTAGAAATTATATTTGATTCTTTATAAATCTTGCTAGAAATTTATATGGTACTTTGTTCCATTTTAGTGTTTTTTTTTTTTATTTATTCTGATGTCTTAATCATGTTTATTTTACATTCTGAAGCAAATTATTACGGGATGAGCTTTACTTTTCCTTTTTTTACTGGTTTCCACTCACGGTGGTCTTCTTCTTGCTTGATGAGTCACGTGCTCACTTGTGGGGCTTCTTTGCAGCATGGTTTAGGAGCGTGCGCCTCCGGAGGGGTGCTCTTGGTTGCTACCCGATTGGAACCCTTTTATGTTAATTTCTTTGGGGGCGCTCTGGGCTTGTCAGTGGTTACAAGTTCTTATGGCGCTGGGCAAACGGTGTTTTTCCTTACTACCATTTTACGCGCTTGTTTTAACATCCGTTGACGACTCTTGCTTGAGCCGGTGACTGCTGTGATGCTGCTGAAATGGTGATTTTTGTGGCTTCAGTTTAGTCTGCATTTGTTAGGTGGCGTTCTAAGCAGGGGAGAGCTTTCCCTTCTTCCGTGTTTATTTGTTTATGTGACTTTTATGAATTTCTATTGCACGTGATGAATTGTAATCCTTTACTATCGTGTTTTGATGCTCAGATTATTCCAGAACTGCTCGGTGGGAGCTACTTCAGTCTCCTGTGCCCTTTTTCTCTTTCGGCCACGCTGCACAGGATGTGGGGTCTTCGTTCCCTGAGCAGGGACTGAACCCGAACCCCAGGCCAGAAGCTTGGAGCCTTAACCACTGTACCTCCCGGGAAGCCCCTCCCCTGCCCTTTTAATATCAGCCCTTACTCTCTGAGCTTCTCCTACTTTCTGGCACAAACTTTGCCTTCCAGGCTCCTCTCACAGTTTTTCTGCCCTGCTCTGAAATCAGCTTCTTTAAGGAGTTCTGGCTTCCTTTTATGGAGAATGGTATTTAGATACGAAAATGTGGGCACTGGATGCGTTTATGCCTCTGGGTTGTCTTTGCTTCTAGGCCCTGTTTGCTGAGAGCACACACACACACACACACACACACACACACATACACACACACCATTGTCTATCTATCATCGCTTATTGTATCTTGTATCTATCTTATATCCACACCACAGGGCTCATTCGAGCATTTCTCTTCCCTTATTTATAACCTCCCTTTCAAGAGTGTTGGATAACATGACTCCTAAAATCTTAAATGCATCTACTCATATGCTTAATCATAAAAACAGTTTCAGAATTGCTAATCTATGCACACAGCAAAAATTCTATCAACTAGAATTCAATATTTGCCTTTAGTGTGGGGTGTATAATGCCTGTGTTCAAAGGGTCTTGTCTTAGTTCTTTTTATCCCTCTTTGCTGTGGTTTTGCGATTCATTTTAAATACAGTTAGGGTAATTTGTGAGTACATAAAACATTAATATGGTTCCAAAAGTTTTAAAATGTACGAAAGCATAAGACTCTAAAGAGGCATGACTTCCCCTGTTTCTTTCACCAGCTTTACTGAGCCCCTTTAAATAACCAAACTCATTAATTTCTGAGTTACCTTCCTTGCATTTTTTTGAAAAAAAAAAAAAAAAATCTAAGTATTTTTATGGGGGATGTTATGTGTAAGTTCTCAGCCGAGTTGTGGCTTAGCATTGTTGGTCAGGCAGTATTTAAAGAATGGCAATCAAAGTGAAATCTGTTTTCCATCTGTGGATTAGAGTTTGATCCCAGAATTTAGCTCTAGCTAGATACTTGATGAAAGTGAAAGAGGAGAGTGAAAAAGTTGGCTTAAATCTCAACATTCAGAAAACTAAGATCATGATATCTGGTCCCATCACTTCATGGCAAATAAATGGGGAAACAGTGGAATCAGTGTCAGACTTTATTTTTTGGGGCTCCAAAATCACTGCATATGGTGATTGCAGCCATGAAATTACAAGACGCTTACTCCTTGGAAGGAAAGTTATGACCAACCTAGATAGCATATTCAAAAGCAGAGGTATTACTTTGTCAACAAAAGTCCGTCTAGTCAAGGCTGTGGTTTTTCCAGTGGTCATGTATGTATGTGAGAGCTGGACTGTGAAGAAAGCTGAGCGCCGCAGAATTGATGCTTTTGAACTGTGGTGTTGGAGAAGACTCTTGAGAGTCCCTTGGACTGCAAGGACATCCAACCAGTCCATCCTAAAGGAGATCAGTCCTGGGTGTTCATTGGAAGGACTGATGCTGAAGCTGAAACTCCAGTCCTTTGGCCACCTCATCGAAGAGTTGACTCATTGGAAAAGCCCCTGAGGCTGGGAGGGATTGGGGGCAGGAGGAGAAGGGGACGACCGAGGATGAGATGGCTGGATGGCATCACCAACTTGATGGACATGAGTTTGAGTGAACTCCGGGAGTTGGTGGTGGACAGGGAGGCCTGGCGGGCTGCGATTCATGGGGTCGCAAAGAGTCGGACACGACTGAGAGATTGAACTGAACTGAGATATTCCTAAAATGTCCTAAGTTCTCCATTCTTTTTCCTGATGCACCTTCCTCTTGTCTTTCTGAAATCTAGGACTGAGTGAAATGAATTGAACACAGGGGAACAGTGTAGAGTGAGAGTAGTGTTGGATACGCGTTCTGATCAATCCTCGTGAGCATCTGCAGGCCGTGCCCTGTGGTCCCTGAGCGCGGCCCTGGGGCGGCCTTCCCGAGCGCCCGAGTCAGGAGGCGCCCTCTCCGCTGTCTGCGGCAGTGATGGCTCCCTGGGCAGCAACTCTCAGGGGCTGTGTGGACAAAGCGGGCTTCCTCTTCCAGTTCCCATGAGGAGTCTGCCTGGGCAGTGAGGATTCTGAGGGCACTGGCAATTTGAGAAAGCTGTCTTAAGTAGGTTGTGCACAATGGTGAAAACCCAGGCCAGAGTCTGGACTCGCAGGAGGTGGTGAGGCTGAGTGTTGCTGGAGCCCCCTGGAGAGTTTAGGAAGGCCCTCCTCTCCCCAGCCTTAATCACACGGAACGCACTCTCATCTGCCGTTCAGCTGTTAAGTCACATCCGACTCTGCGACCCCGTGGCCTGGATTGCATCAGGCGCCTCTGTCTTCCCCCATCTCCGCAAGTTTACTCACGCCCACCGAGTCGGTAATGCTGTCCAACCGTCTCATCCTCTGTCGTCCCCTTCTCCTCCCACCTTCAATCTTTCCCAGCATCAGGGTCTTTTCAGATGAGTCAGTTCTTCACATCAGGTGGTCAAAGCACTGGAGTTTCAGCTTCAGCATCAGTCCTTCCAATGGATATTCAGGACTGATCCCCTTTAGAATGGACTGGTTTGACCTCCTTGCAGGCCAAGGGACTCTCAAGAGCCTTCTCTAACACCACAGTTCAAAAGCATCAATTCTTCGACGCTCAGCTTTCTTTATCGTCCAACTTTTACTTCCACACATGACTACTGGGAAAACCATAGCTTTAACTATAGGGACTTTTGTTAGCAAAGTAATGTCTCTGCTATGACATATATATATAGGAGTCTCATATATGTGGTTCCTACTTCTCCTAACCTCACATTTGGTCTTTTTCCCTATCTGAACATGAATGCTCCTAATTAACATTAAATGAGTTAATAGGAATAATATTTTGAACATAGTGCTAATAGTTATTTTCTATTAATGTCAGAATGTATAGTTTCCATAAATTAATACCATCAAAGACCCCCTCTTTTGTGTTAGTGTTGCTGCTGCTGCTGCTGCTAAGTCGCTTCAGTCGTGTCCGACTCTGTGCGACCCCACAGATGGCAGCCCACTGGGCTCTGCCATCCCTGGGATTCTCCAGGCAAGAACACTGGAGTGGGTTTGTGTTAGTGATTTAACAGTAAAGGTGTGGAAGAGATTTGGTGGCTACCCTCCAGTGCTGAACATTAGATAAACAGTGGGATTAACTGGTGATCGTGGCAGGCAGGACTCTACCCTCGTGAAGCACAGAGTCTGGCCTGGACTCAGGGTGCCCGTGTACCCCGTGCCTTCTCCTGGGGACCAGCATACACGTAGTTACGGTTGAGCACAGCCAGAGCATGTGATTACTCTCAACGTGCATTTTCACTTACTGGAATTGCTTACTTTCTATAATGCGTTTATGGTTCTTGGCTTGCAGCTAAGATATCATTTTGAAAGTTTACTAGTTTTTCCAGTAACATCATGGGCCTTAAATCTGCTAAACGCAGCACTTTGAGTTTAGCTTGACCAGGTGGAAGTGGTGGAGGTTTAACGTTGGTGAACCAGGAGTCAGAGACTAGCTCACGCAGAGGAGGGTGGCTGTGCTTCGCAGGTTAATGCTGGCTGGAGCTTGGCTTTTAAAGAGGGGGAAGGGGTTGAGTTGGCTCATAAGCTGGACTCCGGGGCTCGGTCGTGGGTTGGGATCCACGCAGGTGAGGGTCTAGCAGGACGCCTGGCCCCTAGAATGCGCTCCGGCCTGCTCCCCCTCCTCTCTGTCGTCCTCATCCTCTCCTTCTCCCTCATTCTCCTCCTCTTCCTCCTCATTCTCATGTAATTGTTGCCTAGAGAGTTGGCCAGTGCGCCAGAAGCTCTAGGGTGAGCTAGAGAGGCTCTGCTCACAAGCGCCAGAAGTTTTGGCAGCCCCCCTGTCTGGCTTGTGCCCCGAGGGGGCGGATGTTCCCTTGAGAATCGATAGCCGTGGGTCTGTACATGTAGATGAGGTATTCGCATTACACTCTTCACATGTTCTGGGGTTCAAGAAGTTAATTTTAAACTTGCTCAAAGCTAGTATGAGTGGAGTGCCTGGCAGAAGGAGGCAGAGCGTCACGTTTGAGACGCACATGTCAGTTCCAGTTCTAACAATTACCGCAGATAAAGCGGTGCCCGAGAGAGTTTATATCCCAAACGTTAGAAACGCTGACGTTAAACCATGAGTGTGGGTCAGAAGACAGATGCGGTGGACCCAGAATCCCGTGGTTTTCAGTTATGAAATGATTGCAGAAACGCTGTAAACAGCAGTGTTATTGAAGCCATAGAAACGGTCAAGAGAAAGATGGGAGACCGTGAAGACGGGAGTAAGTGAGATTCGAAAAGGGACCGAACGGAACGTGAAGCCCTCTGAAAAGCGCAGACGGCAAGCTGGCCACTCCCGGGGGCACGCGGGTGAAGCTGAGCCACCGACGACGAGACTGAAAGGGGCTTGCTCGGCGGCCCGGCGGTTAAGGATCTGCCTTACGAGGCAGGGGACACAGGCTTGACCCGGGTCTGGGGTGCTTCCACGTACCCAGAGCAGCTAAGCCTGAGCGCTGCAACAGCTGAACCGTGCGGACAAGCAGAATTTTTTGTGGCACGCGGCAAAAAAGATCCTGCAGGCCGCAACTAAAACCCAATAGAGCTACATAAATAAATAGATATTTTTAAAAGGTAAGGTTTAAGAGACAAAAATAGGGAGAAGCTGAAATAAAAAGATTGTTGAAGCCATTTCTAACTGATGGCGATCTGGTTGTGGGTACTTGTCTGTTCTTCGATTCTTTGGCATATTAAATTAAGCCAGTGTCTTCAATAATTGGACTTCCCTGATGGCTCAGCAGTAAACAATCCGCCTTCAATGCAGGAGACCCAAGTTCCACTCTCGGGTGAGGAAGGTCCCCCGGAGGAGGAAATGGCTACCCACTCCTGCCTGGAGAATCCCATGGACAGAGGCGCCTAGGGGGCTACAGCCCGTGGGGGCGCAGAGTCGAATGAGCGGCTGACACTTTGACTTCAGACAACCTTCGGCTGGGAAACCCCTCTCAGCTGCAGCGCCCACATGAGAAAAATGATTGTGCTAGCCATAATGAGCATGCAGACTTGGCAAGATTAAATGCTATCAGCTCTATGATGCACCTGGGACATAGCAGATACTGGACAAAGGTCAGCTTTTGAACCACCTTGTCCATTTATTTTTTCCTAATGTCTTCTTTTCAAAGAGAAAATATTAGCATACAGAATACATCAGAGTGTCTGACATTGTCAGTAAGTATTTGTTGAACATTTGGATCTGGCTTGTTTTACAATCAAGGAGAGAGGTTCACAATCCCTTGGAGAAGATTAAGGAAGACAGTTTGAATGAAAAGAATGTTTCTATCGTAAAAGAGCAGAAAGCAGATTTCTTTCCTTTTTTTTTTTTTGCTTTGCTGTGAAGCATTATAATTCATGTTCTTAGGAACTCAAAAAAGCATAAAACAGAATCAGTCATTCAGAAAATAATCATTGACTACCTGCCAAGTACATTACACCTATGCATGAATCGTAAGGGTCCCTGAGGGTGAGGGGCTTCCCTGAGGGCGAGGGGCTGAGGTGCTCCTAGCAACGGCGCACCTGTTTTCCCCAAGTTCCCTTATGCCCAACCAGTCTTTTTTTCAGATTCATTTTTAATTCAACCACTCTTGACATTTTTAAAGGATTTTTGATACCTTTTCTGTTGTCTTCCAGCAAATTTTATTGTTCTTAACCTGTGAATTGTCCAGTGGTAAAATATATATTTTATATAATATGCTGGGAAGACTCTTGAGAGTCCCTTGGACTCCAAGGAGATCCAAGCAGTCCATCCTAAAGTGAATCAGTCCTGAATATTCATTGGAAGGACTGAAGCTGAAGCTCCAATACTTTGTGCTCCTGATGCGAAGAGCTGACTCGTTGGAAAAGACCTTGATGCTGGGAAAGACTGAAGGTGGGAGGAGAAGGGGACGACAGGATGAGATGGCTGGATGGCATCACCAACGAAGAGTCGGACACGGCTTGGCAACTGGACAGCAGCAGCAATGTATTCTGTAGCCCTTCCTTAAAAATACCAGGTTTTCAAAGGTCCTCATTTGTAAAAGAGCTTGTAGTACATCTTGTGATAGCTCGGATGTTTGACAGCTGTGAGCCCTGTTACAGACTTTGGCAGAGGCTTATCCCGTAGCAGGGCTTGGGCTTGTCTGACTGATACCGTCCTTCTTGTCTGAGAATTTTCTATTAAATATCTCGCTTCTATACCTGCAGGGCTGATGGTGTCAAACAAAGCAGATGTTTCAGCCTGAGACACTGTGAAATGTCAGGGTCTGTTTGTTACTGATGAATTGGAATAACAGGGGTGATGAGTTATTGCATGTTCTCAGAAAATAACCTTGAACAACTAAAGTAAACAAAGCCAAATCACGTGATATTACATACAGAGCTGAAAGTGCATGCTCACGAACACCAGCTCCTGAATAGTTTTGTATTTAAGAAGTGACCAGACAAAATAGCCTCTCTTGGGTCAGCATTAAAATTCGAAAGTCAGGAAATAACCAGCTCAGTCATCATACAAATAAAATTTGAGAACCGATTTTATCTAAAAGTATTTTAGTTCAGTTCAGTTCAAAAGGATCATATATATTTTTGAAGGAAATAAAGCCTCTTTTAGGTATCTTGCGGTAGGCAGAGCTTGGAGAGGTTAGATAGGAAGGAATGGCCGAGGGTGCAGAGGATCAGTCAGTCAGGGGTCTCAGAGACGAGAATAATGCTGGGGAAGGAAGACCCCTCGTGCTGGGATGAGGTGAGAAAGCAGAACGGGCAGGTTGAGGGAGCTGGCATATGGAGAGCCCCGTGAACAGCTCAGGCTTAATTTGGTAGATAGGGAAGGAAAGAAATTAACTTAAAATTTGGAGTTGGAGGGTAACTTTGAGATCCATGTAGTTCAGCCCGTCGAGAGGACAGGGGAGGCTCTCCAGCCCTGCGGTTGAGGGTTGACCAGCGTCCACCGCCGCGGACAGAGCTCTCCCTGTTTCTGAAGCCGTGGTCTGCGAAAGCCTCGGCCGTTAGAAAGTGCCTTCGTGGGCTTTGCTGGTGGCTCACTGGTAAAGAATCTGCCTGTCAGTGCAGGAGACACGGGCTCGATCCCTGAGCCAGAAGGTCCCACATGCCTTGGGGGAGCCAAGCCCGTGCCTGGGTCTGTGCCCGGGAGCCGCGAGCCGCAGCTCCTGAACCCGGGCGCCTCCAGCCCTCGCTCGGCGCCGAGGAGCCCCCGCGATGAGAAGCCCCGCACCGCGGGTGGGGACCCGCTCACCGCAACTAGAGAACGGCCGGAGCAGCAGGAAGACCCGGCCACAAACAAAATTTTAAAAAGGGAAAGTTCTTTCATGAGTTGAAATCTGTCTTCTTGTGGGGATTTAGGACACTCCTAGCCCCCCTCTGTATGACAGCCCTTCAGATATTTGAAGACAGCCCCTTCCAGTTTGTGAGCAGAGGAGAAATGGGAGAAATGTGGTATTTGCAGGATTGTCAGTTACTGTTAAGATGCAGAGATCTGAGTGACAGCTGAAATGTCTGCTTGCTGTGGGTCGGGGATGGGGCTTCACACTCCTGCAAATCGTCCTGGCGTGATTCTCCCCGGGTTGCACACAGGACAGGCAAGCATGACCGTGACCTCGAGCTGTCTCTGAAGGCACAGCTTAGCCATCTTCCCCTCCCTGCTCGCATCCTTTCTTCCCTCCTTTCTCTCTTCCTTCCCTTCCTTCTCTTCCTCACTCCGTCCCTCTTTCCCCACCCCTCCTCCCTGTTACTTCGTTCTTCCTTTGTTTCAAATACTTTTCTTCTGTCATAGGAGTTGAGTAGCACAACAGCTGAATCTCTCAGGCTTGGAGTCAGTCCTGGGTTGGATTCCAGCTTCTTTATCTGCTCCACATGTGATGAAAGGCAAGGTATTTAACCTTTCTAGTGACTTAGCCTTTCTTTTTCAATGCGGTGAAAAGAAACACCTGTCTTGTAGGATTAATATCAGGCTTAAATGGAAAAGACATATGCAAACCACCCAAGGAAAGCAGTCACTCAATGGAAGGGCTTTTTATTATTGGGGAAAAAAAGGAAGCCGTGAAAAGCGTCTGCTGCAATCAGCCAGTCGATCAATAACTGCATGTGTTAGGGCTCTCCAGAGCAGCCGGGCCAGTGGGATGTGTCTATAAACACAGAAAGCGATTCATCATGAGGAACTGGTTCACACGCTTGCAGAGTCTGAGGAGTCCTGAGATCTGCGGTCCGCAAGCTGGAGGCCCCGGAGGAATCGGTTCACGCGCTTGCGGGATCTCAGGAGCCCTGAGATCTGCGGTCCGCAAGCTGGAGGCCCCGGAGGAATCGGTTCACGCGCTTGCGGGGTCTCAGGAGCCCTGAGATCTGCGGTCCGCAAGCTGGAGGCCCAGGAGGACTGCTGCTCTCAGTTCCCATCTGAGACCTCGCAGGCTCGAGACCCAGGAAAGGCCCGTGTCAGCTTTGAGCCTGATGTTCCAGTCAAGGCAGTCAGAAGAGGTTCCTTTCTGTTCTGTTCAGCTCTTTAATCAATTGCACAAGGACCAGCTACCTTTGGGAAGGCAATCTGCTTTGCCCAGTCTGTGGATTCAAACGTTCATTTCAAGCAGAAACAGCCTTCCTAACAATCTCTGGATATTTGATCCAATGTCTGGGCACCCCATGGACCTGTCAAGTTGACACATAAAATTAACCACCACTCGTGTATTTCTAGGAAATAAGTTCTGCAAAGAGAAATAAAACAGAATGAGGAAAGAGGGCGATGGGGAGTGCTGGTTTAGATAGGGGCGCCATCTGTCCCAGGTGCTTTGAAAGGTATGTCTCCAGTAAGACTGGGCTAAACGAGCACTTAGCTCACTCTGGTTAATGTCAACTCTGAACGCAATTGAAATGAACCCTCGTTCTTCTTCCAGTAGATGGACAACTTATAACGTTAATACGACAGGTAACTAGTGACCACTCATGTTGCATTATATGAGGACATCATCTACGGTGCTGGTAGCCTGGTATGATGGAAGAGGCATTGACTAGACCTGGGGTCTAGTCCTGGCTTTTCCACTGTAACCACTGAGCTATCCACTTGTCTCTGAACTTCGGTTTCATTTTCTGAAAATTAAGCACCCTCATGGCTCCCCACTAGAACGCTGTGAGAATCAGAATATGCCGGTGCTCCGAAATCTCTCTCTAAACCACCGAGCTCTTAGCAAACGTGAAACGCTGTTCAGTCGCTCAGCCTGTCCGACTCTTCACAGCCCCGTGGACTGCAGCACGCCAGGCCTCCCTGTCCATCACCAGCTCCCAGAGCTTGCTCAAGCTCATGTCCATTGAGTGGGTGATGCCATCCACTCTGTCTTCCCCTTCTCCTCCCACCTTCAATCTTTCCCAGCATCAGGGTCTTTTCCAATAAGTCAGTTCTTCACATCAGGTGGCCAAAGTATTGGAGTTTCAGCTTCAGCATCAGTCCTTCCAATGAGTATTCTGAACTGATTTCCTTTAGGATGGACTGGTTGGATCTCCTTGCAGTCCAAGGGACTCTCAAGAGTCTTCTCCAACACCACAGTTCCAAAGCATCAATTCTTCGGTGCTCAGCTTTCTTCACCGTCCAACTCTCACATCCATACGTGACCACTGGAAAAACCATAGCTTTGACTAGATGGACCTTTGTTGACAAAGTAATATCTCTGCTTTTTAATATGCTATCTAGGTTGGTCATAACTTTTCTTCCAAGGAGTAAGCATCTTTTATGGCTGCAATCACTATCTGCTGTGATTTTGGAGCCCCCAAAAATAAAGTCTGACACTGTTTCCACTGTTTCCCCATCTATTTCCCATGAAGTGATGGGACCGGATGCCATGATCTTCGTTTTCTGAATGTTGAACTTTAAGCCAGCTTTTCACTCTCCTCTTTCACTTTCATCAAGAGGCTCTTTAGTTCTTCTTCACTTTCTGCCATAAGGGTGGTATCATCTGCATATCTGAGGTTAATGATATTTCTCCCAGCAATCTTGATTCCAGCTTGTGTCCTGCATTTCTCATGATATACTCTGCATATAAGTTAAATAGCAGGGTGACAATATATGGCCTTGACGTACTCCTTTTCTTATTTGGAGCCAGTCTGTTGTTCCATATCCAGTTCTAACTGTTGCTTCCTGACCTGAATACAGGTTTCTCAGGAGTCAGGTCAGTTGGTCTGGTATTCCCATCTCTTTCAGAATTTTCCACAGTTTATTGTGATCCACACAGTCAAAGGCTTTGGCATAGTCAATAAAAGTAGATGTTTTTCTGGAACTCTCTTGCTTTTTCAATGATCCAATGCATGTTGGCAATTTGATCTCTGGTTCCTCTGCCTTTACTAAATCCAGCTTGAACATCTGGAAATTCATGGTTCACGTGTTCCTGAAGCCTGGCTTGGAGAATTTTGAGCATTACTTTACTAGTGTATGAGATGAGTGCAGTTGTGCGGTAGTTTGAACATTCTTTGGCCTTGACTTTTGTTGGGATTGGAATGAAAACTGACCTTTTCCAGTCCTGTGGCCACTGCTGAGTTTTGCAAATTCACTGGCATATTGAGTGCAGCACTTTCACAGCATCATCTTTTAGGATTTGAAATAGCTCAACTGGAATTTCATCACCTCTACTAGCTTTGTTCGTAGTGATGCTTCCTAAGGCCCACTTGACTTCACATTCCAATATGCCAGGCTTAGGTGAGTGATCACACCATCATGATTATCTGGGTCATGAAGATCTTTTTTGTGTAGTTCTTCTGTGTATTCTTGCCACCTTTTCTTAATATCTTCTGCTTCTGTTAGGTCCATACCATTTCTGTCCTTCATCAAGCCCATCTTTGCATTAAATCTTCCCTTGTTATCTCTAATTCTGTTGAAGAGATCTCTAATCTTTCCCATTCTATTGTTTTCCTCTATTTCTTTGCACTGATCACTGAGGAAGGCTTTCTTATCTCTCTTTGGTATTCTTTGGAACTCTGCATTCAGATGCTTATATCTTTCCTTTTCTCCTTTTCACTTCTCTTCTTTTTACAGCTCTTTGTAAGGCCTCCTCAGACAGCAATTTTGCCTTTTTGCATTTCTTTTTCTTGGAGACGGTCTTGATCCCTGTCTCCTATACAATGTCACGAACCTCCGTCCATAGTTCATCAGGCACTCTATCTATCAGATCTAGTCCCTTAAATCTATTTGTTACTTCCACTTTATAATTGTAAGGAATTTAGGTCATACCTGAATGGTCTAGTGGTTTTTCCTACTTTCTTCAATTAAAGTTTGAATTTGGCAATAAGGAGTTCATGATCTGAGCCACAGTCAGCTCCCAGTCAGCAAAATCAAGAAGCTCTCCATATAGAGCTTCTCCATCTTTGGCTACAAAGACTATAATCAATCTGATTTCGGTGTTGACCATCTGGTGATGTCCATGTGTAGAGTCTTCTCTTGTGTTGTTGGAAAAGGGTGTTTGCTATGACCAGTGTCTTCTCTTGGGAAAACTCTGTTAAAATGCACTTAACTCTTAAAAAATAAAAGTAAAAAAAACTAACTTCAAGTCAGTCTTGGAAGCAACTCTTGGTTTGGAAACTTGAGTTCAACCTTCCTGGAGATTTACGTGAAAAATTTCTCTGTGAGCACAGTTTTCCTTCAGATGTCTTGGTTAATGAATGGCTCAGCCAGATATTTTGCTAGTGGCATCAAGAAAAATGATTGAGAGGCACTAAGTGAATCAGACCAGTCGTGGTGAAAACGATCATGAGATTTTCTGAGTGCATACTACGATAATGTGAATAAAAACAGCCTCTGCTCCCCTTTGTTTTAGCTTTAGCTCTGGCGTCGGAAAACATTAATATCAAGGGAGACAAGCCAGCGCGCTGCGGCCGCCCTGGCCTCTGAGTGAGCCCCGTCTGGCTTCCAGTGTGGCGGCTCCTCGGGGCGGGAGGCAAGACCGCACCTACGGGCCGCTGTGGCCTGCTCCTCCGGTGCTCTGCTCCATGTATGGATTATGTGGAAAGAGGAATTCTTTCTAACAAGACAATTCAGCACGGTTTACATTTATTAGTGTACTGTGTGCCGAGACGTCAGCCAGACAAAGGCCGTAAAAATATAAGGCACAAACCCCTCACTTCTCAAAGAGTTCAGTGTAGTCAGAGAGATAGAAATGGAGACAGATTATAATAGCCTGGCATTCTGAGTACAAAAACCGTGTGTACTAATGCAGAGGCCGTCGAGAGGAGCAGGTAACGAATCCCATCTGAGGACGGCTGCAAGAGCTCCTTGGAGTGGATGAAGTGGAACCTGGGTTTTGAAGGATGAATAGGAGTTTACCTGGCAGGAAAAAGCTGCTTCTGTTAATTCTCCCCTTTCTGTTTTAAAGTGTTGGTGACTACCCTTCTCCGTAAAAACACTGTAAATATTTCTATATGAGCCAAAGCTGGATCTTTAATTTTATGTCATTAGAGCAAAAGGAACACTCTAAAAAGAAATGGTTAAATTTGGTAATTTCATACCATTCTAACTAAAGTCACACTTCCACCGCCCCCCCATTCCACTACTCTTTATATCATTCCGCTTATTTCTATAAAGCTCTTTTAAAAATATGAAATTATTTTGTTCTGTTAGTCTGTTTTCTCTCACCAAGAATTTAAACTGCTGGAAGGTAGGAATTTAATTGTATGCCTGGTTGCTCAGAATAGGGTTTGGGATATAGTAAATATTAAATAAATACATTTTAAATTAAAAAAATGTATTTTATACAGGAAATTAGTTAATATGAAATTATATACATAGATTTTGTGTAGACTGATTTAATACTAATTCAAACTCCCTGATTTAACTTGTATTCTCGACATAAAATTTTCTCGTGATGTCAGTAACACAGTAAAATTGGTGTAAAATTATTGTGAAAAGGACACTTTTTATGTGGGCTACTTAAGTGCACATTGGAAAAGACTCTGATGCTGGGAGGGATTGGGGGCAGAAGGAGAAGGGGACGACAGAGGATGAGATGGCTGGATGGCACCACTGACTTGACGGACGTGAGTTTGAGTGAACTCTGGGCGTTGGTGATGGACAGGGAGGCCTGGCGTGCTGCAGTCCATGGGGTCGCAGTCGGACACGACTGAGCGACTGAACTGAACTGAGTGCTAAGTGCAGTCATTTGGGAGGGAAGAAAGTTCTGGACGGTGACGCTTGCAAGTGGCACGTGCTCACTGTGGCCGCAGCAGGGGCACGCGGTGTGGGGCCACCTGCTGTCTAAACTGACGTGGTGGGTGCACTGCTGAAGTCGGGGTGGTGGTGGTTCAGTAGCCAAGTTGTGTCCAACTCTTGTGACTCCACGGACCACAGCCCGCCTGCCTCCCCTGTCCCTGGGATGCTCCAGGCAAGGGTATTGGAGGGGGCTGCCATTTCCTCCTCCAGGGATCTTCCCAACCCAGGGATTGAACCGGGTCTCCTGTGTTGCAGGCAGATTCTTTACCATTTGAGCCGCTGGGATCCATGTATTACCTGGGTTCAGATCAAAGCTTTGCCTCTGCCCTGGGTGATACTCTGGGCAAATCACACAGCCCATGTATTTCATACTTTCCAGCTGCAAACGGGACTAATAGTGACGCATGTCTTATAGAGGTCTTGTGGGGACTGAGCACGTGAGCATCGAGGGCTCACGATGGATATGACTTCCAGGTACAGAACTGTTAGTTTCTTCCGGCCTCATCAGGCACCTCCAGCAGGTGTTGAACATTATGGGAATTATTTCTTCTGGGTCAAATGGTGACATTCAAGGTATTGTTTTTATTTGTGATGTTGCCCTTGTCGCTCAGTCGGTAAAGAATCTGCCAGCAATGCAGGAGACCCAGGTTTGATTCCTGGGTCAGGAAGATCCCCTGGAGGAGGGCATGGCAACCCACTCCAGTATTCTTGCCTGGAGAATCCCATGGACAGAGGAGCCAGGCGGGCTACCGTCCACGGGGCCGCAAGAGCCAGACATGATTTAGTGAATAAACCACCAAGCGCCACCACCAGCCCGTATACTTTCCTTCAGCTGTGATCAGCTGTCTACGTTTTTTGGTACTGTCTGCATTTTCAGAATTGCATTTTAGCTAAAGTTCACATTAAGCCAAGAACTGAATTAAAATACAGTTCCGGTTCATTTCCTCTGCTCCTTTGCTTTGATTTTAAACACAATATTGACGGTAAGGAGAATTTATTTCTATTTAAAATGATAAATTGGACGAATTTCGGTTTGGGGCCATCGTGAATCACTTTGTGTACAGTTGTTTGTGTGTGCGTGAGTTTTCACTGCTCTGGAATAAGTGTCCTTGAGTGTAATCGCTGGGTTGTATGGTAATTTCACGTCCATGTTTCTATCTTTATTCCTGGCTGCTCTGGGTCGCCCTTGCTTCGCGTGGCTTTCTCTCGCTGCAGGGAGCAGGGGTTCCTCTCGGGTCCGCGGGCCTCCCCTTGCCGGGGTTCCTCTCGGGTCCGCCGGCCTCCCCTTGCCGGGGCTCCTCTCGGGTCCGTGGGCCTCCCCTTGCCGGGCCTCCCCTTGCCGGGCCTCCCCTTGCGGGGCTCCTCTCGGGTCTGCCGGCCTCCCCTTGCCGGGGCTCCTGGTTGCCGAGCGCAGGCCTCGGGCACTGGCTTCCGCAGCTCTGGCGCACGAGCTTAGCTGCCTTACAGCGTGTGGAATCTCCCCAGACCGGGAGTTGAACCTGTGTCTCCTGTGATGGCAGGCATCCTCTCAGCCACTGGACCACCAGGGAATTTCTATGTATACTTTTAAAAGAAACTGCCAGACTGTCTCCTGAGTGGCTATACCATTTTATAGTCCCGTGAGCAATGTGTGAGTGGTACCGTTTCTCTACCCACGTGCCAGCGTTTGTTGTTAGCACTGTTTTGTTTTAGCCATGTGGATAGGTGTGCACAGTGAAATCTCACTGTGGTTTTAGTTTATATTTACCTGATGGTTAATGACGTCGAACATCTCTTCATGGGCTTATTTGCCATCTGAACAAGGTACACAAATGGCATCTCGCTGATGAAATATTTGTTCAGATTTTGCCCATTTGCTAATTGGATGGCTTGGTTTTATTTACTAGCGAGTTTTGAGGTTTCTTTATATAGCCTATATACTAATCCTTTGTTGAATGGGTGGTTTACAGATATCCTAGCCTATAGCTTGTCTGTTCACCTTCACATGAGCTTTCACCCAGCAAAAGTATTTTATGTGGATGGAGTCCAGTTGATCAAATTTTCTTTTTATGTGTTTGTACTTTTGGTATTAATGCTAAGAAACTCTTCTTTGAGCCATACATTCCAACGACTGTCCTAATATTTTACTAAAAGCTTTATGATTTCACTTTTTTACCTCTAAATTGATGATCTGCTTTGAATTAATTTTGGTATAAAGTATAGAGTTTAGGTCAAGTTTTCTTTTTCTTTCTTTTGCATGCATATTAATTGTTCCAACACCATCTGTTGAAGTACTTTTGGTTGGTATAAAATCACTATATGATTTTTAAATCACATTTAGATTTAAAATCATATTGTTCAGCATATTTGTATGGGTCTGTTTTTGGCTTTCCTCTTTTTCACTTATGTCTGTGTCTCTCTCTCTGAGATACCCACTAGTTAAATATAGTAAGCAGTCTTCATGTCTGGTAAAATGACTCTTTCCACATAATTCTTCCTCAAGATTGTCTTAACTATTCTAGGGTCTGTGCCTTCTTATGTAAATTTTAGAATAAGCTTGTCTATGTCTTTAAAAAACCTTTCCTAGAATTTTGATAGGACTGGCATTAACCCTATCGATCAGTCTGGGGTCTTCCTGCCCGTGCATATGGCAGACCTCTCCACTGACTGACACCTTCTCTGACTTCTATCAATAGTGTGACTTTCACCACACAGGTCTTGCACATGTTGTAAGTATATCCCTAAATATTTCATTATAAATAGTATTAAATTTATTATTTTTGCATCTGAGTGTACACAAATTGTACCTCATTGTGATCTTGATTTTTTTTAATTACCATGATCACCAGTGTAGTTAAACATTCTCTTTTTTCACTTATTAACCTTGTGTATATATATCTCCCATTCTCTTACATATCTATTCATTTTTTTATGTATTCTTCATGTGGATTCTTTTTCAGTTTTTTGTATTGCACACATCTTTTCCCAGTTGTAGCTTATCTGTTTATATTATTTAAGGTGTTTTTTTGATGAACAGCTCATAGATTTTAATATCATGAGATATGTCAATCTTCTAATGTCTATTCAATTAATTTTATATCTTATTTTGAGATATCTAGAAAATTTATCTCCAAGTCAAAATAACTTGAATGAGCTAAATTAACAGAGCATTTAAAAATGGAAAATACCAGTATTGATAGTCCTCTTCCAAATAAGCAGAGAAACTGCTTAAGTTTCTCTAAGACCCTATCTACAATGTACCCAAACAATTAAATTTCTTTTTTAGTTAAAAAGGAAAATAAGATCTCCAATAATTTTGGAATAAAAAGAAAACTACTTTTCATTTCAGGAAAGTTTCCCCATAAAAAGTGAGGGGCATAGATTCTTAAAGCTTCTTAAGACTTTAATTTTCTCTGATTATTTCTAAAACAAACTAATTTCTGTCTCATGACTTCTTACATTGTTCTGTTTTGGAATATTTCAGTGTGGTACAGAGGACTGACTCTTTAAGTTAGTAGTGAGTTTGTATCTGGCTGTTAAAGAAGAGCGATTTGGTGCTCAAAGCTGTAATATATAAACTTTGGGTTGAACTGTATTGTTTAGCTTACACAATCAGCATCTGAGTATTTCCTTGGCAAATACATGTTTTCCCCGTCTGGTAAAAGGATCTAGGTATTCCATGAAAATGGAAAAAAAAAAAAAAAAAAACTACAAGATCCTTTTACTAAATGTGTCCTGTAGATACTGAGCTATATAGGAAACTGCTAACCCTAACCATGATAGGTCAACTGTTTGCCCTCCAGGAAAAAATATATTCGATTTATTTATGAAGACTTCTTTATTTTGTTTTTCATTACATATATTATATTTAAATTTTTGTCTTATTGTCATTTTAATGTTTGAAAATGTTGACATGGACATACACACACACATACACTCACACAAAATATTTGTGATCTCCAGTCCTAATATGAAAAATCAGCAAAATAAGAGACATTACTTTGCCAACAAAGGTCTGTCTAGTCAAGGCTATGGTTTTTCCAGTGGTCCTGTATGGATGTGGGAGTTGGACTGTGAAGAAAGCTGAGCACCGAAGAATAGATGCTTTTGAACTGTGGTGTTGGAGAAGACTCTTGAGAGCCCCTTGGACTGCGAGGAGATCCAACCAGTCCATTCTAAAGGAGATCAGTCCTGGGTGTTCACTGGAAGGACTGATGCTAAAGCTGAAACTCCAGTACTTTGGCCACCTCATGCGAAGCGTTGACTCATTGGAAAAGACCCTGATGCTGGGAGGGATCAGGGGCAGGAGGAGAAGGGGACGACCGAGGATGAGATGGCTGGATGGCATCACTGACTCGATGGACATGAGTTTGAGTGAACCCTGGGAGTTGGTGATGGACAGGGAGGCCTGGTGTGCTGCAGTCCATGGGGCTACAGAGAGTCGGACACGACTGAGCGACTGAGCTGAAGCCGTTCTTTGGGAAACGCAAACTGCAGTACAGAGCAAAGCTTCTAAAGATACTGACCGCGTCGTGACATTTTTAAGGGTTCTTAAACACATGAAGAATATTCTAGTATTTCCACTTTGTAAGGGGTGGTTTTTACCTCATCCAGTGCAGACTTACCTTATATCACACAACCGCATCACATCTTTGTTGCAAAGACTTCTGCTTGCCCTTTGCATCTTGCCCACAATCTCTGTGGGCTCAGACTCACCCTGAGGGCCAAGCTCAGGGTGCTACCAGTCCAGCCACTGGCCCTCCTTTTCTCAATCCGTATTCTGAAGCTTGATTTAAGCAAATGAAGTCCTGAAATGACCTCTAGGGATAAAATCTTACATGGACACAATATGTAAAAGAGTTAGAATTGGGAGAAATTCTTGAGCCCTTGCAACTTTCTTCTTCCACAAACCCTTCCTATTTTAGCACAAGTCTGCGTGTCTTTCTGAGATTAAACGGCCCTGACTTTTCCTTGAATCCAGGAAGCCTGTGTTTTTTGCTCTTATCGCTTCCTCTCACTCAGACTTATCAGCGCAGGAGGGCCTCGCTCTGCCTCCTGGCCGCCTTCCCATCCCTGCTGACCCTCCGGCATGGGTGTTGCTGAGATCTTTCCTGGAAAGAATCTGCACACTAAAACCCAAAGCTGGATGCTCTTGCACAGACAGTGCTTTTTCAAATATGCAGAAGGCTTGAGCTGCCAGTGTGCTGTGAACCCGCCAGTGTTTGCTAACTATTTCCAGAACATTGGCTCGGTTGCCAGGTATTACCATATTTTTTTCTCCCCTGGTGAAAATGCATTTAAAAGAAGGGTCATAAAAATATGGTTGCTTTAGTAGGAACTTTATTGTATTCTTAGCACCAAGTTGCTTGAAAGACATTAAAATAGACTCATTCTTTTAAAAGTTCCAACAGTAACATGGGTGCTTTTTGGTCTATACTTTGCAGAAGTGAAATTTTTCTGTCAAACACCGGCTATTGCTGATATTGTAATCCTGGTCGATGGCTCATGGAGTATTGGAAGATTCAACTTCAGACTGGTTCGATCTTTTTTGGAAAACCTGGTTACAGCATTCGACGTGGGCTCCGAGAAGACACGAATTGGTGTGTCTTTTTTTAAAATTAACAGCATCGGCTCCTAGTGTGAAACCACCAGGAGGCTTCTTAAGAAATTTCAAAGATTCTCTACCAAATGTTTTTCAGAATTTTAGGTTTAACTATAGGAATATTCCCAAAAGGGCAAGTTTGCATCAGTAAATATTTATTTCTACTAATTTTTGCTGTGACAATGTCACTCAATTAATTATTGAACATATTTCAATTTTTCTGGAAAGCCAAAATCTACTCTAACAATAATAATTATTTTATTATTAATAATAATTTTAAATAATAGTTTAAAGATTACTATTGGTTTAAGAATTTATCAGGTAAAATTTTCTTTTTATTTAAAAAGCAATTGAATCTAGTGAAATGTTTAATCAACAATTGGAAAAAGTTTTACTGTGTGAGATAATTTTTGCCAAATTCTTGCTGTGATAAAAAACAACAAAAAAGTTATAAATCTTTGAGAGCTATATCCACTTTATTATACAAAGTCTCCTAGTTTCACTTCTAAACAGCCCTTAAAGAAGCTCTTTTCTTTGGGAATAAAAACAAAATGCAGACACTGTAGTGTATGCAGAAGTCAAAATATAAGGCCTCACAGGAAGCTTGGATGAGGCTGTATAAGCTGGTATCAATATTACCTCAATTAAAGAAATTAAATACAAACATGATCGGACTTTTATCTACAAACATGATCAGACTTTTAAAAAATGCTGAGGACCTGATTGGGTGCCTACTTCTAGATGGCTGGAAAATGTATACATCCATCAGCCTCCAGGTATGTTGAAAATTCTTTAAATTGATGTCAGGAACTCACTTTGAAATTTCTCAGGGAGGCAGAGAAAAAAAATGTTGCAAACCTTAGCCACCCTGACCCCCTTAAAAATTATTGGGCCCTTCATCATTGTAGGCTCTCGAATGGCCCACTGGACCTTGAAGTAACCCATCATTTCTGGGTGGGCTTTCTCGTCTTTCTTCTCCAGGGCTGGCTCAGTATAGTGGGGACCCCAGGATAGAATGGCACTTGAATGCCTTCAACACAAAAGACGAGGTGATCGAAGCTGTCCGCAATCTACCATACAAGGGAGGAAACACGCTGACAGGTATGTTTCTGGTCAGTCCACACGTTTGGCAGCATGTCTTGCCAGAGAAGAGTTTTATTACTTCATTTTGCCACTGTGTATGTCTTAGCATAGTATTTGTAAAGCAAGCTAGCCTTGAAAGTTTTTAGATGGCTCTTTTCTCTAACTCACATTAGAAGTTACATGCAGAACCCTCATCCCTTCTGCTCTACACGTGTAATGTCCCAGGAAGGGCTTGGTTGAGCTGGAAGAGTACCCAGCAGTCCTTGACGCTGACAGCCTTGGTAGCTGTCTTAACCCTTTTCATTACATTTTCCTTTCTTTTTTTTTTTTTTAACCCGTTTTCTCCTCCAGTCACCCCTGTCAGTGAAATAAAAACAAATTCCTACCTAATTTTTCAAGGAAAATAATTTCTTTGCCCTTACTCTGCAATCAATAGCTATCATGAAAATATTTGTGGAGCTTTGGCGCACCAGCTTTTTTGATAAACGAGTATAGTCAGCCCTTAGCATCTGCAGCTTTGACCAACCAGGGATCAGAAATGTGTGGGGAAAAAATTCCAGAAAGTTCCTAAAAGCAAACCTTGAATTTGTCACATGCTAGTAACTATTTACATAGCATTTCTATTGTGTTAGTTATTATAAGTAATCTAGAGATGGCTCAGAGTGAATGAGAGGATGCATGTAGGTTACATGCAGATACTACGTCATTTTACGTAAGGGACCTGGGCATCTGTGGGTTGGGTGTTGTGGGGGGTCCTAGAACCAACCCTTCTGTGGATAGCAAGGAATTACTGTGATGTAAGAGCATTTATATTGCAATTATCCATGGCCCAACTCCAAGGGCTTGCCTCGGGGCTCAGCTGGTGAAGAATCCACCTGCAGGGCAGGAGACCTGGGTTTGATGCCAGAGTTGGGAAGATCCCCTAGAGGAGGGAAAGGCTACTCACTCCAGTATTCTGGCCTGGAGAATTTCATGGACTGTACAGTCCATGGGGTCAGAAAGAGTCAGACACAACTGAGCGACTTTCACTTTCAACCCCAAGGCATTATCACAGGCTTTAACCCTTACATGCTGTTTCCTTCTATAGACCCACAATGCAGATGCTCAGTTTAAACAATAGAGATGCTGTCACTGAATTTTAAATAAACCACTGAAATCCTGATCATTGCTTTGCCAGTTTGAGGTGTAGTCTAACAAGTTTTTTGTTAATTCAGTAGAACTGTATTCAGCACGAATCGCATAACATTATTCAGCATTTCTCATTTTTGAGGGGTGGAGAATGTCATACTCAAAAGTCAGGAGTTCGATTACCACTTTAGATCTCCCCTTCTACCCCCGTAAAGCAGAGACTCTGTGGTTTCTTTAGATCACCATGAACAAAACGGAAAGTGTGGCCATGATATTTGGAACAGTTGCTTCTGGGAGGGTGTTCTTGGTTCGTTGTAAATTATGGTTTAGATTTTCTTTCTTTTTTTTTTTTTTAATTTTTATGGATTTGTTTTTTTGGCTGTGCCATGTGGCAGGTATGGTCTTAGTTCCCCAACCAGGGATCAAACTCACACCCCCTGCACTGGAAATCTTAACCATTAGACCGCCAGGGAAGTCCCAAGGTGTAGACTTCTTGCATGCAAACCTGTTGGCCTTCATTGTCTAGGAATCCATTGTTCTTTATAAATACCAGTTTCTGAAATGATGCAGGAGTCAGAATTTTTATTACCTCTTGGATTTTAGTGTTTCATCAGACTCGTTAAAGAATAGTTCGTTGTAAAAATGAAGATAAAAGTTCACATCTAATAAAAACTCTTCTTTCTCATCTTGTGATTACGTTTTGGAGAATTGAAAGCCTTTTTATTTGAAATGGTTGGCTTGTCTTTATTTTTTCTTGTTTTCTCCTAGGTCTTGCTTTGAATTACATTTTTGAAAACAGTTTTAAACCGGAAGCGGGAGCAAGGAGTGGAGTGTCCAAAATTGGCATTTTAATCACAGACGGAAAGTCCCAAGATGATATTATTCCACCATCCCGAAACCTTCGTGAATCCGGTGTAGAGCTGTTTGCCATAGGTACGTGTTAATTATGGTCTTGTTTCAACATTGGACGTGGACACCCAACCACTTCAAGCTGTGCATGGTGCAGCTCACTGACAGCCGAGCGGCCTGAGCGCTTTCGAGTCTTTTTTTTTAAAAATGTATTGGCGTTTAGCTGATTTACAAGGTTGTGTTAGTTTCTTGTGTACAGTAAGGTGAATCAGTTATACATGTTTATCCACTGTTTTTTAGACTCTTTCCCCGTGTAGGTTATTACAGAGTGTTGAGGAGAGTTCCCTGTATACAGTAGGTCCTTATTAGTTATCTGTTATATATATATATATGCACATCTATCCACTGTGTTTTAGACTCTTTCCCCATGTAGGTCATTGCAGAGTGTTGAGGGGAGCTCCCTGTATACAGCAGGTCCCTGTATACAGCAGGTGCTTGTTAGTGTATGAATGTATATGCGACCCTCCCGACTTACTCCTCCCCTCTGCACCCCGCTGGCTCTACTCATAACCAGTCCTGTGATCTGAGCCTGACTTCCTCACATTGTAAGTGGGAGTGGTGGAGCTGAAGGATCTTACCGTGTGAGAATCTCTAGGCTGAGACGCCACACGTGAAGTGTTGTGAAAGGCATAAAGTACAAAGGTTAGGTCCATAATTGTTACCCTTTAATTAGTCAAGACTTTTCTCTTTCGAATGACTTAATAGCCATCTCTTCTCTGAGAGTGTAGAGAGAAAGCAATCAAGGCATTGCGGTCTTGTAGCTAAGAAAGCACAGAGTCATAGATGTGCAGGCTTATTTCCTTGGAAATAGCCCTCTGTAAGTATAGGTGCGTGGGAAGAACGCACAGGGCACACGCAGAATAACTGCGCAAGGGTTAGCTGATGCAGCTTTGCTCTTGATTAAATCGTTTACAGTGTCTTCGGTGATAGGAAGGCCTTCTATTTAGTAGAGACTGAAAAAAAAAAAAACAGAAACAATTCCTCGGACTCATTTCTAGATTTGCCACTCAAAGTGTGGCTCGTAGAATGTTCCACTGGAGAAGAATTTGCTTATTTGCTGATGGCAGGCATTGTGGTGGGTGATGGAGCTTACAGATGAACAAGATAAATCATTCCGAAACAAATGCCTCCCGAGTCATGATGACCCTTTCCCCACTCCTCCACGCTCTGTGCAACAGTGAAACTGTTTTGTTTGGAAAGGTGAGAGAGAGAGGGATTTGGGGCTTATTGTCTCTAGAATGTTCTTAAATGAATCCAGACTTGGTTTTAACTGAATGCTATGAGAAGTATTATTGACAGTAAGCTCATTGCTTCAGCATGCATGGTGCTATTTTGTTATTGTAGACACAGATCCAGCAGTGCATTTTAGAAGCTATTGTAGAAGTCTTTCAGTCAAGGAACATCAGGGAGATTTGGTTTAATTTTTATTTTTAATTTTGCTGTACTTTTGTTCAGCAACAGCGATCCCTACGGAAGGCCTAGACTAATAGGGATTAATTTGTGCGTTTACTCTCCATTCTGTGGTCTCGTTAATGACGAATGGATGAGTTACAGTGAACTCGCTCAGTTGTGATTTGGAAGTTTTCTCTCTTTTTCTCTGGGAATTACCTGGAAATCAGTAGTGTTCATTTTCTTATAACCTCCTAAAGCAAATAGTTCAGAAACAATTGACGCTTTGTTACTCAGTCTGTTGAAGCTGTCAGATAAATTAAATGGCACAGGGCCAGGCATCTAAGAAGTAATTACCGTTGCCTCAGGTAATCTCTCTTCCTTGCTTCCCTCTTACCTCTTTTTAACATCCGTAGATAATTGCAGTGACAAGGATTTTTAAAGAAATGTTCCTTCTCCTGGGGAAGAGAAATCTACATTTACACTCATGAAACCCAACCTTGTGTCTTTTTCATTTTTTTAAAGAATCTTTTAAAATTTATTTTTTAATCAGTTGACTGTTTTATTTACTTATTTTAAATTCGGGGCAAACCCCGTGGAATATGGGCTCCTCCTTCCCCGTCCAGGGGTCACACTCACATCCCCGGCGCTGCAAGGCTGCAGGACTGCTGGGAAGTCTCCCCCTTTTCTCATTTCAGCCGTGACGTATGTCGTCTTCTGAGGTGCATGGGGTCATTAAGGGCATATGACTTTGGATCTAGATTGCCTGAGTGGAACCCTTGCTGTATATTTACTGGCTGTGTTTCCTTGAGCAAGTGAATTAACCTCTCATCAGCTTACTTATCTGCAAAATGGGAGAAACAGTGCCGCCCAACTCACAGGACCGACTGTGAGGATTAAATGTGTTACTATGCGGAAAGCACTGGCCTGCTTGGGGCGTGGGAACGTCCACAGCTGTGATAGACCGAAAATTCCATGAAGGACAAGGATTTTCTGTCTCAGTTTAAGTAAGCTAATGTTGATAGAAATTTAAGCCCGAGGTTCTGATAGTGTGGAGGACTGGTTTAATTCCTATCGCTTCTGCAACATTTATGAAAGACAGAGTCAGTTTCATCAATACATCCTCCAAAACCCGGGTCTCCTGCATTGCAGGCAGATTCTCTGCTGTCTGAGCTGCCACGGACGCCCCAGATGGGCTGAGGAAAGTTAAGGTTTAGTAACCTGGGGCCTTCCCTGGGGCGCGGTGGATAACTGTCCCGCTGCCAGTGCAGGGGACGGGTTTGATCCCCGGTCGGGAAGATTCCGCATGCCCCAGAGCAGAGCCCTGAGCTGCAGATACTGGCGCTCACGTGCCTAGGTCTGGGCACCAAGTGGAGCCCCACCCGGGGAAGCCCGTGGGCCAGATCGGGAGTGGGTTCCTCGAGCCCGCGTACCAGCTCGAGCGTGGGCTCCGCGCTGCACGCCAGAGAAAGCCCGCGTGCTGCAACGGAGACCTAGCGCCAAAAATAACCGACTAAGTAAAGTGGTGTGTCCATGTCCAAATAAAGAAAAAACGATTTAATCATTTGAAAGGGACTTTTAAGTAACGGTCTGCCAGGAGACATGCCTCTTGCGAGAAAAGGTGCTTTGGTCGGGCTGCGGAAAGGCGGTCGCAGCGTAGAGTACTGAGGACCAGGAGGACGCCGGCCGCGCCTCCCGCGGGGCTTGACCCTGGGGACCCTCCCTGTCGTCCCCACCGCAGGGGTGAAAAACGCGGACGAGAAGGAGCTGCAGGAGGTCGCCTCCGAGCCGGACAGCACGCACGTGTACAACGTGGCCGAGTTCGACCTGATGCACACGGTGGTGGAGAGCCTCACGAGGACGGTGTGCTCCCGGGTGGAGGAGCAGGACCGCGAGATCAAAGGTGCGTGGGCCCCTGCCCCGGGGCGGCCCGCGGGCGCCAGCCTGACCTTCCCAGCAGCTCCGGGTCACCAGAGTGGAAAGGGGATATGTGGGGGGTGCGGGCGGTTACTGTAAATCACTGGATAGCTGTTTCCATGCTGCTGCGTGCAGACTACCATGCTTCTTTGTTTTTACTTAAATGTTGGATTTGAGGCAATTAAACGTCCACATGAAGTTGTAAGAAATAATGTATAGTTTGTGATACCTTACTGTTTCTCTCAATGGTGACACAAAGCCGCAGTATTATGTCACAGGCAGGAAATTCACAGTGGTCGAGTCAAGATACAGGATGTCCCTGTGGCAGGATCATTTCTGCTGTCCTTCTCCAGCTATATTCCCTCCCTGCCCAGCCTCTTCCTGACCCCTGGCCAGCACGAATCTGTTCTCCCTCTCTAAAGGCTTGTCATTTTGGAAATGTTAAATAGATGGAATCACACAGTATGTGACCTTTTGGGATGGGTGCTTTTCTCTCGGGGAGATTCCTGGAGGCTCACCCGAGCTGTTGCGCGTCCACGGCTCTCGCTTGCAGCCGCATCACGCTTCACGTTACGGACGGACCACAGTCTGCTTCACCATTCACACATCGAAAGACCCCTGAATTCTTTCCATTTTTGGCTGTTACCGAAAAAAAAAAAAAGCTGCTATGAACGTTCGTGTGTAGGTTCTTGTATGAACATAAGTTTTCAGTTTCTGGGATGGTGCTCAGGAGTGCAGCCGCTTCGTCACATTACGAGTTTAGCGTAGTCTAGCCTCGGAGCCTGCCAGCCTCTCCTCCAGGGTGGCTGCAGCGTCCAGCATTCCCGCGCGCACCGCGGAGGTGATGCTGTCTCGGTGCTTGTCACTAGCGCTTGCTGTTACGGTTCTTTATTTTGGGCATTCTGAGAGGCGTACAGTGCAATCTCATTGTGGCTTTAATGCTCATTTTCCTGATGGCTAAGGAAGTTGAACATCTTTCCTATGCTTTTTTTCCCCCTATTTTTAAAGACTCAAATATTTTTAAAATTTCTTTACCACTTTGCGTTGGTTTCTGCCATACAGCAGCGCGAGTCAGCCTCCACTGTGCTCACGTCTCCACCCTGACCTCCCTCAGTTCCCCGCCCTCCAGGTCGTCTTGGGGCCCAGACGGGCTCCCGTGCAGCGGCCCCTCACCTGCCGGGTCTCCGCCCAGGTGCGCGCTGGGGCTCCGGGGCAGCAGCCCCTCACCTGCCGGGCCTCCGCCCGGGTGCGCGCTGGGGCTCCAAGGCAGCGGCCCCTCACCTGCCGGGCCTCCCCCCGGGTGCGCGCTGGGGCTGCCCGTGCGGCTCCTCCTCACCTGCCAGGGCTTCCCCCGGGTGCACGCTGCGGCCACTGCTCTCTCCAGCCGCCCCAGCCTCTCCCTTGCCCACTGTGTCCACAAGCCCTTTCTCTACCTGTGTCTCTCCACTGAGTCCCCGTAAATAGGGTCATCAGTATTTTTCTAGATGCTGTGTGCATGTGTTAACGCACATTCCATGTGCTATTTTGCCTCTGTATATCCCGAGATGTCTGTTCATATCTTTTGCCCACTTTCTAATTGGACTCACTTTGCGCTGTGGTTTTTTGTGTTAGTTTTTAACTTTTGAGATTTGAGAATTCTTTATCTTCTAGATAATGATCCGTTGGTAGATACGTGTAGATATGTGGTTTGATAACAATAAGTGTGTTAGTCGCTCATTCGTGTCCGACTGTTTGCGGCCCCGTGGCCTGTAGCCCCCCAGGCTCCCTGTCTCTGGGGTCCTCCAGGCAGGAATGCCGGAGGGGCAGCCGTGCCCTTCTCCAGGGGATGTTCCTGACTCATGGATCGAACCCAGGTCTCCTGCCTAGCAGGCAGATTCTTTACTGTCTAAGCCACCAGGGAAGCTGATAGTCCATTCTTAGACAGATGGTTTGTTAATATTTTCTGCCAATTTGTAGCTTACCTTTTCATATTTTTAACAAGGTCATTTGCAGAACAAAAGTTTTTAAGTTTGATGAGGTCCAGTTTATCAATTTTTCATTTTAGGATTAGTGCTTTTGGTGTCAAGTCTAAGAACTCTTTACCTGACCTTAAATCCCCAAAAGTTTCCTTTTTAGTATTTTTTCAGAAAGTTTTATATTTCACATTTAAAGTTAGTTCCTTGTGAAGGATTTGAAGTTTAGTTTAAGGTTCTAACACTGCTTGCTAAAGAGGCTGCGTCTCTGCCATTGAGTTGCCCGCGGCTTTGGCAAGTAGCAGTTGGGCAGATGTGCCCGTGTCTAAATCTGGGTTCTTTATGGTTCCATTTACTTATGTGTCTAATCCTGTTATAGTATCATACAGTCTTGTTTTACTGTAGCTACATAATGAGTCTTGAGATTGAATAGACTGAGTTCTCTCATTTGATCATCCTTTTACAAAATTGTTTCTGCTACTATGCTTCCTTATAGTCCATATAAATATTAGAGTAATATGTATATAATATACTATATAATTTATATAATAATCTAATATAAATATCAGAATAATTTTTATTCTACAAAATATCTTGTTGGGACTTTGATGGAAATTGCATTAAATCAATTCTCAGTTCTCGAATACCAACATGGGAAGAACTGACATCTTTAATCTGTTGGTTCGTTTAGTCCCCAAACATGTCACATCCTTTCACTTGTTTGGATAGCCTTTGAGTTCCATCAGCATTTTGTAGTTTTCAGGATATAATTTCTGTACAGACTCTGTTCCGCTCACTTTTAGTATTCGACTTTATTTTGAGGAATCTTAGCTGTGTTTGTAATGGTGCTGGTGCTCCCGTTTGTTTCGCTGGCGTGGGCGGATCTGTCCGTGTTTCTGGGTGCTCGTATCCGATGACCTTGCTAGGTCTCTTCTGAGGCCAGCCTGGAGCGAACGGGGAGGGCGCCTGATGTCCGTGCCTGGGGCTGGAAGGCCAGCTCTTCTCGGGGTCTCCGTGGGTAGCGCACGCGGGGTGAGGGGGGCTCTGTCGCCGTCCGTGAGGGGCAGTTACCTCCTCCCCCCTTGGTCTCCCCCGGCACCCCGGCTGTGTGGTGGCATCGGGTAAACGCAGGCCGCTGCTACAGTCAGGAAGGGAGGGTCTTGGCTCCCACCTGAGCTGGGCTGGCCCGGGCGGGACGGGGCCACAGTGGCTTTTGCTATGGTGTTTCTCTAGACTGGAGCTGTTGTTGCCTAGAGCCTTCCGTCTCGGCGGGCTGCTCCCCTCCCGGTCCTTTGCCGAGAGAGAGCAGGCTTCGCTGGATCGTTTCTGTCTGTATTTGTTTGTGTTTCTAGGTGGCTGGATTCCTTAGCTCTGTGTTTGAGATACATGAGGCGAAAGGAACCTCGGGAAACTCACCACCGTGCCAGCCGGTGGCTCCCCCGGCCCCCTGCCCGTCCACCCTCCACTCCTCAGGAGCTGAGGCTTGACTTACAGTCCCAGAACTGGGGGCTGCACTCAGCGGGGACTGTAGGAAGGAGCCGTGCGCCCTGGCTTCTGGGAGCTCGGCCATCTCAGGTCTTGGCCCTTGCTCGAGTGGTATCCGCGGGCTGCCGGTTGCATCTGGCTCCAGGGCTGCAGTCTGAGCAGGAGACATCCAGGCCCTGCTCTGAGAGTCTGGCCCTCCTCCCGCCTGGGCCGTGTCCGGGGCGGGGTGACCCGGTCGGCCTGCACGTCTGTCTCTTTTCCATCATCCCTCTCGCCCTGGACCGGGGCTCTTCAGACTAGGCTGAGCAGCCAAGTGCTGGTTCCCTGGACAAGTCCCTCTGGGCCACTTAATGGCAGCATTCTTGTCGTTGCTTTTTCGTCGCTCAGTCGTGTCCGACTCTTCTGCGACCCCATGGACTGTGGCCTGCGAGGCTCCTCTGTCCGTGGGAGTCCCCAGACAAGAATACGGGGGGAGTTGCTCTTCCTTCTCCAGCCGATCTTCCTGACCCAGGGACTGGACCTGCGTCTCCTGCACTGGCAGAAGGATTCTTAGCACTGAGCCACCAGGGAAGCCCGGGACCACTTTAGAGCCCGGATTCTCCCACAGAAACTCTACACGCGGCTGCTTAAAGGCATCTTAAAGAAGTGCTTCATCACAGTTACTGTTAATAGCTGCGTTTCTCCCCACTATTATGACTGCTAAAGTCCCTTTAACCAAGTGCCCCTAGCGGATAAGAAATCCTAAATTTCAAGGACTTTGAACTTTACAGGCCCCTAATCTGTTTCAGACCCACTGTTATACCATGTCGGAGAAGGCAATGGCACCCCACTCCAGTACTCTTGCCTGGAAAATCCCATGGACGGAGGAGCCTGGTGGGCTGCAGTCCATGGGGTCGCTGAGTCGGACACGACTGAGCGACTTCACTTTCACTTTTCACTTTCATGCATTGGAGAAGGAAATGGCAACCCACTCCAGTGTTCTTGCCTGGAGAATCCCAGGGACGGGGGAGCCTGGTGGGCTACCGTCTATGGGGTCACACAGAGTCGGACACGACTGAAGTGACTTAGCAGCAGCAGTTATACCATGTATTTAACACACAAGATACTTACATAACGTTTAGCTCGTAGTGGACACTCAGTATACGTCAGTTGCTTTTTCTTCTCTTTTTACTTTAGAATATTGGCCATTTGTTGAATTAAAGTCTTCAATAGAGAGAATATATGCTCTGCTGCTCAAAAATACAAGCTCTTGTGTCAAGAAGCTTACATATAAATCTCAGCTCTGATACTTACCAATTCTGAGACTTGGGCAAGTTATTTAACATCATTCTGACTTGATTTTCTCACCTGAAAAATGGGAACAATAATAGCATTTACTGAGAACTAAATGAGGGAAGACTTCTGAAGATATCAGAAGCGTATCTTTAGATACACAACTCAATGTTGTGTTTTTGTTGTTGTTGTTCTTGGTTTTTACTATCCGACAGCAGTGTCTTTAAGAAAGTTCCTTAGAGTCAGGACTAAGTCTTATTTCAGTTACTTAGCACCTGGCATAGTGATTGATGCCTACTAGGCGCTTAAATGTTTCAGTGAAGAAGCTAGTCCCTGCAGGCCTTGTTTTATGGTGCTTCTCCTTGTTGCACTTTGCAGGTATGTATTAAAAAATACATCCAAAAATTTTCAAGGAATTGAGTTTGTGGCAACCTTCTGTTGAGCAAGTCTGTTGGTGCCATTTCCCCCAAAACGTTATTTTTTAATTAAGCTGTATGTACTGTTTTCTAGACATAATGCTAGCTTCCCAGGGGGCACTGGTGGTGGAGCCAGCCTGCCAGTGCAGGAGAGGTGAGAGTCGCAGGTTGGATCCCTGGGCGGGGAAGATCCCCTGGAGGAGGGCGTGGCCGCCCACTCCAGTCATTCTTGCCTGGAGACTCCCATGGACCGAGGAGCCTGGCGGGCTACAGTCCATCAGATTGCAAAGAGCTGGACACGATGGAAGCAACTTAGCATGCGTGCGTACGAAGGGTAACCCTAAGGTTTTTATGTATTGGGAAATTAAAAAAATGTGTGACTTGCTTCCTTGCAGTGGCCTGGAACTGAACCCACAGCATCTCTGAGGTGTGCCTCCAATGAAGTAAAGCCTGAAGTGAACTCGCTCAGTCGTGTCCAACTCTTTGCGACCCCATGGACTGTAGCCCGCCAGGCTCTGCCGTCCAGGGGATTTCTCAGGCAAAAATACTGGAGTGGGTTGCCATTTCCTTCTCCAGGGGATCTTCCCGACCCAGGGATTGAACCCGGGTTTCCTGCTTTGCAGGCAGACTCTCTACCAGCTGAGCCCCCAGTACCGAATTAATTTACTAGAGATGAAAATCTGGGAAGCAGCATAAACAATCATTTCTGACTAGTGGAGTTTCTTAGGTTCATAAAATTTAACTTTGGTTAAAAGGTTCATTTTCTGTGTTTTCTGGTTTAGCCTCAGCCCTTGCCACCGTTGGGCCGCCTACAGAACTGATGACTTCTGAAGTCACTGCCAGGAGCTTCATGGTTAACTGGACTCACGCCCCCGGGAAAGTGGAAAAGTACAGAGTCGTGTATTACCCTACCAGGGGCGGCAAACCAGAGGAGGTAAGGAGGAGACGGCGTTTTCGCCATGCATTCTCCGGCTCCCGGGTTTTGTACAGCAGTCACGATAAGGCAGAAGCGGCTATGTAAGGAGGTTATTCTGCCACAAGCATTTACAGTTGTTGGACTGGATACATTTCCTCGTGTCCAGGTTGTTCTTCTGTCTCGAGCTTCTGATAGTTACATCGCCTCTTATTTCCATCAGAGAACCTGCAGAACTGGTCATGTATCCATTTCTAACACAACTTACTCTGACTTAATTTTTTTAGTTGATTTAAGAAACGGAAGCATTCTGAGGCAAAAGGGCTCAGTCGTTAATTGTCTGGCTAGAGCCCCCTTTGCTGTTGATGTCCTCTTTCTGCTTCGGGAGTGGCCTGAGCTTTCTGCCTTAAGGAAGTCTGTGTGCTCCACATAATGCGGTCATGCAACCCTTCAAGGTTTGGGATTTCTTGGATGTTTGTGGAGATCAGTGCAAATGAGAAGCATCATGAAGCGTCTGTGACGGGCCCTTCTCACGAGTTGCCGTCACAGGAGACGCCATCTGTTGCCAGATGACTGAGTGGTTCCCGTTTCCTAATCTGTGATACGCAAATCTACAGGAACTATGATAAGATGTGATGAATCTCCCCGTCTCTTTTTTTGATGTTCTCACCTTTTGTTCTAACCTCTGATTGGCCTCAGCGTGTTTCAGCTTTTTTCTGCATTATGGCAGGATTTATGACCTTTAAAGTGTTAGATTCTAGAGGTTATGTCATCCAGACTAAGAAAAAAAAAAAACCCAAATCACGGTGCTCTATCTTTTTCATGACTAATAAACCTTTTAAATGCTTCCCAAGACTCCATGGAAAAATATCACGTCACCTGTTACTAAGTGGATGTGATTAGGATAGCAATTAGGTTAGGAATGACACGGTTTTCATTAGGTATGACCCAGTGAGGGACTCTTGGACATATTCCATGGCAGGTGGGTCCCATGATGTGAGAATTCAAGGAGAACTGACTGCCACAGTGGAGAAGGACATGGTGTAGATAAGAACATGTTTAATGAAAAGTTTTTGCTGGAGGTATTTTTGTTTTTTGACTTTCAGTTTGCATGTGAGAAATTCCATTTTCTCATTCCTTGAACTGTTCTTTAAACAGGTGGTGGTGGATGGACGCGTATCTTCCACGGTGCTGAGAAACTTGATGTCTTTAACGGAATATCAGATAGCAATCTTTGCAATATACGCTCACACGGCTAGCGAAGGCCTCCGGGGAACCGAAACCACACGTGTGTATTGAATTCTACCCTCTTCTGACTGTGCACAGCATTGTTCAGGTGGCCTGGCTGGGCTTACACAGTACTGGGCCATGCTGTGTTGGCAGTTTGCAGGCGCCATGTGTTGGGAGGGATATTATAAAACTCTGGTATGTTTGGGAGAGAGAAACCTTAGTGATGAAGGGTGCAAAATACACGTATTCATGTAATAAACAAATATCTAGTGAATGCCTGTTATAGATTGAGCGCCGGGCTTCGGTTTATCAGTGGAAGTAGAGAAGCTCCGCAGCTCTCCTGCCCAGGAGAAGACGGGGGAGACACGGCGCATCTGTTCTCATTCGGAATATCACTGTAATTAGGATTTATGAACACTAGGCAGTCATTTCTTACCTGGGAAAGACCACAATCACAAACACATACACACATGCACACACATTCAGAGAATCCCGGGAAAAGATAATCTCGAGACACTTGATCGCGCGCTCATTTAGTTATTTCAAGCACTGAGTTCCTAGTACGTGCCAGTCAGTATGCAGAACTGGTCTGCCTCTGATAGAACAATAGCAACGTAAACAACCCCAGTAACAAGGTACCAGGCATTGTGACAACCACGTTCCCCGTCCAACACATTATTGGATTTATTCCTGAAAACAGTAAGACAAGTTTTAACACTCCTGCTTTTTTTAAACTTTTTATTTTATATTGGAGTACAGCCAGCTAGCAATATTGTGAAAGCTTCTGGTGGATGGCTAAGGGACTCAGCCATACATATGCATGTATCCTGGTTGGTGGTGGTCTTCGTCGCTAAGTCGTGCCCAGCTCTTTGCAGCCCCATGAACTGTAGCCCGCCAGGCATTCCCAGGCAAGAACTGGAGTGGGTTGTTTCCTTCTCCAGGGGATCTTCTCAACCCACACATGCGTCCATCACCCCTTCGAGCTTCCCTCCCATCCAGGCTGCCACACAGCATTGTAATCCTCTTGCTTTGCAGAAATACTTTGCAGCAATTTCTGCCCTTGAGGAGGCTTTAGTCTAGCAAGGCAGGAAATCCAGACCAAGAACATGCAACTAGCTTGGGCCGTGAAGCGCTGCGGGCGCCCGTGGGAGCAGGCAGGGCGCCGCGCCTGTGGGCAGAGCCCCGGGCCTGACGCTGTGCTGGGAGATCCAGCGGGACCTGCAGGCGTGGCTGAAACGGTGCCTCACAGCTTCTACCGTCAGCTGTTAAGCCGGGAACTTGCAGTTTACCCTTAGTCCCTTTCTCCCTGCTTCTCCAGGATGGCCAGTCTTACTTCTTGATTATTCTGTCTCAAGCCCTGCTGCTACCCCCTGTCCCGTCTCCTCACCCTCCCTGACTGAGCGTGTTGAGGAGTGTTTATTTGTTCACGTGTCTGTTCAGCCAGCCGCCTCGTCTGTCTTTTAGGCAGAGACCCAGCAGCTGGTTGCAGTGGCTGCCGCAGGTCAGACCCTGGCCGTGGTCACGGGTGCGAGACGGCGGGCAGAGGGGTCTCCCTGCCCTTGACTGGCTCCCAGAGAAATGTGGCCGTCCCTCTAATAAGGCATAAGAAACTAGAAAATGGCACATTTACCTTTCCCCAAGGGCTTATATGGCTCTGTGAACAGATTCCAGGACGGTGCTGTGATCGTTTCAGGAGGACAGCACGGGGGCTTGGCCTTGCATGCGACGTATCCCTTCGTGGAGACTGGCCTCCTGTCCAGGCTCAGATAACACTGAGCGCGTCCCCTGTGCTGTGCGGGAGGTCGCGTGGGTTATCCATTTTAAATACAGCTGTGTGGACACGTCCATCCCTCACTCCCTGACTGCCCCTCCCCTGACCTTCCCCACTGGTAACCATAAGTTTGTTCTCCAACTCTGTGAACCTTAGAGTCTGTATATAAGGGATATCATATGATTAAAAACCCATCACTTTCAGAGCCTGAGCTATAGAGACCTTGAAGGAAGAAAGCTCGCTGATAAACGGCTGGCCGCTAACAAGTCTCCTCTTGCAGTTTCCTTACCCATAGCGTCCGACCTTGAACTGTACGGCGTGACCGAGAACAGTCTGAGGGTGAGATGGAACCCCGTGCCTGGGGCGTCCGGGTACCTGATCCTCTACGCTCCCCTCACGGAGGGCCTGGCCGGGGATGAAAAAGAGGTAACTGCCTGCTGCCTGCTGGAGTCCTGGAATCTCTGGCTTCCTGAGCATTGTTCCTTTTTTTTTAATATAAAAATGTAAGGTATAAAATTTAGAAAAGTCACATTAGCCAAAGAAAATAATCACTTGTAAGCCCACCACCTAGAGGTAACCACTGTTAACGTTTAGTTAACAGTCTTTTTCAATGCATTTTTAACACAACCCATGGGAATGGTTTTGTAGTTTTCCTTGTAATGTTCCTTTTGCTTGTTGTGAATGTCTTTCTGTAACATTAAATCATATTTTATATAGTCATTTCAACAACTTTTTACCATCCCATTGTTGGTTTGTACCAGTTCATATTTAATTAATCTCCTGTTAATTAGGACAGTTGGATGATTTGCTATATAAAAGAATTCCCTGGTGGTCCGGTGGTTAGGACTTGTGTTTTTGCTTCCAGAGTCCAGGTTTAAACCCTGGTTGGGAGATCCTACAAGCCAGGCCAAAAAAAAAAAAAAAAGATAATTTGCTATATAAATATACTTCTGGGACTACTTTTAGCATATAACTTTACATGGTCATCTGATTATTTCCCTAGGATAAATTTCTAAAAGTGAAATTTCTTTTTGCAAAGACTATGCAAATTATTAAGGCTTATACTAGGTATTACTACATTACTGTAGAGAAATTTTATATAATTTGTATTGCTCTATGCAGTTCACAAATGATTGTGATAGCCTTATGTACACTGACTTTGAAAAATTTGTTTTACTAATTTGAGAGATATTATAGAGAAATATGGGTTTCCCAGGTGACTCGGTGATAAAGGATCCGCCTGCCAGTGCAGGAGATGAGGGTTCATTCCCTGGGTGGGGAAGATCCCTTAGAGAAGGGCGTGGCAGCCCACTAGGTGTTCTTGCCTGAAGAATCCCAGGGGCGGAGGAGCCTGGCGGGCTACAGTCCACGGGGCAGCAATGGAGTTGGACACGACTTAGCGACGAGACAACAGAGAAATGTATCTCCCGGGTGTAGTTTTCTTGCATTTCTTCCATTTTTAATGATGACCCTTTGGCCTTTGAATGATAGCTTTTAGTCCTCACTACTGACTTACAGGGAACAGCTACTGCAGTATAGCTATACGAGGAAGAGAGGAGACGCGTGGCTGCTGGAGCGCTGACGAGGCAGTGGGGTGTATACGAGAGCGAGCGCAGAGCTCGGTTCCTTAACGTCCTCTGAAACCTGCCTCTCGCGACAGAATTCTTTAGGGCCCGGAATATGGTGATTCTAGCATCTAGAACGGCATATGCTAAGTCGCTTCAGTCGTGTCCGACTCCGTGCGACCCCATGGACTGCAGCCTACCAGGCTCCTCCATCCATGGGGTTCTCCAGGCAAGAACACTGGAGTGGGGTGCCATTTCCTTCTCCAAGAACGGAATATGGGTGACGTGTATTCTTTCATTTCCGAAGCTTAGACAGTTTTTGCCCACTTGGATTTAATGTTGATCTGAATTTTTCTGGTGGAAGGGAAACTTAAAAATGGTGCTAAAAAGGCACACAGCTTCACCAGGAAAGAAAGAAATAAAAAGAGGACCCCCGGTTCACATGCAGCGCACTGTTACGCGCTGTGCTGAGTGGCCCCGCGGTGTCCGGCCCTTTGCCGTACCCGCCAGGCTCCTCTGTCCGTGGGGTTCTCCAGGCCAGGATCCTGGGGTCGGCAGCCTTTCCTTCTCCGGGGGATCTTCCAACCCAGGGGCTGAACCCGGGTCTCCCGCTTCGCAGGCGGGTTCTTTCCCAGCTGAGCCGCAGGGGAATCCCTAAAAGTCCCGGGTGGGCCGACCCCCGGCGCTGCCGTGACTGGCGCCCGCCAGGCTCCCCGTGCGTGGGGCTTGAGCCGAGCTTCTCTCTTCGGTCGTGTTGGGTCTCACGGCTGCGGGCCGCTCTCCGGTGGCGCCGCGCGGGCTCCTCTCGTGGAGGTTCCTGGCGTGGAGCAGGGCTCTCGTTGTTCAGCCTGCGGTCGTCGCGGCGCGCAGCCTCCCGGGCCCAGTTCGGTCATTCGTGGCGCGCGGGCTTAGTCGCCTTGCGGCGCGTGGGGTCCTCCTGGATCTGGGCTCGACCCCGCGTCTCCTGCGTTAGCAGGTGGACTCTCCCTCTGAAGCACCAGAGAGGCCCTCGCCAGGTTTAAAGTCTGATAATGCTACTGTATGTGAGCGTGCGGGGACGCAGAATCACTCGTGTAAACTGGTGTGTCAATTGGTACAGCTGCCTTGGAGACGAATCTTAAATATTTCATCAAACTAGATATACACACTTTTTAAGGTATATACCGGAGAAGGCAATGGCATCCCACTCCAGTACTCTTGCCTGGAAAATCCCATGGACAGAGGAGCCTGGTGGGCTGCAGTCCATGGGGTCGCTAAGAGTCGGACACGACTGAGCGACTTCCTTTTCACTTTTCCCTTTCTTGCATTGGAGAAGGAAATGGCAACCCACTCCAGTATTCTTGCCTGGAGAATCCCAGGGACGGGGGAGCCTGGTGGGCTGCCGTCTATGGGGTCACACAGAGTCGGACATGACTGAAGTGACTTAGCAGCAAGGTATATACCGTAGGGAAACATCCTTCAAGACTTCTCAACGCAGGCACTTGGTCAGAACAAAATATTGCAAGCAACTGCCATATTCATTGACAGAATGGAAAATAACTGCATATTTTTAGAAAAGAATCTTGTAAGGGAATTAAATAATGTCAACTCTGTCCCTGTGTTTCAATATGGATAAATCTTGAAACCAAATATTGCCAGAGAAAAAAATTCCAAAAATGTCACGCTGAATCGTCCATTTATGCACATCATTAAAGGCAAGGGCACCCCACTCCAGTACTCTTGCCTGGAAAATCCCATGGACGGAGGAGCCTGGTGGGCTGCAGTCCATGGGGTCACTAACAGTTGGACACGACTGAGCGACTTCACTTTCACTTTTTACTTTCATGCATTGGAGAAGGAAATGGCAACCCACTCCAGTGTTCTTGCCTGGAGAATCCCAGGGACGGGGGAGCCTGGTGGGCTGCCGTCTATGGGGTAGCACAGAGTCGGACACGACTGAAGTGACTTAGCAGCAGCAAACATACAGAAACATCTTTTTTTTTTAATGTTACACACCTATGTAGAAGTAAAGAAAAACGTATCAGTGAGATGCACTTCAACATTAGGGCAGAGGTGGTGAGCAGAAAGAATGAGAAAGAATTTGCTTTATGTGACTATCTAGTTCTTGTTAAAATAAGATCTGAAGTCAATATGACACAATGTTGATGTTCATTCAGTTTGAGTGATGGGTGCCTCAGGGTTTACTGTGTTATTTTCTCTACCTTTATATTATATACACTGAGATATTTTTAAGTTAAAGTCTTTGATCTGACCCTACCACTGGCAATTGTGTGAGAGGGGACAGTCTGTGGAGTTATTTTTCTTCTTTCCAAAGCGGAAATAAAACCATCCTTGTCACACAGTTATCACACATCTGAGAATGTTGGCTTACCTGACTGACCCCCAGGGTTAGAAATATCATCCCCCAAATTAAAAAACGAATTGCTGATTTGGGCATCCAGTGGGTTGATCTCTGGACTCCTGGGAGGGGCTTGCAGGCCAGGTGGATAGGCCTCTGAAAGGGGGCCTCGGTACTGGTCCAGTTTAATGGGACCTGAAGCAAAAATTGGGCCTCCAGTCAGGACTGGTGAGAATGAGGCCAGCGGTGAAGGATGCCCACTTGGCGTCCAGCTCCCAACAGACCGGCCTGGACCTTACCCTCTTCCTAGAGGACGTTTCTGGTTCGTCTCCACCCACGCTTGTCTGGGGGCCAAATACTTGACACTGTGGTGCTGGCCGCTGCTGCCGCTTGTCCAGGTGTGACGCGCACACATGGTACGTTCAGTTTCACGTGGCTTCACGGCATCTGTCTCTAATACAAAACAACACGAGGCAACGAAGAAAAGGGCGCCTCGAAACCTGCCTGATGAGGGGTTGTGAGGATGAAGTCTTAGTCGGTGAGGTCCCACCTGTACCCAGTTGTACTCTGATCAGTGTGAAAAGGCACGTTGGCAAACGATCTGATAACGTGTGTTCTTTACAGATGAAAATTGGAGAGACCCACACAGACATTGAGCTGGGCGGGCTGTTGCCCAATACGGAATACACAGTCACAGTGTACGCTATGTTTGGAGAAGAAGCCAGTGACCCTGTTACGGGACAGGAAACGACACGTGAGTGGCCCCGGCATCCGGATGGCGCGCTGCAGTAAGAGCGCGAGCCGGCGCGGGGTCCCTGGGCTAGACCAGCTGGGCTAGGCTGGCGCCTCCCAAGAGCCACTGCCGTGTAACAGGGTGGACAGCTTATCTAGGGGAGGAAGGGGCATTTCTTCCCATTGTGTCATTACTAAGAGTCACACGGGTTCTAGAATTGAGCTTTGGCCTCCTCCAGATTAGTGGCTGCCGACCTTTTTGGCACCAGGGATCAGTTTCCTGGAAGACACTTTCTCCGCGGATCAGGGAAAGGGGGTGGTTTCAGGACGGCTGAAGTGAATCCCATCTGCCGCGTGCTTTATTTTGGTTATTACTGCCTGGTGATGGCAGTGGGGGGGTTGCACAGCTCCCTGTCGCTCGCCGCTGGCGGGCAGGGTTCTGACCGTCCGAGCCGCAGGCCGTTGACCGATGAGGTCTCCGTGCGGCTGCCCTGCTGGGCTCACCTGTCCTTGCAGGCGGACTGGGTGCCGCCTCAGCTCCACGTCAGGCCGGCAGGCGTTCAGTTCCTGGAAGGAGAGAAGCTGGATTCTCGCGTGCACGGTCCACGGGAGGGTCTGAGCTCCTCCTCGAGTCGACTGGGCTGCTGGCCTGGCGGAGGCGGGGCGCAGGCGGCTGCAGAGACGGGGACGTGCCCGCGGTGGGAGCCCCCCTCTCAGTGACACCCCAGAGCTGGAGCAGACCCCAGAGCTGGAGCAGAGTGTGGGGGAAATGTGGGCTTTGGGATCAGCGCTTTCAGCATGCGAATCCCAGCGAAAGTCACATTGTGGGTGGGTGACAGCGGGCAAGTGATGGAGCATTTCTGAGCCTGTAAGAGGAGGAACAGCAATCTCACGGCATGTGGTTGATAGATTAAATACAGTAATACAGCTGAAAGTAATTAGCACATAGTTACTCAATAGTTCTTTCCCCAGATTAAAATTAATATTTTTTTCTAAAAATTTTTGATGTCCTTCATATCTCAGACTATTATCATTATAATTAGTTTTTTTAATTGAGTAAAAATTGTATATAAAAGTGTGAAAGCATTAGTCACTCAGTCATGTCCGACTCTTTGCAACGCCATGGCCTGTAGCCCGCCAGGCTCCTCTGTCCATGGGATTCTCTAGGCAAGGATACTGGAGTGGGTTGCCACTTCCTTCTCTGGGGGAATCTTCCCAACCTAGGGACTGAACCTGGGTCTCTTGCATTGCAGGTGTATTCTTTACCATCTGAGACCCCAGGGGAGCCCCAAAAGTTATATTGGCAAGCCTAATTCGGGTGATGTAGTAATAATGTTTTTTAGGAATTGTATTCTATTTGAAAATATGATAGAGAAAATGCTGCCCTGACAAGCTCACAATGCTTTGTCGCCTACCATTGAAAATAGGGGTCTCTTCGTGGTGTCTTGAAGAAGACAGGGCAGGGAGATGGGGTGTCTCGCATCACTCTGAGCCTGGGAGGAAGCGAGTGGCATGGAGTCTGCACGTGCTTTGGTCTTGAAGATTCTGCTTGAGAAGCATACAAAGATGGAATGATAAGGGAGTTTTCTCCATTTTTTTATTAGCCAAGGCTGTGTTCTCTTGCTCTTCAGAGAAAGACCAATGTAATTAAAACAACACACAACAAAACTGGGAAAGCCCAAGACAGAAGGAGGAAAAATAAGTCAGAAAGCATCTAATGTATCACTTGTGAAAGTCGCTCAGTCGTGTTCGACTCTTTGTGACCCCATGGACTCTACAGTCTATGGAATTCTCCAGGCCAGAATGCTGGAGTGGGCAGCCTTTCCTTTCTCCAGGGGATCTTCCCAACCCAGGGATCGAACCTGGGTCTCCCACATTGCAGGCGGATTCTTTACCGGCTAAGCCACAAGGGAAGCCCAAGGATGCGGGAGTGAGTAGCTTATCCCTTCTCTAGCAGATTTTCCCGACCCAGGAAGCAAAGCGGAGTCTCCCGCACTGCAGGCAGATTCCTCACCAACTGAGCTATCAGCGAAGCCTTAACATGTCTCTTGACTTAAGTCATTTTGAGGACTCTGTTGATTTGGAAGGAAAACTTTCCCAACCACGCATCTCTCTTTTTCACTCAGAATTCCTATTTCTTTCTACAGTTTTCCCTCACTGTTGAAAAGTAGAGTGTTCCTATGAAAGCTTTTGTAAGCTGGAATAACAGAAAGCAAAGAAACAGTTAGTTTTAGGATACATCTTGCTAATGGATGCGCAGAGCAAATCAAGATAAGGCACAGATGCTCAGAAACACAGTTCAAAGCTACAGTTGCCTGATGCTGAGACGCTGAGCATAGTCCCGGGAAGGAGCTTGGCAGGGCCCCTCTTGCTACCTGGGGGCCTGGGGTGCACACTGGCTCCATAATGACTTGCTGCAAAGCAAAGGCTGAAGGTTGTTTTTGCTTTTTGCATGTTTTTGTAAAAGGAAAGATCCTCCTTCGCTTTCTTTCAGTTAGTGAAGCTTTCATTTAAGTACTAATGTGGGTCTTTGGTAAGACAAGGGTCCCCAACCCCCAAGCCATACAGCAGGAGGTGAGTGGTAGGTGAGTGCGTGAACCTCACCTGTAGGCTCAGCTACTGCCCATCACTTGCCTTCCCACCTGAGCTCTGCCTCCTGTCAGATCAGCAAGGGCGTTAGACTCTCACAGGAGCGCAGGCCCCACTGACTGTGCCAGCGCGGGAGCGCGGTTGGCGCTGCTTCCAAGAGTGACCCCAAACAGCCACCCCTCCCCTCCCGCCCGTCCGAGGAGAGACTGCCACGAACCCATCCCTGCAAAAGGGGGGGCGTTAGAAAGGGCACAGTGCCTGAAGCAGACTTTCAAAACGCAGATACCTAGTGCTTTTAAAAAGTGTCCATGACTCTTTCCCATTAGTAGTTGACTAAAAAAAAGGCCTAAAAAACGCTGTCCCGGCTGCCTGAGACTGACCCCTTTGCGCATTGCTCCACTGCGCTGCCGAGTCTAACTGAACCCGAGACAGTTCAGAGCCACGATGCTCAGCACAGAGAGTGCTTACTTGCTTTTGTCTCTCCTGCACGTCAGGGAGTGAGAGTCACGGGGCCCCTCGGCTCCTAATTGCCACACAGTCAGTCTGCCTGGAATTAATGACAGCGTTGGCCTTCAGGGTGAGGAACCAGTGTGCTCTGCGGGACAGCTGACAGGTGTCAACAGGTTCTCGCCTCGGCTAGGCTCTCAAATCTGTTGATCGATTGCCTGGGTTATGGATTCCAACTGCTCTTCCTCAGATTCCTGATCCATGTAATGGGGCTAATTATAACATTATCCTTGCCATCTAATGTTAGGATTTATTGCGGTGATGTGGTATATCTCACACTCATAGAAAGCATGCAGTCTCAACAGCTTTGTTTATTATGAACCTGTAAAAGCTCACAGAACTCTCAAAGATTATTGACAAATTTTCCCTGGTGGCTCAGAGGTTAAAGTGTCTGCCTCCAATGCAGGAGACCTGGGTTCGATCCCTGGGTTGGGAAGATCCCCTGGAGAAGGAAATGGCGACCCACTCCAGTACTCTTGCCTGGAGAATCCCATGGAGGGAGGAGCCTGGTAGGCTACAGTCCACGGGGTCGCACAGAGTCGGACACGACTGAGCGACCTCACCTATCACCAGACTCAGGAAGGGATCCTCGAAGAAGTGCAGAAAGCCGTGGAACTGGTGGCAGGATGTGCAGAAGTGCCAACACCTCTTTACACTGTTGAAGCCACAGTAAAGTCTTTACTTTTATCTAGTCTCACAAAGCCAGTGGGTTTGATCCCGGGCAAGGTTCCTACTCCTTGATTCAAGAGATATTTACTGAAAACTTACTCTATTGGAGATAAAGATGGGAACAAAGTTAAATAAGATTCTGTAATCCATCGAGATGACAGTACATTGGAAGAGAGAGACAATAGACCAATAAATGTGCAACAAAGAATGAATCAGGGAAGACACATAGGTGGAATTGAGGCGGAAGGACTATTTTATGTAAGGTGACCATGGAAGGCTTCACTGAGAAGGGGAGATACGTTCAGAAACCTGAATCTCAGATGACTCCAGGGCTTTTGACCTGAGCAATGGGAAAAGTGGAGCTTTCATTTCCTCAGAAGGACAGGTTGAGAGAGAAGATTGGGAGAGGTGGCAGGAATCAGTGATTCAGATTTGGACATGTTGAGTTGGAAATGCTTAATAGACCCCCAAGTGGAGAGGACAGATAAGAAACCGTTGCCACATGGAGAGTTATGAATCAGAGGAATAGAGGGACTTCGCCAGGACCAGATGATTGTTGAGTACAATAGCTGAAATTTAATTTCAAGTTTCCTGGTTTTTGATTCATTGGGTTCTTCGTTTATATCAGCGGGAAATGATAGCTTTGACTAGAGAAGAAAGGCTCAGAAAACTCACTCACACTGCGTTTGCTTCTAAGCGTCTGCAATTCGTGGCTACTCATTCTCCAAGAGGAAAACTTTTTTTCTCTGTTAATTTGTTAATGTTCTCTGTTAGAAGTTATTATCTGAGTGAAAATTTTCATATGTCAGTAGTTTAGGCGTCAAAGATGCCGTGTTTTGGGGGTCCTTTTTACATAGATGTTATTTAAACTTTTATTTCTTCTTTATTCCATTTACTGCAAAGTACCCTTAAGCCCGCCCAGAAGCCTGAGAATCTCCAATGTCGGCTCTAACAGTGCTCGATTAGCCTGGGATGCAACTTCCACGAAGATCAACGGTTATCGAATTGTGTATAACAACGCTGATGGGACTGAGATCAACGAGGTAAGCTGTGGAACGAGAAGTGTGCTTTTCCGGTGGGTGGGCTCTAGTTTCTCAGGGCTATGAAACTGACCATCCCAAAACACAGTGGCTTGAAACAGTTGCTAATTATTCGTTTTCTCTTGCCATTTTGGCGGGTCAGGAAGTGGGTTTGGCTTGAGATAGCAGCCACACAAGGGCTGGAGCCGTGATGTCACAGCAGCTTCCACATTTCTCTCTGGTGCCTGGTCCGGGAAGACGGCCATCTGGGGGCTGGAACGGCTCTACATTTCAGAGTTGGTTGTTTACACGATCCGTTCAGCAAGGCAGCTTTGGGGAGCCGGACTTTTTACAGGCTGGCTCAGGAGTCCTCAGACATGTCTCCAGAGACACGGAGAGTGCTGCCTCACCTTTGTGGGTTAGCGACAGACGTCACAGAAGCAGCACCTCGCCTCCGCTCGGAGGCGCGTGCCCGCCCCTGCACGGCTCACGGTGGGCAGGGGCACAGAGCCCACCCGGGACGCGCGGCCTGGGAGACAGAGGCTGCGCGGCATCTTTAGGAAACAGTCTGCCCCGGGGAACGCGGGTGAGGAAGTGTGTGTCTTCACAGCAGCAGGGAACTCAAGCGCAAGTGTTTGAAAGACCCTAGTTCAATGGGCGCACATTGAAAACTGAATCGTTCACGTTGTGTGTAGGAAGAAACTTTCAACCAATAGAATCTATTGAAGCCCCTGAAGATCCAGTGCTTTGCACGCAGTGACTAATACTCTTTGGAAATTCTTTCCTTGGAAATATATTTTAGCAGGCTAGATAGCAGTTATTTTTATGTTTTTCCCTTATCTTGGTCCAAGAAGCTAAGACAACAAGGGAAATATGTTGGATTACATCATTTCTATTTCTTGACCAAGTAAAGCATGTATTTTCAAATACAGAGACAAGCTTTTTCCTACAATGAAATCCAAGCAATGTTTTGCTGAATGTGCCCTCCTACAGCATGTGGGGTAGTGAGTGGACAAAAACTGTACATTTGCTACTGCTGCCGCTAAGTCGCTTCAGTCGTATCCGACTCTGTGACCCCATAGACGGCAGCCCACCAGGCTCCCCCGACCCTGGGATTCTCCAGGCAAGAACACTGGAGTGGGTTGCCATTTCACAGTACAGAAATACTGTTCAATATCTTTTATTAAATCTTCATAAATCCTAAGGGCCAATAATTCTGATGAAGCTGCCGTCATTTAGACTATGTGCTTTGCTTTTGAAGATGAGAACCTGGAGTAGTAAAAAGAAAGAAATGAAAAGCAGCGAGCTATCAATGTCTCTTTGTTATCAGTGAAAAGTAAACTGCTTTCCCAAGGGCTGCGAATTCAGCTGTGCAGGAAGCTTACGTGGATCATGTGAATGAGTGCAGACACTGCTGCATCTGCACAGAAATAGGCTCACCTGTTTTTCTTGAAACATGAGGCTCCCTTAGGTTGTGTTTCATGTTCCCGTTTGGGGGCCCTGCACGTGGCAGAAATTCTCACTGAAAGACGAGGACCAGTGATGATGGACCGTGGGTGGCAGTGCCGGGGTGCCAGGCCTGGTGGGCACCGTGTTGCTGGGGAGTTGGTACATGCTCATCAAAACCCCACGGACGGAGGAGCCTGGGGGGTTGCAGTCCACAGGGTCGCGAAGAGTCGGACACGACTGAGCGACTTCACTTCCACGCATTGGAGAAGGAAATGGCAACCCACTCCAGCCTTCTTGCCTGGAGAATCCCAGGGATGGGGGAGGCTGGTGGGCTGCCGCCTATGGGGTCACGCAGAGTTGGACACGGCTGAAGCGACGCAGCAGCAGCAGCAGTGAGAGGCAGCTGCTGTTAGCTCCGTGGGTTGTTGCGCAGAAACCTGCAGGGCTGCCAGATCTTGTCCCTGGACTGTGTGACCAGGGATTTCTTTTTATGTGAAATTTTAAAATGGTGGCTCATCGAACAACCAAAATAACATAACCATATTCATTAATATTGGTTCACTTCAAAGCATTCCTATTTGGAAATAATTTTTCATGAACCAAAAATGAACTGTCATATGTATGCATATATGAACTGTATAATTATATATTTTTGTTGAGTGTAATTGACATGTAATGTTATATCAGTCTCAGGTGTATGACATGATGACTCACTATTTGTCTACATTGTGAAATGGCCATAAAAGGTCTAGTCAACATACATTTTTCCATTAAAAAATTACAGTTGTGCTCGTTGAGAAATGCATGTGTTCTTTTTACAGCGTTTTTCCTTGGGGACTGCCTCTGGTACTTGCTATTTCTAATTTGTATTGTGCTAGGAAATTAGAAAACTGTGTTTGATAAAACTGAATTTAAAATATGAGTGAGTAGACCATGCATGAAAATCTGAGAACATCTTTTCTGAATGAAGTGAATAAATAATGTGTGGCTTTTGTAACATTCCGTTTTGACTGATAGGTTTTTTTTTTTTTTTGGTGTATGTGTTCTTAACTCTTAGTTTTTATTTATGCAACTGAGACTGAAGTTTGCGGGACCACTGTCTTATATGAGTCAAATACTACTTTACCTAGTTTGGGAATATATGATTTTAAGGGTGAATATCCCTACCATATTTTGCTTTACTGCTATTCATTTGAACTTTTACTTAAAGATAATGCTGCAATTGGATGGTGAGGAAATTCCCGAAATATTTTGGAATGAACTTTAAAACGTCCCAACTAAAATCTGCTTACTACGTAACGTGTGATTGATTGTAAAAGCTTTGTTTTCCACTCAGTCCATATTTTTCTGCTTCGCTTCCTCTTCCACCTTCCCACCTTCACTTACTTTTCCTTCTGTCTTTTCTGCATTACCTCTCTCCCTAACTCTTTGGAGTCCAAAGAAGAAAAATAGAACAGAGCATTTGAACAAATGTTGGCGGCGATGGTGGTGATAATGGGATGGTGGTGATGGTGGTGGCGATGTTGGCAGCTAACACACGTTGAGTGCTTACCGAGTCAGGCTCTGAGATTTTTAGAGAGAACACTTTGTGCAATTTTTATAGAAAAAGTGTTGCCAAAGCCTGACCTGTCAAACTGAAGAAGAAGCCGTCTCAGATGGCATGCCCTGCGAGCAGACCCGGGGAGGCGTGCAAGCACGATGGTGCCGTTTCGGTTTCCAATGAAAGGCCGCAGGCCCTGGGCTCTCAGAGGCGGGCCGGTTTCCGACACAGGGACTCAACGGCAGAGCCCAGAGCAGAGCCCAGGCCCTGGGTCCTCATCAGGGGCCCTCTTCATCCCCCCTGGAAAAGGCTGAAGTTTCTAGTTAGACTGTTTGAAAAATTATTCTCAGAAATAGTTGTGTAACAATGAGATCATAGTTATTTGTTGCCATGTTCCCAAATTATTCTTCTACATCTTAAAAGTGATCCAAATAAAAGCTGTTCCAGAACTTAGTCTGAAGCATATTATGAGAACAAGTGAAAATGAGTGACACCTAAAAAAGTCTCACTTGATGAAATAAAATGATCAATAATTAATGCATGAAACATAGTCTGTTCAGCATCAAATAAAAGCTTTTAATAAGTAAAACTAGATCTTTTCAATAGCTATCTCTGTTGAAAAAAATATATATATATTCAATATATAATGCTGAAATACATGTACTTTTACATATATAGGTGCTTATATAGACGTATGTCAGGACCCAAGTATCCATTCCAGTTAATAGTTTTATGACTCCAGGAAGGTTAATGAAGGCCTTTGGGTCTCAGGTTCCTTGCTTGTAAAATAGTCATTAAACACCTAGTGAGAGGGAGGAGGCAAAATAGAGCCATGAATGTACGGTCCCTGACACGGTGTGAGTGCCCAGGAAGCCTTGGCCAGCGTGGCCCAAAGCAGCAGAAGGCAACAGGCAGGTGTAGCTCAGAAGAACAGCTTGAACTCGTATTTTAAGTATGGATCTGTCTTTTCTGTGAGTTTAAATAATGGATCCCTACTGTAGCTAGTATTTACAACCAGAGAATTTGGAGTGTGAAACACTTATGTTTCTGGCTGACTTTCCCTTGGGCAAGTTCCTTAACTTTTTGGAGCCTCGTTCTCCCCGTCTTCCAGTTGGGAGTGATAATGAGCTACCTTACGAGGCTGTGGTGAGGAGTCAGCGCGACTGATGGCCGTACAGCATGCGGGCCAGGGTAAAGGCTGAGCGCTGAGGACTGCCCGTAATACGACCAGGCCTAGCCTCCGAGGAAGAAGCTACATGTTCTCAGCTAACTCTTGGCTCTGTCCGCGGTGCCCTGGCTTAAATAACAGCACACGGTTGTGCGGCTTGGGCAGCCCAGCAGGCCCGCTGGTCTCCGCTCCCCGTGGTGTCAGCTAAGGTGACTCCTGCGTTCATCTGGGAGCCCGGCTGGGCTGGGACTTCTAAGATGACTTCACTCCCACGTCTGGGGTGGCTGAGAAGGTCGGGCTTGGCTGTTCCTCTTTAGCAGCATTGCGCAGAGTTCCAGAATCATGAAGCAGGAAGCTCGTTTCCCGGGGGCTGGCAATCTTTCTTTATGACCTGCAGTCCATTCCTTTGAGATTCCTGCAGTCTCTGTGTTAACCGTTTGCTCAGATGAGCCCTTCATGTAACCTCTTGTAAAATGGATTTTTGGTGCCTACATCTCAATTTCCATTTACTTATTCTATTCAACTCTCTCTCTCTCTCTCTCTCTCTCTATGTATATATATATATATAATTCAATATACAATATTAAAAAAGCTAAACAAGGTCCTGCCCTCAAGAGGCTTACACTCTATGTTGGAAATAGTACCTTGTACTTAGGAACTAAAATGATTCCACACTGGGATTGGTGCCAGGGAGGAAACAAACACGGTCCCTGCCGGGACCTCCCCAGCAGGCCAGCGGTTAGGACTCCGTACTGAACTGCAGGGTCCATCCCTGATCGGGAGCAAAGATCCTGCAAGCCACAGAGTGTGGTCAAAAACGAGAAAGAAAAAGATATATAACAAGGATAGTGTTAAAGAATCATCCTACTGAGACCGGAGGAGAGAGGAACACCTCCCCACCAGGAGATGAAATATCAGCCCAAACCTAACCGCTGGCGAAGGGCTTGTTTTGAAACGAGCCCAGGAAATCGGGTCCCAGACAGGATGAGCTGCATCTCCACTGGCCCTTGGATGGAAGGTGGCTGTGGCTGATCAGGGATTTCTCTTCTTATGTGAAACTTGCCAAGTAAAAAAAGTTGGCTCACTGAGCAACTGCGATAACCCAGCAGCTGTGCTCTCCTCCACCCGCTCGGCTGCTCATCTGTAACGCCTGTGGAAGCTATTGTACACGACTGGCTCCTCCGAGCAAAGCCGGCTGTAAACATTACAGTACTTTGTATTAACATTGCAAAAATCATGTGTACTTCACTTACTATAGCTGTAATGAATGGAAATAATATTGGTTGCAACAACGTCTTGAAAATTAACTGATAGGTATTTTACTTAACTGGAAAAGTTCAGTTTTCATTCCAATTCCAAAGAAAGGCAATGCCAAAGAATGTTCAGACTACTGCACAATTGCACTCATGCTCAAAATTCTCCAAGCCGGGCTTCAGCAATACGTGAACTGTGAACTTCCAGATGTTCAAGCTGGATTTAGAAAAGGCAGAGGAACCAGAGATCAAATTGCCAGCATCCGTTGGATCATTGAAAAAGTGAGAGAGTTTCAGAAAAACATCAACTTCTGCTTTATTGATTACACCAAAGCCTTTGACTGTGTGGATCACAACAAATTGTGGAAATTTTTTCAAGAGACGAGAATACCAGACCACCTTACCTGCCTCCTGAGAAACCTGTATGCAGGTCAAGAAGCAGCAGTTAGAACTGGACATGGAACAACAGACTGGTTCTAACTGGGAAAGGAGTCCGTCAAGGCTGTATATAGTGACCCTGCTTATTTAACTTCTATGCAGAGTACATCATGAGAAATGCTGGGCTGGATGAAGCACAAGCTGGAATCAAGATTGCCGGGAGAAATATCAATAACCTCAGATATGCAGTTGACATCACCTTTATGGCAGAAAGAGAAGAAGAACTAAAGAGCCTCTTGATGAAAGTGAAAGAGGAGAGTGAAAAAGCTGGCTTAAAACTCAACATTCAAAAACCTAAGATTGTGGCATCCGGTGCTGTCACTTCATGGCAAATAGATGGGGAAGCAATGGAAACAGTGACAGACTATTTTTTTGGGTTCCAAAATTACTGCAGATGGTGACTGCAGCTATGAATTAAAAGGTGCTTGCTTCTTGAAAGAAAAGCTATGACCAGCTTAGACAGCATATTAAAAAGCAGAGACATTACTTTGTCGACAAAGATCCATCCAGTTAAAGCTATGGTTTTTCCAGTGGTCATGTATGGATGTGAGAGCTGGACCACAAAGAAATCTGAGAACTGAAGAACTGATGCTTTTGAACTGAGGTGTTGGAGAAGACTCTTGAGAGTCATTTGGACTACAAGGAGATCCAAGCAGTCCATCCTAAAGGAGATCAGTCCTGGGTGTTCATTGGAAGGACTGATGCTGAAGCTGAAACTCTAATACTTTGGCCACCTGATGGGAAGAGCTGACTCATTTGAAAAGAGCCTGATGCTAGGAAAGATTGAAGGGGGGAGGAGAAGGGGACGACAGAGGGTGAGATGGTTGGATGGCATCATCGACTCGATGGACATGAGTTTGAGTAAACTCTAGGAGTTGGTGATGGACAGGGAGGCCTGGCGTGCTGCAGTCCATGGGGTCTCAAAGAGTCAGACACAGCCGAGCAACTGAACTGAACTGATTTTACTTAAGGATAGGTGATAGGTGATAGGTGAAGTCGCTCAGTCGTGTCCGACTCTTTGCGACCCCATGGACTGTAACCTACTAGGCTTCTCAGTCCGTGGGATTCTCCAGGCAAGAATACTGGAGTGGATTGCCATTTCCTTCTCCAGGGGATCTTCCCGACCCAGGGATCGAACCCGGGTCTCCCACATTGGAGGCAGATGCTTTAACCTCTGAGCCACCAGGGAAGCTTACTTAAGGATATGAGATTGGGAATGTGAATACATAAATCCACCCTCTCTCTTTAGTTGAAGGGCAGCTGACTCAGCTGACTCGGCCCCCGCCGCGTGTGGCTGTACGGTCGCGCGGGCGGGTGGCTGCCCCTCCTTTGCGCTCTTTCCAGCGTGGCTCATGACTGGCACCTGCCCGGCGGTGCTCACACTCGCCCAGCGGCCGGCGGGCGGGGAGGCGCCTGATGGAGCTCTTGCGGCCTCTCTCTTTTGCAGGTTGAAGTCGATCCTGTTACTACCTTCCCTCTGAAGGGCCTGACGCCGCTCACCGAGTACACTGTGGCCGTTTTCTCCGTCTATGACGAGGGCCAGTCGGAACCTCTGACCGGGACTTTCGCCACAGGTCAGTCTCCCGACGGTTCGGAAAGCTTCCAGGAGTAGCTGGGTGGAGACCAGAAGCTGGAGAGCTTCCCAAGGGCGATTTTGAAGAGACTGCGTTTCAGATATCTGTTCCCCGGCTGCGGCAGATCTCGGCTGCGGCACACGCAGCCTCCGTTGCTTCCCGGGGGGTCTAGCTCCCTGACCGGGGATTGAGCCCTGCCCGCCTGTATGCAGAGCGCAGAGTCTCACTACTCGGCCCTGAGGGAAGTCCCAAGAGATTGCATTTTAATTTTTATTTATTTTATACTATGCTGAGTAGAATGCCTACTGGTTAATTATTTTCTCTCAAAGTAAAGCGTGATAGAACCATCTAAGTTCACAGGTCTTTGCTAAATAAAAGTCTGCACCGTTTTCTCCCTAATCTCATGCTGTTTCTTTTGTTCTAGCGACATAAAATTTTCACATTTCTTCCACTGATATATGTGTATATTAATTGAACTTCCAAAATTACAGCTCTTCAACAGTTTTTGGCCTACAAAAATGACAGTTACATGCCATTTAACCTAATGCATCAATCTGTAGCCAATTAGGTATTTTCATGCTGCTTGGCAATAGTCATACAACAATATGGCATATTTTAAATAGTAAAATAAAAAATAAAGCACGAATGCACTATTTTTCTTTTCTGTATATACCCTGTAGTCATTCAATAAATGTAAGTTGTTGGTTTTTTTTTTTTTTTTTTTTTGCCTCTTGGTGGAAAAATTCTGTTGCTTGCTTTCCAGACATTATTAATTGCACTTGGAAACAAATTTAGTGCTGTACTAAGAAGGTAATTTGGAGAGAGATGAGAAATAAGGCGGATTGAGAAATAACGTTCACAGAGAAGAGTTCAGTGATTTTGCAAAATCTCCCAAAGGCTAATTCTAGTTGGAATTCTCATGATAGCCTGTCAAAAAGTTTTAAAACCTCTGATTTCAAATAATAAAAATCAATGAGTTACAATTCACTTTGGGTGTAATTAGATGTTACGGTCTTTGTTGCGTATCCCAGAAGCGTGTAAACAGTGTAACAGTGGATGTCTGATAAATGATGTTTCAATTTGATGGCAGCCATATGTACAGGATTAGAAGGATGAATGCTCCTCTTTAGGATTTAACTTATTACGAGAGGCAGTGAAGCTGGAAGTGACATTTCTCAGGCTTCTGAGGCATCATTTTATTAATTTCTTCAAAATACTTGGAAAACAGTATCTTTGTAAAATAACAAATGTGGCACTCTTATTTTTTTATAATTAATGAAAAGAGCCAAATAGAGACTCCAAGAGTTCTGGAAAGTACTAGCAACCTGTGAAAGTCTGCTGAGTCCTGGTCTCCCTAACGTGCACCGTGGGTGAGTGCTGGAGACAGGAACACAAGCCCACGCTGGGCTGACTGGCGCTGCTTTCCCCGCCTCTGCGAGCTCTCCTGAGGCAAGGGATCTGCAGAGCCTTCTCTGCCTGGGGCCCCTGGCGGGCTGCTTGAGTTGGGTCTCTTGCCCTCTCTGTTCCCTGACAGAGTCTCCCCCCTTGCTTACAGAGGAAGTCCCAGCCCAGCAGTACTTGGAGATCGACGAGGTGATGCCAGACAGCTTTAGAGTGAGCTGGCACCCACTCTCGGCGGATGAGGGGCAGCACAAGCTGATGTGGATCCCCGTCTATGGGGGCAGGACCGAGGAGGTGAGCGGCGGAGGTCGAAAAGTACCCCACGGCGTTTTAGCGGGCTTCCCTGGTGGCTCAGCGGTGAAGAATCCGCCTGCAACGCGGGAAGCGCGGGGTCGATCCCTGGGTCAGCAGCATCCCCCAGAGAAGAGAAGGGCAACCCACTCCAGCATTCTCTTCTGGGAAATCCCATGGACCGAGGAGCCTGGTGGCTACAGCCCACGGGGTCACCAAGAGTCGGACACAACTTAGCGACTGAATAGCAACAATAGCAATTTTATTAGGAAGCGAATGCCCAGTGCTGTCCCTGGTGGCTCAGACAGTAAAGCGTCTGCCTACAATGCGGGACACCTGGGTTCAATCCCCAGGTCGGGAAGATCCTCTGGAGAAGGAAATGGCAACCCACTCCAGTACTCTTGCCTGGAAAATCCCATGGAAGGAGGAGCCTGGTGGGCTACAGTCTATGGGGTCACAAAGAGTCGGACACGACTGAGCAACTTCGCTTTCACTTGTATTAAAATACATTGAGAATCCCAGAAGGACTCAATCCTTTGCATGACCTGGAGTTTTATAAATGTCAAATCATATGATTTTTCTAAGATCAAAATGCATTTTTGTTAGGGCTTTAGTTATAAGTGTTATATATTTCCAGTATCTTTGATTTTCATAAATGACACTTAATAAAACTTCTAAAATGCTGCTTTTGCAATATTAGTCATTTCCTTTGCTGAGAGAGTTGAGAGGAAAAAAGGCTCTGGTTTGACTTTAAAATTGAACTCAGTGGCCCTGGAGTTCCTTATGCTTAGTTATTTTTTGCTTACACTTGGGATAGCATCTTTGCTTTTTATTAGTTTTTCTTAACTTTCTCTTCTGTTATTCAAGTAAACCCGGTTGCTAAGGACCAAATGCCTTTCAGGTCGTCCTGAAGGAAGACCAAGACTCGTACGTTATTGAAGGCCTGGAGCCTGGCACCGAGTACGAAGTCTCTCTGCTGGCTGTGCTGGACGACGGGAGCGAGAGTGAGGTGGTGACTGCTGTTGGGACCACACGTAAGTCTTGGTCGGGCCACGGCGGACTTCACCAGCTCCCACCATTTATTCTGACAGCCTTTTCACCCTCCTGGGTTCCCTGCCCCTCAGCCTTACTCCTGGCTTCGGAAACTTTGTCCCTAGAATCCTTCACACACCTTCACCTTTAATGAAATCAGTGTGCAGAGCACCTTAGACTCTTGGTCTGCCATCATCTGAAGGCAGGAACCGTATCTGTACTGTTCACCGTTACATCCCCAACACTTAACACAATTCGTGGCATATTTTAACTCTCCAGTGGATATTTGTTGAATGGAGGAATGGGTGAATGGATGAAAGAATAAATGGATGGATGGATGAAATAATTTATAACTGAATTAATGAGCAAATCAGATAAATGTAGGAAAAAGTGTCCAGGAGTTTCTGGAAAATCCCATGTTGTTCTTGGTTCCAAGAATCTTGCACAAAATTTGCTTGCTGATTCATTCATCCCTTCATTTTTTAAATATGAGGTATTAACCACACATTAAATTGTCTTTGATTGGGTTCCCTGGAACCAGATTCTGAAATAGAAAATTGTATCCAGAAGGGTGTTGACGAGTGTAGTGGGAGATACATCTGTAAGGAAACAAGGATGAAAGGATAGGGAACAGGGAAAAGCTAAAACTGAGCCCTCAGTGAATTGTGTTAGAAATTCTGGACCTGGTGTGGCCCTTCTGAGTGGTCCCAAAGTGAATCAAAGGGCTGGGTCTTTGTACCGCATTGGAGGTAGGCCATCCCCTGACAGAGCCTGCAGTCTCAGCCAAGGCACGTCCCGGAGGGCTGAGCCAGTATTCTGGAAGCTGCTGGATGAGCATGTTGACCTCAAAGGGGGACTCTGAGCAAACAGCCCGTCTATGGTTGCCCAGTGTGGATACAGAAATAACAGACGCGCTGCCTACCCTCTGCCTGCTGGTCCTGCTCGGCAGCCCCTTCACAGCTGTGATTTCCTTTAAGCACCGTGACTATGCCCCGTTTCAGAGTGGACCTCACACTTCTATAGATGTGATTCAATACGGTGGCAGGTGCCTGTGATTAGAAACTAACTTCTTCAGGTTTCCGCGCCCTTGTCTGCCTTTTCTTTGAAAACTCTAAGGCGCTGTAGGCAGATGCATGGAGTTATCATCATTAGAGAGTTTTAAAGTCATGAATGCTTTTCTAGTTGACAGCTTTTGGACAGAAGCCCCTACGACCGAAGAGGCCCCTACCCGACCCGTGACGCCAGGTGAGCGCGCACAGAAGCCCGGTTCCCCGGAGGAGGAGTCTGCTTTCCGCGGAAGTTACGCTATCCCAGTTCCGTCTGACTTATGTCGTTGTTAGGAAGGGGCATGCAGGGGCCAATTTCGCTCCTCTTGGAACTCTCCGCCTCCTCTTGTCCCCGAGCGCCGGTCGGCCTTCCGGGCTGCTCCTCCTGGTCCCGGGGCGCTCTCCGCCCCCGTCTGCACCGGGGTTTCCGCCTCACCGCTCAGCGGCTGCTCCGGGAGCAGCCCAGCCTCTCTCTGCGCTTGAGCTCCGTGGCTCTCCGGCTGCTGTCTGTCGAGGACTGTTCCTGTCCGGCGTCTGTGGTCTCCGGGGCTGTGTACCGGTCTTCCATCGGCTGTTTCCTCTCTCAGCCTAGCTTCCCCTCCATCACCCTACAGCACCCAACCGCTGTCAGAGGCAGCTAGCGCCCGCCTGATGGGCTTATCTCCTGACTTAACCCTTCCGTGGGCCTCCATCGTCACCCACGCATCCATCCGTCGCCGACTCATCCACCCCTCGGGTCGCCTTTCTGCTGAGCCCCCTTCTGCTCGCAGCCTCGCATAACACGCGGAACGCTTCCCGGTTAGATCCCGCTTCCCTCCTGCCTTCAGCCCTGGCCGCGTTTCCGCGCTTTCCCATATAGCGTGGGAAAGCTTTTCCGTCCAGCGCGCCTCGTCCCAAAGGGGGACCCGCGCCCGGCCCCCCGCAGTTTTGCCCAGGAAGGTCCTCGGCCTGCCTCCTCTGTGATGCGTCGCTATTTCTGTCGCGCGTAATGCATTTGTGTCTTAAAGGCCTGACACCGTCTGACATACAGGAAAAGTTCCATGAGTGTTTGCTGAATGGCAGTAAATGAATGCAGAGAGGAGGCCGTGGAGGTGGAGAGACTGGGAGGGAGTTAGCCCGAGAGGGAGAAGAGGAGATGCGACAAATGAGAGCCGTCGCTGTGGGGGACGGAGGCGACGGTCAGAGAGCGCGGGCGGAGGCGCAGAGACCTGGAGGAAGGGTGGCGTCCCCGCGGGCTGAGCGCAGGTAGATGCGCAGAGACCCCGGAGGAAGGGTAGCGTCCACACGGGCTGAGCGCAGATGGATGCAGAGAGATCCTGGAGGAAGGGTAGCGTCCACGCGGGCTGAGCGCAGGTGGATGCAGAGAGATCCGGAGGAAGGGTAGCGTCCCCGCGGGCTGAGCGCAGGTGGATGCAGAGAGACCCCGGTGGAAGGGTAGTCTCCACGCAGGCTGAGCGCAGATGGATGCGGAGAGACCCCGGAGGAAGGGTAGCGTCCCCGCGGGCTGAGCGCAGGTGGATGCAGAGAGATCCGGAGGAAGGGTAGCGTCCCCGCGGGCTGAGTGCAGGTGGAGGCGGAGAGACCCCGGTGGAAGGGTAGTCTCCACGCAGGCTGAGCGCAGATGGATGCGGAGAGACCCCGGAGGAAGGGTGGCGTCCCCGCGGGCTGAGCGCAGGCGGAGGTACAGAGATTCCGGATGAAGGTAGCATCCACATGGGCTGAGCACAGGTGGATGCAGAGAGATCCGGAGGAAGGGTGGCGTCCCCGCGGGCTGAGCGCAGGTGGCGGCGCAGAGACCCCGGAGGAAGGTAGCGGCCCCGCGGGCTGAGCGCAGGTGGCGGCGCAGAGACCCCGGAGGAAGGTAGCGGCCCCGCGGGCTGTGTGGATCGAGGCCGCCGCGGCGGGAGGCGCGTGCTTCGAGTGAAGCTTGTTAACAGGCGGAACACCCGGGGCGCGTTCCGGGGGCTCCAGCGTTGAAGACTGCCTCCCAGGCCAGGGTGTGGGTTTGAGTCCTGGCCGGAGAACTAAGGCCCGCGTGCTGCGGCCAACCCTGTTTAAGACATCTAGCTGTAAAAAGAGAAACAGGTGAGCAGGCGACGGGCTGTGTGTGTCCGATGCTGCCTTGCACCCCGAGCTCGGCCACGTGGGCCCCTTGCCCTGCTTCTCCCGCGCAGACTGACCTGAGTTCTCACTGTCCGCCCGCTCGGGGCTCCCCTTCTCCTTCGGGAGCTGAGAGCTGCTCTCCGGTTCCCTTTACCAGTGTACACAAAGCGTGGGGGTTTTGAGGGGTCCACGGACTCACCTTGAAAGCGCCTTTTAAGCCCATTTCTATTTGCTGTTGGTCGGTGTCCCAGCTCCGGTTAGCCACGGGAGCTGAGAGTTCTTGTTTCGCCTGGGTCTGCATAACAGAGAGATATTAAATGATGCTTGTTGCCACGTCCACAGATCACCTCTGTGGCTCATTTTGGAATACGATGGATAAAAAGCTCTTTAAATGCCTGGTTGCGTCTATTCCAGTTTTCCGCACCGGAATCAGGAACCTGGTGGTGGATGAGGAGACCGCGTCTAGCCTGCGGGTGGCGTGGGACATTTCAGACAGCAGTGTGCAGCAGTTCCGGGTGACCTACCTGACCGCTCCAGGGGACCCAGCGGAAGAAGTGCTGGGAACGGTGTGTATCGGCCCCGCTGCGAGCCACTCTGCGCCTCCTGACTAACCAGGCCAGCGCGCTGGGAATGCAAGCTTTATGCGCATTTCTTCACCTCTCTGGAAACTAATGTTTTGACTGACCCAGACTTGGTGACTTCTCTTTCTCTGAAACTGGCTCCATCTCTGTGGCCGGCTCTAGACAGACAGAGCGGCTGAACCTTCCTTACCTCCTGGCTTCTGCCGCCTTGACAACTTGCTAGAGCACGAAGATTGGGTCATAAATAGTCCATTATGCACTCGTCTCTGTGCGTGTGCGTGTGTGTGAGTGTGTGTATACTTTTGATATATAAACTTTTAATATATAAACATATCTATATACACATATATAACTTTTGATGGTGGGAATCCGATTAAAAGGTTCAGCAAAACATAATTCAAAGCTCTTTGTGTAGTTGTAGTGTTCCTAATAAAATGCCCTCCATTAACAATTAGTTGTATTTTCCCCTGACATTGACTCTGCTTGAGCAGATTTATAGTCCTTTCTAATGCATTCTTAATCATGAGTGTCTTCCTGAGGGATTTAGATTTTTGTGTGTTTTCTTTGTTTCATCCCTATTTTTTTTTCTCTGTTGAAAACCTGGGTACCCCCTTTTTAAATTAAGAAATGTTTTCATTTTTAAACTAAAAAAAAATCAATAATTTTTAAAGGTTACTTTCCATTTAGACATTCTTTGTGTTGTAAACTATATCCTTGAGCCTGTCTTAAAACCATGAGTAACATTATTATCCTTTCCTTCTCTTCCTCACTTATAAAGCCTTTGATGGCAAATTATTGTATTTTTATGGTACATAAACAATTGTTTGAGCTCTGAGATTCTTTCAGGAAAGTACTTAATTTCAGGCTGATGGATGAATCGCCATAATACACAGTGATAACACAGTGGGCGATAACCACGTCCACTGTGAATGACCAGAAGGTCCATGGAATTGGTCTGGGAGCAGTTTTGGAAAGTTAATGGACACTTGAATAAAACAGGTTGAGTTATAAATTCACTCAGATTATAGATTTCAAATGATCCATGATTGGAACATACCAAAAAGTTAAAATTGTGCGTAACCATGACAACTGAAGATATAATTTGGATGTTTCGTTTTTTTCCTGTTATTGTCCTCATATTTTAATCTAGTTCCTAAAATGAAACCCATAAAAACTTCCCAGAGTGAGAGCTTTGTTTTCTGGTTTTTGTTTCTACTCTTTCCAAGAAACACATTAAGCTTCTTGGTAAATATTCCCACTAATTTGGAATGAGTTACAGTTTAATCTTGTGTGTGCACTTGTGAGCCATACAAGGTAAAATAATACTAATATTTACTTTGGATCGTCTCTAGATAATTTTCCCTTTGCTAGTTTCTTTCATTTCACACTGTTTATTTGAAACACTTGGACACCTAGATGAAGGAAAAAAAGATCAAAAGTCTTCAACACATATGTGCCCCAGTTAAACAAACGTGTAATAAAAATGAAAAATATTGATAAAATTTGATGGTAATCATTTACTGTGCAGAAGTATGTTTGCTATGCAAAAGAAAGTATTTTAGAATTTTTTAACTACCAAGACCCTTTGGTGAATTCCAATGAAATTGGATTTGTGCACTCTTAATTTATAGACATATTTTCTGGGACTCTACTGGGGAGTAATTGAAAATTTATATCTGTGTTTTACAAATCATTACTGCTATATAAATGTAATATATTATTGGAGACAGAAAGTGCATTTAGGTTATAAAACAGGCGTGTCAGGCACGTGAGCTATATTATTGGTAGCTCCCACACACCAAATGAATAGCTTAAATATTTTCTTTTTTTTGATTTTTAAAGTATGATTGCTTTACAGTGTTGTGTTAGTTTTTGCTCTGCTGCAGAGTGATTCATTCACACACACGCACACACACGCACACATGCACACGCACACACACACGCACACACACACACACGCACACACGCACACACACACATACACACGCGCGCGCGCACACGCACACACGCGCGCGCGCACACACACACGCACACTCTTTTTTGTTATGGCTCATCACCCCTGTGCTGCACAGAGGGGCCTTGTTTCCCCATCCTGTGTATAACAGCTTACGGCGGCAAACTCCAGCCGCAGCTTGACCCCACCCCCAACCCGCGGCCCCTGACGACCACAGGCTCTGTTCTCTGCGTCTGTGAGACTGTTCACGTTAGGTGAGTAAGCCCAGCCACACGAATGATTGAAATAATGAGGCTGACGGAAAGACAGAGGGCTCAACCATGTTACAACTGTGGGAAAGGAAATGTGTCCGGATAAGAGAAATGCCTTTTACCATCTTTCCAAATTTTCTTTAGCTATAAAATCTTACTAAATTTATCCAAGGAAGTGACAAGATAAAGTACCAAAGTTGGAGAACAGTGTAGATATATGGTAAACCAAATTCAAGCTTTAATGTATATAAAACAAGGCGAATTAAATTTACTTTTTCAATCAAGGTTAAGTGAAACATTTCTATATTTTCTAAGCATAATCAAATCTACCAAATATTCTGAATAAAAAGTTTTAAACCCTTAGAAAGTAAAACTCCCTGTCAAATATTTCATAAAGATTGACTTTCAGCTCTGCTCAGAATGGAGCCGTGATGATGACCTTGCCCTGAATTTTGTTGGCAGTGGAGGGAGGTCCCACGTGTCTTTATTTGTGAAAGGCTGACCAGGATTCCAGACTTTTCTGGATCCCACACGAAGCATCTGAAACTGTGTACTGGATTGTAAGTTGCAGGGAATATTCTGGAGCAGGGATAGCCAGACTGTAGATCAGTCTCCAACAAGATGAGCTTGATATTAACATTAAGCTTTTAGAAACATTTATAGCAGTTTGACATTGCTGGAATATTAAAGAATATGATCACATGTTTTAGCAATTTTGTTTTATTATATTTTATAAGAATACTGATCTTCAGGGGTTGGGATTAAAACAACAGCACTGGCCCCACCTAATCCTTCACCATAGGAAGCATGAGAATCACTTTATAGAAACAGAACTTTCCAAGACAGCGGCAAAATGAGACACGGGGAATCCTCTGCCTACTGTGGGAACCGCTTGCTGCATGAGACCCACTTCTGAAGAGCTTTGAGCAATAATGGAGCTAGACACGGAGTAGCATATTTGAAAAATTAAAAACGTGACGTTTACTGGTTAGATTTGCATCTCATTTAGCCATGAGTATCTTTTATAGAATTGTTTCATAAACAAAACCGTCATCTGCTGTGACCTGTAGCATCTGTTTTTAATGGGTGCCCACCCCTTTAAAACAGTTTTACTGGAGTATAGTTGATTTACAGTGCTGTGTTAGTTTCACGTACAGCAAAGGGATTTGGTTACACGTGTACATACGTTCGCTCCTTTTCAGATTCTTTTCCCATATAGTTATTACCGACTGCTGCGTGAAGCTCCCTGTGCTGAAATGTAGGCACTTGTGGGTCATCTATTTTATATATAGCAGGTGTGTGTGTGAATCTCAAGTTCCTGATTTGTCCCCCCTCCACGCGTTGACTCATTGGAAAAGACTCTGACTCTGGGAGGGATTGGGGGCAGGAGGAGAAGGGGATGACAGAGGATGAGATGGCTGGATGGCATCACTGACTTGATGGACGTGAGTCTGGGTGAACTTCGGGAGTTGGTGATGGACAGGGAGGCCTGGCGTGCTGCAATTCATGGGATCACAAAGAGTCAGACACGACTGAGCGACTGAACTGAACTGAACTGGACACACTTCCCTTTTGGTAACTATGTTTGTTTTCAAAATCTGTGAGCCTTTTTGGTTTGTAAATAAGGTAATATATATCATTTTTTTTTAATTAGATTCCACATGTGAGTGGTACCGTATGATACTTGTCTTTCTCTGACTTACTTCACTCGGTATGATAGATAATCTCTAGGTCCATGCATATTGTTGCAAATGGTGTTATTTTATGGCTGAGCATATTCCTTCGCGTGCATGCGCCACATCCTCGTCACCCATTCCTCTGTCAGCGGACATTTAGGCCGCTTCCATGTCCTGGCTGTTGTAAACGGTGCTGCCGTGAGCACTGGGGCACATGTGTCTTTTCAAATTGTGGTTTCCTCCGGGTGTATGCTCGGGAGCAGGATTGCTGGATCGTGTGGTGGTTCAGTTTGTTAAGGAAACTTCAGACTGTTCTCCACAGCTGCTGCACAAATTACATCCCATCGGCGGTGCGGAAGCGTTCCCGTTGCTCTGCACCCTCTCCAGCACTTACTGTTTATTTATTGTTCATAGACTTACGATGATGCCACTCTGACCGGCAGTGTGAGGTGATACCTGTCCTTTTGCTTTGCATTTCTCCGATAATTGGGGATATCGAGCATCTTTTTATGTGTTTCTTGGCCATCCGTATGTCATTTTTGGAGAAATGTCTGTTTAGATCTTTTGAGTGGGTGCTCATCTTTACCTTGCTTTGTGCAAGCAAGCAGAGGTCCAGTAGAAGGATCTTTGCATACCCAAGAGAAGGTTTATGTTTTATTCTTGGGAGTGAGTATCATGAGGATAAAGAGGTTTTCATAGTACAGTCAGCTGAACAGAGGGCAGTGGTTTAAAAAGGGCTCAGACCAGATATTCAGGATTTCAGTACGGCCTTTGCGTGTGTGGGTGTTCAGTTGCTCAGCTGTGTCCGACGCTTTGCGACCCTATGGACGGCAGCCCGCCAGGCTCCTCTGTCCGTGGGATGCTCCCGGCAAGAAGACTGGAGTGGGTGGCCATCCCCTGCTCCAGGGGTCTTCCTGACCCAGGGATGGAGCTTGCATCTCCTGCACTGCAGGCAGATTCTTTACCACTGAGCCACCCGGGAAGCCCAGGCCTTTTTTTTTTCACCCAATAGCTGTATGCGTCTCAGCCTCCTCGTCTATCAAGTGAGAGCAGTGATCCTTTCCTCAGAATGCTGTGGTGAGGAGTAGGCGAGTTACTGCATTCGGGTACTTGGAGCAGTACTTGGCAGATAATAACAGCTAGCTAAGTGAGCACTGTTGCTATAAACCCCAGAAACTGCTGCCTGGCAGGTTAACGAGCCCCGCGGGACGGCCCCACCGCTTCCGGTGCCCTACAGGCTAAATCTGATCAGCCCCACGTCCATGAGCGTCTCAGTTTGAGAGGTGACCTTATACAAGGAGCATCAGCATGGGTGGTTAGATAGGCACGCAGCTTGGAATCAAAGCCCGGGCTCCACAGGGTTATATAGAAAAGAAACGCCCTGAAGGAAGCTACATGGATGGATAAGGCCAGACAGGACAACCGCGATTCTTTTTGAACGTCTTCTTAATGCAGGGTTATCCAACTCCTTCTAGAATAAAGCAGAGCTCCTTGTGTAAAATCTCCCTCCTAGGACTGCGTTGGTACCATCCTGGATACTCAGTGTCATTCCACGTGAGGAGCAGAATCATATTGCTTTAGTATAAGTCACCTAATGCCGACTTCCTCTTTTTATATTAACCCCCTACCCCGGCTGCTTTTAGAGCTTAGCAATATCTTAGCAACAGCTGCTTCTGAGTTCAACTCGAGGCTTTCTAAGGCTTATTCCATGATTTATAGGTCCTTCCCTCATCCAGAAGTAGACGGCTCGCCCTTTGCCTGCTGGCAGTTTACCCAGCTCTCGAATCCAAAACCATCTCCAGCTGCCCCAGTCTTGTGACTCCCTTAAACTCGTCTGGGTCAGTTCTTACAGCATTTTTTTCCAGCCACGATGAAGTCTTCTAAATGGCCCAGAAATGTGCCAGCGTCTAACTGCTGAAGCCTGGGGAGAGTTTTGTGGCCTTAGTGTTAAGAACACGTGGCTTTTCTGGTCCATATATCCTTCAGGGATGGCAGGATTGGCCACAGGGAGCGCTGCTCTGTCGTGTGGGTGGAGCCACCCCACGCTGCACTTTAGCTTTCGCAGACTTTAGCGTCAGAGGAATGGTGATTTCAGACTGAGGAAGACATCTCCTTTCAGAAGTAAAAGAAACTGCAACCTTTTTAGTGTCACTGGTAAATATCTTTCAACTCGGAGATCTGGGATTTAACGTGTGGTTGTGGTGTTCTTGGCTAGCACCCACCCTGAAATATTGGGACTAGATGATCTCTGAACAGGGAGGAATGGAAGGCTGACTTTTCAAGAGGGTATTTAAGTAGAAGCAAATATGCTGTGCAGGCTGTGTTATAGAATGAACACTCCTGAGCCACAAACACCTGCTTTCCAAAGAGATGATCGTTTTTTCTTCTGGCTGCTTTACAAATGCTGAAAAGATGTTGAGAGAAGGCTGTTCTGAGCGCCCAAGAGCTTCACGTTTAAGCCTTCTGCTTCCATGATTAGAAGCTGCTGAGGGCTGCTCTGAGGGGGGCTGCAGAGGGAAATGCTTCCGCATGGATGCCTGCCTCTTATCAGCCTCAGGCACCTCTCCCTGCTTCTGATTATTTCAAAGTGCCGTAAGTCCTCCTCTTTAGTAGACCAGCCGGAACGCAACTCTGACCAAGACCATGGTCTTGCTTTTCTCTTCAGATTATGGTGCCTGGAAGCCAGAACACTCTGCTTCTGAAGAATCTGCTCTCTGAGACGGAGTACAAGGTCACGGTGACGCCCATCTATGATGACGGAGAAGGGGTCAGTGTCTCTGCCCCTGGAAAAACCTGTGAGTGAAGCTTCCCCCGGGCTGCTCGCTGTCCTCTAACGCACCCAGCAGCTGCAATGTAGCGGGAGGAAATGGTCTCAAAGTGTCAGTCACTCAGATGCGTCCCACTCCTTGCCACCCCTTGGACTGTTCCCTCCAGGCTCCTCCGTCCATGGAATTCCGCGAGAATCCTGGAGTGGGTAGCCTTTCCCTTCTCCAGGGATCTTCCCGACCCAGGGACTTCACCTGGGTCCCCTGCATTGTGGGTGGATTTGTTACCATCTGAGCTACCAGGGAAGCCCCCAAAATAGTATCAGTTCAGTTCAGTTCAGTCGCTCAGTCGTGTCTGACTCTTTGCGACCCCATGAATCGCAGCACGCCAGGCCTCCCTGTCCATCACCAACTCCCGGAGTTCACTCAGACTCACGTCCATCGAGTCCGTGATGCCATCCAGCCATCTCATCCTCGGTCGTCCCCTTCTCCTCCTGCCCCCAATCCCTCCCAGCATCAGAGTCTTCTCCAATGAGTCAACTCTTCACATGAGGTGGTCAAAGTACTGGAGTTTCAGCTTTAGCATCATTCCCTCCAAAGGAATCCCAGGGCTGATCTCCTTCAGAATGGACTGGTTGGATCTCCTTGCAGTCCAAGGGACTCTCCAGAGTCTTCTCCAACACCACAGTGCAAAAGCATCAATTCTTCGGCGCTCAGCCTTCTTCACAGCCCAACTCTCACATCCATACATGACCACAGGAAAAACCATAGATGATCTTATTTAAAAAGCAGGAGTAGAGACACAGACCTCGAGAGAACAAACGTATGGATAGCAGGGCGAGAAGGCAGGGGTGGGACGAGCAGGAGGCGGGAGTGGCGTGTGCACGCGGCCGTGTACCGCAGGCGCCGAGCACCCGCCGCGGAGCGCGGGGCCTCTGCCCAGGCTCCGCAGTGGGGAGGAAATGCAGAGAAGCGGGGATGCGCGTGGACTGTGTACACACGGCCGGTCCACTCTGCTGTACAGCAGAGGCTGGCACAGCAGTGTACAGCAACTCTCCTCCACGGTAAAGAGAGAAGGGGATTTGGAGAGAGAATCCGCCTGGATTCCGTCTTCACATGTTCAAGCCGTGTGGCTTCGGGCAGGTCGCGCCAGGCTCTGGGGCTCCGTCCTCCCGTCTCTGAAACCTAAGGCTTGAAACCCAGCTGCGTCTCCCTCCCCCGGCGTCTGATCACCCCCAGAGCCGCGAGTCTCTCGGAGGCCCCTCCGGGCCGTGCACGCCCCTCACCTACCCGCTCACCCGGCTCGCCACACCGCGCCCCCGCGCACACGCCCGCGCCCCCGAGCTCGCCCCCGCTCACCGGAGCGCACGCCCGCTGCCCGCGCCCCCGCGCGCGCCCGCGCCTGCCTGCCCCCGTTCCCAGATGCTCTGCCCTCACAGCGGCGGCGGCGCTTTTGCAAACCTGGATGCTCCCGCGTCTCCGCGCTGTTCCGAGCCCCCCGATGGCCCCCGTGGGGCTCAGCGTGAACTCTGAGGTCCGCGCAGGGGCCCCTCTGGCCGAGGAGGCCTGGCCCCTCCTGAGCGCGCCCCCAGCCGGCCCGCCGGCCCTGCCCTGCCCGGGCTCTCTGAAGCTTGGCCCGGCCTCAGAAACTGGCTCCCAGGCTGCACACCCTTTCCCAGAGGTGTGCGTTCCTGCCTTCCTGCCCCTGCGGTCTCAGAGCAACGCCGCCCGCCCAGGCTCCTCTCTCCACCCAGGCAGGGTGCTCCCCCTCTTCTCTCGTGTTTTCCTGGGTTTCTGTTTGCCCTGTTTTGGTTTCGGTCCTGTTGCAGCACAGCTGGGGTGTAAAACAGGCTTCAGGACGTCTTGTACAGCACGAGGAATACAGCCCCTGTTTTCTCATAATGTAAATGGAAAATAACCTTTAAAAACTGTATACAGTTTGTTTAAATGTTTGATTCACATAACTTATAAAAGGGTTTCATGATGAACACACGTATATACTCAAACAAAAACTTTTAAAGGCTATTATTATGGAAATACCATCTATACAATAAAGTTATTTCAAAGGGTGTTCTTTGAAATAATTTTGAATGGTCCACTTACTTTAAGCGGTGGTTAACACAACTAAATTCTGTCAGCAACAAAGTAATAATGATAATATCGTCAACATGCATGATAGTTTACAAAGAGCCTTCATGCAAATAGCTCTCCTGTTTTGATGAAAAATTGATGAATGGTGATTAAAATTTCACAGAATATAGGCAATATGGAAGTGTGAAAGTGCTGGTCGCTCAGTCACGTCGGACTCTTTCTGATCCGTGGACTGTAGCCTGCCAGGCTCTTCCATCCGTGGGATTCTCCAGACAAGAATACTGGAGTGTGTTGCCATTACCTACGCCAGGGGAATCTTCCCAACCCAGGGACTGAACCTGGGTCTCCTATATTGCAGGCAGATTCTCTACTGTCTGAACCACCAGGTATGGTTCAGAACCCCTAATATGAAGATGAAAGCAAAAAAAAAAAAAGTCTTCCCTCTAAGAATTGCTATCACTGCTGTTAATCCAATCACCCTGGATACGATAGCGCAACAGAGGATGTGTGACAGAAATGTTTCATAAACACTACTCACATCAATATTGCTTTAAAGTAACTGAAGAAAATGGAGCCCAAATTTCATTGCATGAACAGCTGATCTTCAGATAAGCGTTTTACCACAAGAGCAGTTATTTTCTATTACTTAGTATTTAACATCACCACGGATTCTCTACGTTTTCTTACTTTTGCTTCAGTGCATTTTCCCTTTAAGTATTTTTAAGCCATGGGAAGAAGCATTAGCTCTGGGAGTCAAAAGGCAGGCTGTGAAGATGGAAACCACACTAAACCACTTTTCTCGCTTTCCCTCCTGCCCAGTGCCACCCTCTGGCCCCCAAAACTTACGGGTTTCGGAAGAATGGTATAACAGATTGCGCATTACGTGGGACCCCCCGTCTTCCCCAGTGAAAGGCTATAGGATTGTCTACAAACCTGTCAGTGGTAAGTCATGCTTTTTAAAAATATCATCTTTAAAGATAGGTTAGTTTTGTTTTTACTTTCCATCATTGGTTTTAAGAAATGGGAAGAGTCTCTTCCCTTTTATAAAAAAAAAAGAAAAATGTGTTGAAGTTACCACCTCACCTGAGAAACAGCTGGCCTGTTAATAAGCAGCACATCTACCTGGTCTACAGCTGGCCTTTGCCCAGCCCAGGCAAGGAGCCGCCGAGGCAGCCTTTGACTCCTTAGCGGCGAGAGGCTTCCGTGGCTTGATGGGTATGTGAGCTCTAACCCTTTAGACTCTCCAATTTCTAATTCTTCCTCTACCTCTTACTTCTTGGATTAGTTAGAGAGAGCCCCTTTGCCAGCTTCTCGGTCTCCTCATTGTGGAGGCTGTGTTAGGGTCTTCGTTGGTCAGTTGCTCAATCGCGTCCGACGCTTCGCGACCCCGTGCGCCGCGGCACGCCAGGCTTCCCTGTCCTTCACCCTCTCCTGGCGCTTGCTCAGACTCATGTCCATTGAGCTGATGATGCCACCCAACCATCTCTTCCTCTGTTGCCCCCTTCCCCTCCTGCCCTCACTTCGAAAGCATCAGTTTTTCGGCGCTCAGCCTTCTTTATGGCCCAGCTCTCACATCAGTACGTGACTACTGGAAAAACCATAACTTTGACTATACGGACCTTTGTCAGAAAAGTCATATCTCTGCTTTTTAATATGGTGTGTAGGTTTGTCGTAGCTTTTTAAAAAATATTTATTTATTTTAATTGGAGGCTAATTACAATATTGTAGTGGTTTTTGCCATACACTGACATGAGTCAGCCACGGGACACATATCATAGCTTTCTGAAAACTATGGCAAGGTATAAAATTCATCAGGTTGAGGAAAACTTAAAAATCATCCTTTGAGTCAATAAAAACCTTTCTGCCCACAAAAGCACTATGAGTCTCAATTTGTATAGGACATAGCACAGAATATTTTTCCTGATCAATCAAAGATTCCACTGGGTTGGAACAGAGGTGAAAATGTAAAAGCCCAAAGAAGGCAGATGGCCAGGGCCCTGGAGGAGGAGTGTCATCTGTGTGACCTGAGGCCGCAGAAGAGGGGCCGCGGAGCCCACACTGGCAGCGTGCGCGGCTGTCCTCACGCGGCGCCGCGTGGCATAGTGTCCGTGACAAAGCGGCCGCTGGGCAACCTACTGCCTTCTGGGGACAAAGCCGGTGTCTGAGGTGGGGTAACCAGAACGACTCCTGCTCTTTCACCGGCCCCAAAGCCCGTGACCTCCTGGCGGCTCCACTGGGAGGGCCTCGCAATACGGTGGACGGTGGGTGAACCTGCTCCTTTGGGTAGAGCTAGGGAGGGAACTGTGCTTAAGGAAAGGGCTGGATGCCTGGAGGGAGCCGGGCCGGGGCGTCGGGTGGGTGGGCGAGTCTAGGAGCGTGACGGGGCTGGATTCAGGCCCCTCGCTGTGTCTCCTGGGCGAGCTGGAGACGGGGCTGGATTCAGGCCCCTCTGTGTGTCTCCTTGGCGAGCTGGTGATGGGGCTGGATTCAGGCCCCCCTGTGTGTCTCCTGGGCGAGCTGGAGATGGGGCTGGATTCAGGCCCCTCGCTGTGTCTCCTGGGCGAGCTGGTGATGGGGCTGGATTCAGGCCCCTCTGTGTGTCTCCTGGGCGAGCTGGTGACGGGGCTGGATTCAGGCCCCTCGCTGTGTCTCCTGGGCGAGCTGGTGACGGGGCTGGATTCAGGCCCCTCGCTGTGTCTCCTGGGCGAGCTGGTGACGGGGCTGGATTCAGGCCCCTCTGTGTGTCTCCTGGGCGAGCTGAAGCACGGTCCCGGTGGAGTAAGTGCAATGAGTTCAGCGTGTCTCTTTTCCCTCGTCTCTGGGAGCTGAAATACACGCTTTCTCCTTTAGTGGCCGGCCCCACCCTGGAGACGTTCGTGGGAGCTAACATCAACACCATCCTCATCACCAACCTGCTCAGCGGCATGGACTACAACGTGAAGATCTTCGCGTCCCAGGCCGCGGGCTTCAGCGACGCCCTGACCGGCGTGGTGAAAACACGTAAGCTGAGCGCTGCCGCGTGCTGCTCCGCTTGGCTTTTGCTCTGTGACTGCGGCCCTGCGGCAGCCCAGCAGGCGGTGTCTCTTCTCCCCAGGGTTGCCCTTTCTGGGTGGTGCCTCACGGAAAGAAAGGCGGGCTCCCTGCTCGGGGCTCTGGCTCAGAGTCCTAGCTGGCTGGCAGAATGGCCGAAGCCGGCGTTCAAACGTACTTAGCGGTGGCGGATGGGATTTCCTTCTGGAAAGTCTTTGTTGGTATTTTTCAAATTAGGTGAAATTTTCCATCCAGACCATATAACCTGATGCGGTCAAAGCCAGTCCAAGCTGAGCCAGGGGAAACTTGCCTTTTGTCAAAGCCTTTGCCCCTCTCCACCCTCTCACTCCATCCGTTAAAGATACTCGCACCACTCGAAAGACTTCCTTCTCCTTCTTTTAAGGGTTTGCATGCTGTCTGCACACCATCTGGGACTTCTCCTTGGCACACATCACTCACGGACACCCGTGGCTCGATACAGTGTTTTCCAGACGCCGGCACGCATGTGCCATATTCCTGCTGTTCCTTATGCTTCCACACCATCTGTTTAATATATTTCTTTAAAGCAACTTACAGTTTCCTTTTGTTTTTACTTAAATGCTTTCAAAAACCACATAATAACTCTCAACAGAAAACCAGTCTTTTTAATACACGTTGCTTCCCTGGTGGCTCAACTGGAAAGGATCCGCCTGCAGGGCAGGAGACCCTGGTTCAATTCCTGGGTCAGGAAGATCCCCTGGAGGAGGGAAAGGCTGCCCACTGCAGGATTCTTGGGCTTCCCTTCTGGCTCAGCTGGGAAAGAATCTGCCTGCAGGGCAGGAGACCGTGGTTTGATCTCGGGGTTGGGAAAATCCCCTGGAGAAGGGAAAGGCTACCCACTCCAGTATTCTGGCCTGGAGAATTCCATGGATCGTATATTCCATGGGGTCACAAAGAGCTGGACACGACCGAGTGACTTTCACTTTAATACACACTAAAGGTAATACATAAATGACCAAAATAAAGATGGTTTGGCTGTCGGATGACTGAAGTTACCCTGCGTGATATCAGCAGCACGTGGCCCACATCTGAGGATGTTAGTCATGGGATAGTCAGAAGTGTAAGCCGTAAATCTTCTAATTAGCTAAGGCCTTGAGCAAATAACCTCTCACCTCTCTGAGCCCACATGTTCTCAACCCTAAAATGAAGATATAGTATTAATAGTAATAACTGCTTGTAGACTGCTTGGGAAGACGGAAGAGAGAGCGTATACGAAGGATCTGCTGTACGGCAGCGCCCGACAAATGCCCGCCTTTACCACTGTGACAGCTATGCCTGGTGAATTTGGGTCATCTCTCACTCTCGTCGCTAATCAAAAAATTATTCCAATGAAAGGAATTTTGTAAGGATGAGGCGTATATTGGACCAAACCCCAGGCCACCTTTGTCTGGCCACCCGTGTTTCATATAGGGCCTCAGTTCAGTTCAGCTGCTCAGTCGTGTCCGACTCTTTGCGACCCCGTGAATCGCAGCACGCCAGGCCTCCCTGTCCATCACCAGCTCCCCATTGAGTCGGTGATGCCATCCAGCCATCTCATCCTCTGTCGTCCCCTTCTCTGCCCTTTCATAAGAGGAAGCTTCTTGAATTCTTTTTTATGGAAGTCTTTAAAATTAGAAAGCTAGGTATGGGATCCATTTCATCTCAAAAGAAATAGTGTCTCTCTTCAACAGGGCCCCAAAGCCTTGGGCCTACACTTCTGATCTGGGACTTGGCAGCCGAAATGATAGTGTTGCAGGTGCCATGAAGGGAAAGTGTCTGTCGCTAGGTCGTGTCCGACTCCTTATGACCCCACGGACTGCAGCCCGCCAGGCTCCTCTGTCCATCTCCAGGCCAGGACGCTGGAGAGGGTGCCTTTCGCTTCTCTGGGGCATCTTCCCGACCCAGGGATGGAGCCCAGGTCTCCTGCGCGGCAGGCGGCTTCCTTACGCTCTGAGCCCCCAGGGAAGCCTCCAGTGTTTCCGTGAGCTGTGCCCCCTCGCCGCCCAGCAAACTTCCTCAGAAGCCCTGAGAGCCCCTGCGCATTGCCCACCTTCATCGCCTCCCCGTCCTCCTCGTCCCCCCAGATGCCCCTCCCGTCTGAGCCGGTCCTCCTGTCCCTGACTTTCTCTTGCCCTCTCTTCTCACTCTCTCTCGTCTCTCTGTCCTCTTTTCTCTGCTCCCCTCCTTCTGTTTCATCCCTCTTCTCTCCTTTAATAAATGTGGGTATTGCACATGTATTTTAAAATAATGAAAGTATTGAATTGTTTTATCATCTCTCCTTAAGGTAAAAATTAGATTGGCTTGCTTTCTCTCTTTCTCCTAAGAATAATAATACCCCGTAAAATGGAAAATAAATTGACTCACGGTGTTTTTGAAGTTGAGTGTGGGTATGGTCATTGTTGGTCCTTTTTTGTGGGGAGAGGATTGCTTCATTGCCTTAGGAAAACGGTCTTTCTTTGCTGATCAGCACGAAGGAACAGTGCCATGATGCAAACTGTCACTAGTCCAGATTATTTTTACCATCTTGAAAAATAATTTTAAGCTATTTTTGAATTTTATGAAGTGACTGAAAGAGACATGCAAGAGAATGAACGACGTGGATGAAGGCAGAGGTCCTTAGAAAAAGTAAATATTATTAATTTTCTGCTTTTTCTGGTTGGATCTCAGTGGTAAACACTGAATCCTTAGTCCTCAATTGGAGAAACAGTATTTTTTACTGCTTTTTCACATAAACTCCCTGTGACTAACTTTTGTATGTAACTGTGTTCATTCTAAGATGAAAGAATGTGTGCATTTTTGATCATTTTCTGCTTTCTGTGTTAAATTTCCCCTCTTTAAATTTTCAGGCGTTGGTTGTTCCCCTTCCCCCGTGTTTCGCGGGCAGCCGGCCTGAGCCGCTCCCGTCTGAGCGATCTCTCTTTTGTCCTCTTTGCTCCTCCCTTTTGTTTAAACCATGACTTTCTTTCAGGGTTGATGAGTACATATTGTGTTTAACATTTTTGTTATGAAAGTATTATATATTAATTGTGGAATATGTTGAAAGCATAAATTAATGAAGAGGGAAGATTTTAAATCACCCATAATCTCACCATCCATCACAACTGGCTTTTTCCAGACATACATTCCCTTTTTTGTTTACAGGGAACAGACAAACCCTATCATACATCACATTCTGCAACTGCTTTTTAAAGTCATAAAACCACAATCCTTTGTGTAACTTGGTGGGTTTCCTACCACTGGCTGTGGAACCTTGACTTCAGATTTTACCAAAGTTGACTTTGGACTTGGGGGTGGTTGTGGCGTTGACTCGGGGGTGGTTGTGGCGTTGACTCGGGGGTGGTTGTGACGTTGACTTGGGAGTGGTTGTGGCATGGTCTGCAGAGTGACCGAGTCGTGTTTCTGTCTCCCTGTAGCGTTTCTGGGCGTGACCGACCTTCAGGCAGACGCCGTCCAGATGACCAGCTTGTGTGCCCGCTGGCAGGTGCAGCGCCACGCCACCGCCTACAGGGTTGTCCTGGAATCCCGCCAGGGTGAGTGTGGCCCGTCACCCGCGCTTCTGGCCTCCACTCGTGGGCTCTGTGCAAGCTGCTGTGGGCAACACACAGCGCGCTTTAGAGAAACACGTTCTGCCCATGGAGGCCGCGGCATGCTGCGAGCCGTGCAGGGCGCAGAGTCAGGAGGGCTGGTTCGGCCAGTCCCTTACTCTCTCCAGGTCTCTGTCCGCCCATTCACAGTTGACGGTGGAGCCACAGTGTGGGGCACTCTGTGAGGGCTGAGCCGAGACCGTCTGTGTAAAGGGTTTGCACAGTGCTCTGTGCGTGTTGAACACCCGGGGCGTGCGGCGGCTGGTGTTGGCAGGAGCACTGATATGACGCCTTGAACTGAGCGGCGCTATCATCTTGGTCTTTACTCTCTGGAGATCTAGGTTTGACTGCAGTGTTTCTCTCAGTGATTTTTCTTTTTATTTTTTTTTTACTTTTGGGGATAACTGATGAGCAGCAAACTCTCATTCAGGAGATGAAGTGGTGTGTCTGTGCTCTCCATGGGCAGTGCCTTAGCATCACAGCTCTCAAGTTCATCTACAGTTTGGGATTTGGCTTCAAAGGAGAAACACTTAAAATGTCTGCTTATTTTTATTAAAAGTATCAAGAACAATAACAAAAGGCGGATTCCCCAGGAATGAGCTTCCAGGAACTGTTGATCTTGTTTTGTCATTGTCGGCATGAATAATATTCAGAAGATGGGATCACATAATGAAAATTTCCTTGATCAGATTTGTGTTGTCAGGAGGAAAGAGCGTCTCGTTGTTTGGGGGGCTGGGACAGAGTTCCAGATGGCATTTCTTAACCTTTCACGTTTGCTGATCAGGTCGCTAATTTTAAAGTAATTGATTAATTCATCGCTGCTGCCGGCTCTCCTCTAGCGCCGCAGGTGGAGGCCGCCCTCTAGGTGCGGCGCGTGGGCCTCTTGCGGCGGCTCCTCCTGGGAAGCACAGACTTGGCACTCCGGCTTCCTGAGGGGCAGCGCGGGCGCAGTAGATGTGGCTCATGGGCTCAGAAGCCCCGCGGCAGAGGAGTCTTCCCAGATCAGGGATGAAACCCGGGTCCCCTGCACCGGCACGCGGATTCTTATCCACTGGACCACCAGGGAAGTCCTCGTGGTTGTTATTGTTTCTTTATTTCTGGATAAATGATAAATGGTTTCCTCACTTAAAAAAGCAGAAAGGGCTAATTTTTCAGGTCTGGATGGGACTTGTCTTTAGTTAGTAGCACACATCCCTGGCTATAACTACATTTAAAATGCAGAAATCTCACTTTTAATCTAATCCAGGAAGTGGAAAGCATAGTTTAGTAAAGTACTGAGAGTTTAGTAGAGTGCTGGGAATGAGCTGAAAATACAAGATAGAATATTAGAAATACAAGAAGAGATTTCTGCCAACACTAAGCAAGGCTCTGTCTCCGCAGGCGTGCTAATAAGCCACTAAGTCCTTGATTCCCTGCGTGGGATCCTGTAAAAGTCCCTTAAGCCAGACATCGGCTAAGCATATGGGAGTGGCTTTACTCTGCAATAAACATTGAATAAGGAAAAGTCAGGACAAATCACTTGGATTTTGTGGTGGTTTTCTGGGATGCTTAACCTGGAATGTCGGGTCCATGAATCAAGGCAAACTGGAAGTGTTCAAACAGGAGATGGCAAGAGTGAAAATCGACATTCTAGGAGTCAGCAAACTAAGATGGACTGGAATGGGTGAATTTAACTCAGGTGACCATTATATCTACGACTGTGGGCAGGAAGCCCTCAGGAGAAGTGGAGTAGCCCTCACGGTCAACAGAAGGGTCTAAAATGCTGTTCAGTTCAGTTCAGTTGCTCAGTCGTGTCCGACTCTCTGTGACCTCATGGACCGCAGCACACCAGGCCTCCCTGTCCATCACCAACTCCTGGAGTTTACATGAGATGCAGTACTTGAATGAAATCTCAAAAATGGCAGAATGATCTCTGTTTGTTTCCAAGGCAAACTATTCAATATCACAGTAACTTGTCTATGCCCCGACCAATAATGCTGAAGAAGCTGAAGTTGAACGGTTCTACAAAGACCTACAAGACCTTCTAGAAACCAACACCCAAAAAAGATATCCTCTTCATTATAGGGTACTGGAATGCAGAAGTAAGCAGTCAAGAGCTACCTGGAGTAACAGGCAAATTTGGCCTTGGAATGCGGAATGAAGCAGGGCAAAGACTAATAGAGTTTTGCTAAGAGAATGCACTGGTCATAGCAAACACCCTCTTCCAACAACACAAGAGAAGACTCTACACATGGACATCACCAGATGGTCAATACCAAAATCAGACTGATTATATTCTTTGTAGCCAAAGATGGAGAAGCTCTATACAGTCAGCAAAAACAAGACCAGGAGCTGACTGTGGCTCAGATCATGAACGCCTTATTGCCAAATTCAGACTTAAATTGAAGAAAGTAGGGAAAACCACTAGACCATTCAGGTATGACCTGAATCAAATCCCTTATGATTATACAGTGGAAGTGAGAAATAGATTTAAGGGACTAGATCTGATAGACGGTGTACCTGATGACTATGGACAGAGATTCGTGACATTGCACGGGAGACAGGGATCAAGACCATCCCCTGGAAAAGAGATGCAAAAAGGCAAGATGGCTGTCTGAAGAGGCCTTACAAATAGCTGTGAAAAGAAGAGAGGCTAAAGGCCAAGGAGAAAAGGAAAGATATACCCATCTTAATGCTGAGTTCCAAAGAACAGCAAGGAGAGAGAAGAAAGCCTTCCTCAGCGATCAATGCAAAGAAATAGAGGAAAATAACAGAATGGGAAAGACTAGAGATCTCATCAAGAAAATTAGAGATACCAACATTTCATACAAAGATGGGCACAATAAAGGACAGAAATGGTATGGACCTAACAGAAGCAGAAGATATTAAGAAGTGGCAAGAATACACAGAAGAACTGTACAAAAAAACATCTTGATGACCCAGATAACCATGGTGGAGTTATCACTCACCTAGAGCCAGACGTCCTGGAATGCAAAGTCAAGTGGGCCTTAGGAAGCATCATTACAAACAAAGCTAGCGGAGATGATGGAATCCCAGTGGAGCTATTTCAGATCCTAAAAGATGATGCTGTGAAAGTGCCACACTCAGTATGCCAACAAATTTGGAAAACTTGCCAGTAGCCACAGGACTGAAAAGGTCAGTTTTCATTCCAGTTCCAAAGAAAGGCAATGCCAAAGAATGCTCAAACTACTGCACAATTGCACTCATCTCACACACTAGCCAAGTAATTCTCCAAGCAAGGGTTCAACAGTACATGAACCATGAACTTCCAGATGTTCAAGCTGGATTTAGAAAAGGCAGAGGAACCAGAGATCAAATTGCCAACATCCATTGGATCATTGAAAAAGCAAGAGAGTTCCAAAAAAAACATCTACTTCTGCTTTATTGACTACGCCAAAGCCTTTGACTGTGTGGATCACAGCAAATTGTGGAAAATTCTTCAAGAGATGGGAGTACCAGACCACCTTACCTGCCTCCTGAGGAATCTGTATGGAGGTCAAGAAGCAACAGTCAGTACTGGACATGGAACAACAGACTGGTTCCAAATATGAAAAGGAGTACGTCAAGGCTGTATATTGTCATCCTGCTTATTTAACTTATATGCAGAGTACATCATGAGAAATGCTGGGCTGGAGGAAGCACAAGCTGGAATCAAGATTGCTGGGAGAAATAGCAATAACCTCAGATATGCAGATGACACCACCCTTATGGCAGAAAGTGAAGAACTAAAGAACCTCTTGAAAGTGAAAGAGGAGAGTGAAAAAGCTTAAAACTCAATATTCGGAAAACTAAGATCATGGCATCTGGTCCCATCACTTCATGGCAAATAGATGGGGAAACAGTGGAAACAGTGAAAGGCTTTATATTTTGGGGCTCCAAAATCACTGCAGATGGTGATTGCAGCCATGAAATTAAAAGACACTTACTCCTTGGAAGGAAAGCTATGACCAACCTAGGCATCATATTAAAAAGCAGAGACATTAGTTTGCCAACAAAGGTCCGTCTAGTCAAAGCTATGGTTTTTCCAGTAGTCGTGTATGGATGTGAGAGTTGGACTGTGAAGAAGGCTGAGCACCGAAGAACTGATGCTTTTGAACTATGGTGTTGGAGAAGACTCTTGAGAGTCCCTTGGACTTCAAGGAGACCCAACCAGTCAATCCTAAAATAAGTCAGTCCTGAATATTCATTGGAAGGACTGATGCTGAAGCTGAAGCTCCAATATTTTGTCCCCCTGATGCGAAGAACTAACTCTTTGGAAAAGATCCTGATACTGGGAAAGATTGAAGGCGGGAGGAGAAGGGGACGACAGATGATGAGGTGGTTGGACGGCATCACTGACTCGATGGACATGAGTTTGAGTAAACTCCGGGAGTTGATGATGAACAGGGAGGCCTGGCGTGCTGCGATTCATGGGGTCGCAAAGAGTTGGACACGACTGAGCGACTGAACTGAACTGAAGCAGAGTTAGATGAAAGATATGCAACTGTTTGACAATACCTGTAAAATCTTGAGGAGTTATGTTTCATATATCTTTTTAAGACTAGCTGAGTCATACTTTAATATACAACAGTTGGCATTTATCACATTTGGTGGTACTTGTTAAGCCTTAGCAACGTAGTCACTATAAAAATCACACATCCAAATCACCTCAGAATATTTTTATGTATAATACCATTTAAGAAGTTGACAGAACGGGACAGAGGCTCCTGTAGATAGTCAATAGCTCTCGTTGAAAATCATGTTTATACAGATTGACATAAAGATATCAAAACTGTCTTTATCAAGAAATTAGTCAAATCCATCTGTGTATTTTTTTTTATTAAATGCTTTTACAAATAGCACTGGGATTCTTATCAGACAATGTGACTGATGTGTGATAACATTGATCTGGTCACTTAAAACCTCACTAAGCTCTTGGTGGACCTCCCAGGTGGCTCAAGTTAAAGAATCCCCCTGCGAATTCTGGAGATGCGGGGGATGCGGGTTCAATCTCTGGCTTGGAAAGATCCCCTGGAGGAGGAAGTGGCAGCCCACTCCAGTGTTCTTGCCTGGAGAATCCCATGGGCAGAGGAGCCTGGCAGGTTACAGTCCCTGTAGCTGCAAAGAGTCAGACACAACTGAGCGACTGAGTGTGTGCACACACACATATGCATGCGCACACACACGCACACAAGCTCTCGCTGAAGCCAAGTGTTTTACTAGAAATACAAGTCCCCGCTTCCTTCTTATCTTCCAGTTAAATTAATTTGTATTTTGCCAGGATTATTTTCAGGCTCCCAAAAACCTCTTCAGCTGAGCCTCAACAGTCTCAGTTCAGCAAGAATGAACAAAGTGTTGTTCAGTTTATTTTTCATCAGCAGTTATAGCTGAGCAATTTACGAGCCCAGTTAGCCTACATCTTATTCACTCAGGTGTCCAGCTGCTTATTATTAACCAACTAGACAGCACCAGACTCTAATTGATAGCCAGGGGTGGGCAGCTAATGTGAGAACATGTTTAAATATTTTCACTTGTACAGTTTAGGGTAGGGAGTCGTCTTTCCACTTTGGTTTTTTGTATTTAATGTTTATCGTGTACTGGAATACAGTTGATTTATAATGTCATGTTTGTGTTGGGTGTACAGCCACCTGATTAAGTTTTACATAAGTCTGTTCTTTGGATTCTTTTCCCATGTAGGTTATTAGAGTGTTGACTGCTACAGGGTAGGTCCTTGTTGATTATCTATTGTATGTATATTACTGCGTGTATGTTAATCCCCACCTCCTAATTCACGCCTTGAAGTCTTTCCACTTTGCACTGGGGAAGAGTTGGGTTGCGTTTCTTTATCTCGCAGAGCGCCGTGACCGTCATTCCTGATCGCAGCTGTTGGACATGTGATCAGACGTGCCTTCTTCCACGGTGCCTGAGCCCCTGGGCTCCCCTGCTTCACCTCTGTAACACCTCCCGCTGGCTACACGTGCGGCCTCTGCAGAAATGTCAGTCCTTCCGCTTCAACCAGAGGAGGGATTAGAGAGAAACGGGACCCAGCTTCTCTGCCTGATAGAGAAGAGCCTTACCGCAGGCTGGCTTGTTTCTGAATGCCTCTGCCAAACTCCTGGGCTTCCCAGGTGGCGCTCGCAGTGGAGAGCCCGCCTGCCAGTGCAGAGCCGGAACAGGGGCAGGTTCAGTCCCTGGGCAGGAAGATCCCCTGGAGGAGGGCCTGGCAACCCGCGCCGGGGGTCTCGCCTGGAGAGTCCCGTGGACAGAGGCGCCCGCGGGCTGCAGCCCCCGGGGCTGCACCGAGTCAGGACAGGGGCGGCTCGGCACTCGGTGCGCGCTGCCGCACTCCCGCTGCGTGGCGGGCGGCTCTCTCTCTCTCTGGGTTTCGAATCCCCCGTGTCTGATCTCATGCGCTGTTACTGAGATGACGTCGGTAGATCTGCTTCTGCTCTAACCCGACAGCTGGTCACTGTTCTTCTCTGAGCCCCCGTTTTCCCCAAATGACTTCTTTTGAGGACTTGGCCTGTGGTCATACCTATAAATCTCCAAGGAGTCTGTGAATAAAGCAGCAAGGCTGCGCCATTCAGGTGTGCTTGCTCTGTTTGTAAATGGTGAAAAGCAGGAATCACAGGGACCCCGGTGGAAAGGTCACCCGTTCCTAGGCACGGAGACGTCCCCAACCTCAGGCGCCTGGAAGCCGCGGGGTTCAGATGCGCTCGCCGGGGGGAAGCCGGACCGCATCCCCCCCTCTCCCCTCCGCCTTCCTTCTCAGCCAGACGCAGAGCCGGCCGGTCAAGTCCAGACGTACATCCTCCTAGCTTAGCTTCACCGTCTTAGAAGGAAGCTCTTCTCTCTCAGTAATTCCCGCAGAAGTCCAGGACCTCGAGTCAGTTGGCCTGGTTTGGGGTCGCCTCCCCCTGAATCTGTCACTGAGTTCATGGAATATGCGTGGACTCAACGGAGACCTGGCTCTTTCCCAGCCTGTGTCTGGGGAGAGGTGGGCGTTCTTACTCAGGCCTTCCCAAGTCAAAAGACCAGCGTCAGGCTCAACGAAAGAAAGATCAGCTGTTAGACAGGCAAAAACAACAGCTGTCCTCTACTTGTGTAAATATTATGACAGTTTTTTCGTAGCCAAGAAGGAAAAAAAAGACTACCAGAAGGATCAAGTCCTCTCTAGAGAGTGAAATCCAATCTGCTTTTGAGTCAGGCATTAGACTTTCCAAATTAAATTGTAGGCTTTTGGTTAACTTTAGGACAGACCAGCATTTGAGAGGCTCTGGGCTGGTTTTGAACCGGCCCTCGGAACCCCGGAGAGCCTCCGTTAGTACTCCAGCCGCTGCAGAGCGCCGTCTCTCTGCCCCACTGTGTTTGAATCGACGCGGCACCTGCGGGTGGATGGAGATATGCACCTCACACTGTATTCCCTCCCTAATCCCATTAACTTGGTAGATTTCTTTTTAGCCTGATTTTTTCCTAAGTTTCAAAGATGCTCACCTTGTCTTCTGTCTTTGGTGCTGAAACGTCTAGTTCTCTGTCATCTATTAACCAGAATAGACAGTTGGAGCATGGTGGAGAGCCTGCCTTATTAGGGACCAGATCCCAAAACAAAAGATCCTACGAAACGAGCCTATTCCCAAGATTCAACTTTTGAAGCACTGATACCATGTTTGGGGGTCACAGGATTTGAAAGACCCAGAGAGTGGAAAGCATGTATCATCAAATTCCAACTGAGTTTACTGGATCTGGGACTTTCTTTGCTTGTAGATTTCAGTAACCCCTCCGGAGACACTTGGGAGTCAAGCTGGTGGCATGACAGTCACCCAAAGAATGTATTTAGCATGACTTCATGAGAATGAATGCTCAATGACAGATTTTCCCCCTTGTTCCAAAAAAACAAATTTAACTTCTGGCTTTTGGCATAAGGGGGCAAGGAAATTAGTCATCATCTGATCAGTTTAAATGCTCTTCTTTGAGGCAAGGCCGTGAATCACACATGCAGAAAGCAACGTGGACACACCCCCGTGCGCGAACCCCGCCCCCTCAGCCTTGGGAGCTACCTGCTCCCGTTTCCTGTTAATTTCACAGCCTTGCTCCAGCTTTCCAGTGATTCGCAGGTTTTGTTTTGTTATGCCCCAGTGAGACCTGTTTGTACTCTGTGTCAAGGGTCTATAACGTGCATGGTATTCAGGAGAAATAGAAGAAATGACAGAAAGCACATTTCTAGAATTAATTCCTGGAGAGTCTCACCAGTTTTTGTGGAGACAGGTAAAGATGATCCATGCATAGGATTTGGGAAACGTTTGTATTACAGGTGGCTCACAGAAGCTTGCCAGAGGCTCCAGAGTGGTTAGGGTCAAAATAAAGCCGCTGTTACGGGTTCTGAGCCCCGGAACCCAGAGCTCAGCTTGGCTATCAGCCAAGCAGAAGGCAGAGTTTACTAATATTTTCTTACTCTTAAGTTCCTTTAACAGCTATTTAAATCTCACAAACACCTTAAATAGTTTCAATTTCATCATTTTGTATAATATCTAATAAGGAAAATATTGAGGTAGACCTATATTGTTTCAAAGAGATATATTACTAAACATTATATTATAAAGTTCACTTTTGAAGTTCTTTAATATTGACAATTATAAAAGTAAATTTCAGATTCCATTCAACAGATGGCCTTACTTTAATTACATTTTTAAAAAATCAGGATTTGTCCATAGATAAAACCTACTTCAGTGAACAATGCAGAGAAATAGAGGAAAACAATAGAATGGGAAAGACTAGAGATCTCTTCAAGAAAATTAGAGATACCAAGGAAACATTCCATGCAAAGATGGGCACAATAAAGGACAGAAATGGTATAGACCTTGCAGAAGCAGAAGATATTAAGAGGTGGCAAGAATACATAGAAGAACTATGCAAAGATCTTCTTGGCCCAGATAACCACGATGGTGTGATCACTCACCTAAAACCAGACATCCTGGAATGCAAAGTCAAGTGGACCTCAGGAAGCATCGCTACGAACAAAGCTAGTGGAGGTGATGGAATTCCAAATGAGCTATTTCAGATCCTAAAAGATGATGCTGTGAAAGTGCTGCACTCAATATGCCAGCAAATATGGAAACCTCAGCAGTGGCCACAGGACTGGAAAACTTCAGTTTTCATTCCAATCCCAAAGAAAGGCAATGCCAAAGAATGTTCAAACTACCACACAACTGCACTGATCTCACACGCTAGTAAAGTAATGCTCAAAATTCTCCAAGCCAGGCTTCAACAGTACATGAGCTGTGATCTTCCAGATGTTCAAACTGGATTTAGAAAAGGCAGAGGAACCGGAGATCAAATTGCCAACATCTGTTGGAAAGCAAGAGAATTCCAGAAAAACATCTACTTCAGCTTTATTGATTATGCCAAAGCCTTTGACTGTGTGGATCACAACAAACTCTGGAAAATTCTTCAAGAGATGGGAATACCAGACCACCTGACCTGCTTCCTGAGAAATCTGTATTCCGATCAGGAAGCAACAGTTAGAACCAGTTCCAAATTAGGAAAGGAGTATTTCAAGGCTGTATATTGTCAACCTGCTTATTTAACTTATATGCAGAGTACATCATGAGAAATGCCAGGATGGATGAAGCACAAGCTGGAATCAGATGCCGGGAGAAATATCAACAACCTCAGATATGCAGATGACACCACCCTTATGACTTAGCATAGCACATGGTATATTCAGTTCAGTTCAGTTCAGTCGCTCAGTCGTGTCTGACTCTTTGCGACCCCATGAATCACAGCACGCCAGGCCTCCCTGTCCATCACCAACTCCCAGAGTTCACTCAAACTCACGTCCATCGAGTCAGTGATGCCATCCAGCCATCTCATCCTCGGTCGTCCCCTTCTCCTCCTGCCCCCAATCCCTCCCAGCATCACAGTCTTTTCCAATGAGTCAACTCTTCNCGCCAGGCCTCCCTGTCCATCACCAACTCCCAGAGTTCACTCAAACTCACGTCCATCGAGTCAGTGATGCCATCCAGCCATCTCATCCTTGGTCGTCCCCTTCTCCTCCTGCCCCCAATCCCTCCCAGCATCAGAGTCTTTTCCAGTGAGTCAACTCTTCACATAAGGTGGCCAAAGTACTGGAGTTTCAGCTTTAGCATCATTCCTTCCAAAGAAATCCCAGGGCTGATCTTTAGAATGGACTGGTTGGATCTCCTTGCAGTCCAAGGGACTAATGGAAATTAAAGCAACATCCTCTGAGACTGGACTTCTAAGTTTGGAATTTACATTTTAGTTCAGCTACTTAGTGTATGGACTTGGGTAAACTACTAATTTTTCTGGTCTTCAGTTTCTTGTCTTTAAATTGGGGATAATTAGAAGGATCAAATGAATTAATATGTGTAAAATCCTTAGAGCCGGGCCTGGTGCATGATGAGTGCTAAGTAAACGTTGGCCAATGTTTCCTTTGTTGTATTTTTATCATTAAACACCAAGCACAGAGCCTGGTGGTCTTCCCTCGTGGCGCTAGAGGTAAAGAATCTGCCTGTCAATGCAGGAAACGTCGTAAGAGAACACGGGTTTGATCCCTGGCCCGGGAGGGTCCCCTGGAGGAGGTCATGGCAATCCACTCCGGTATTCATGCCTGGAGAATCTCGTGGACAGAGGAGCCTGGTGGGCTACAGTCCATGAGGTCGCAGAGCTTCGGACGTGACCAAAGCGCTTACCCGCACACAGAGAGCCTGGTACTCAAATAGGCTCTCAATCATATTGGGAGCTAATTTTAAAAAAATAATGTATTTTAAAATAAAAATATATATTTAAAATATATTTAAAATAAAAATAATATATTCACCTCCACACCTGTCCAAAAGATCAGTGCAGATGTGTGCATATAATTATAAACAGGAGCAATTCTCTATTAAGTCCTCAACAGCCTTTTACTAGTCAATCTCATTTCTGAACATATAAAATTCAATTTTCAATTATTAAAGAAAAACAGTGGATATATTAATTCTTTAAAAAAAGAGACAATCACTCAAACAAGTGTAATTCATTCTGGAGTTATCTGAATAGGCCTTACACACTAAATATTTTAGAAGCAAGTCATCTATTGGTGGCTATTTTTAAAAAAATTTCATGTATGTATGTTTTGTTTTGATTTTAGATACACAAAAGCAAGAATCCACTTTGGGTGGCGGGACAAACAGGCATTGCTTCTATGGACTTCAGCCTGATTCAGAATATAAAATCAGTGTTTACACAAAGCTCCAGGAGATGGAGGGACCCAGCGTGAGCATAACGGGAAAAACGCGTAAGTGAAAGGCGTTCTCTCTTGAGCCCTGCATCCATGAACAAACAGTATTTTAGGAATATGGTTTTGGTTCAGAAACCTTATTCCATCTATAAAAACATTAGCCATTGTGCCCTGGAATATCTGTGCTACGAACGTTGCTCTTTGTACCCCGCCCGGAATTCGCTGCCTGTGGCCCTCTGGGCGTCTGTGGATTTCCCCATCTCTGCCTGTTGCCCCAGGGGACTGCAAGGCCGTAGGCTGGCAAAGGGCTTGAAACAATGGCCCCTCTTGTGAGGCTTCCATCGGGAACAGCTGTGGTGGTGGAGTGTGAGATGAAGTGTGAGACCTGGGTCCTGACGCTGAGACAATGGCGCAGCGCTGCGGCCTCGGGGGTGGGAGTGGAGCCAGGACGTGCCAGCTGGCCGGCCCAGCCTTGCCTCCCCGAGAGGCTCAGATGCCTTTTCCAAGCTGGCAGGGAATCTGATGCTCGCAAGGGAAAGGCAGGGTATAAAAGGGGACCAGAGCACTTTCTACGAATTCTAAACGGCAAGGAAGGTGGCAACTGCTTGGTATACTTTTAATCAGACTCCTGACCCAGAGGCGATAAGCACTGACGTGGTTTGGATGGTTCTGGATTCTGGGAGATGCGGTGTGTCCCCAGCTCAGTGTCTTGAACTTGAGCTTGCAGTCCTCGAGGACTGGTGTCCGAGTAGGTGGCGGACGATGGGCTTTCTTGATAGCCCCCCTATCACGTGTCTGACGTTTAGGAAGTTCTGCCACCCAGCTGTATAGGTCTTTCAGTTTCTCTGTACATACAAAAAAAATCACCATCAACATACAGTCTTCACACACAGACGGTGCAAGTGTAGCCGGTGGAACCGTCTGCTTCCCAACACGAGGACTTTATTCCGTAACACTGGAAGTCAACATTTACATCGCATCTGTATTTTTGAGGTATATTTGCATCCGTAAAATTCACCCCTAAGTGTACAAGTCAGTGACTTCCGGTGCGTTCCGAGAGCTGCGCGGCCGTCGCTGCGTCTCGGTGTGGGGCGCTCCCTCCACCTGGAGATCGGGCAGGCTCGTCCGCAGCGAGCCCTCCTCCCCCAGCCGCTCCAGGCAGCCCACTTTCTGTTCTTATGCATTTGTCTCTTCCAGACACTTCGTGAAAAGGGAAGTGTGTAGCAGGTAGCCTTTTGTGTCCGGTCTCTTTCACTCGGCGTGTGCTTTTGAGTTTTATCCCTGTTGGAGAATGTAGCAGTCTTTCCTTGCGTTTTATTGCTCATTAGAATTTGGTTTTTGGGTAGAGGATTATATAATTTTGAAATTGTTAGGCGCCTGTTAGGGCTTCAGATTTAAAGTCTAAAAAGCTTGTTTGGGGTCCTTTTTTCCATTGTTGCCTTGGGCAGTTTAACGTCTCTGAGCTGCTGTTTGCTTACAATAAAATTAAACACCTTCTTTCTTAGCTTAGTTTGGTGGTGGTAAAGATCCACTGGAAAGACCCCGCTGAGGACTTTGCAACTGCAGTTTATTTTATTGAACAAATATTTTTGGTATCGCTCTTCTTCCCTCTGAATACAAAATCTCCAGGCCACACCGTGTGGCGGGCAGGGTCTGAGCTCCCCATGAAGGGGTGGGCCTGTGCCCCTGCAGGGGGTGCTGGCCATCGGGGAAGTCCCTCTTGCTGTCTTCCTGAAAGAAACCACGGCCATGGGGTCAGGGCTCCCATCACACGTGTTTTCTCTGGGCCACTTTTTTTTTTTTTAAGTTTTAAAGTGTTCTCGAAAATTCGGAAGCTCTGACAACACACGGCGCACGTATCCTTTGCAGCTGAACGTGCGGAGAGCGGGTAACTTCCGCGCCTTCGGACAGGGCACGTGCCCTGAAGTTTGTTATTCCAGAATGTCTAGGCAGAGTTCTTTGCCCGCATTCATTATGTGCCTGACCTCTAAAAATATTTGAGTTTGGGGCCCCTGGTCTAGTTCCACTTCCCTTAACCTTAACCTCACCACTGTTCACGACCAGTCCAGGATTCATCTGGAAAGCTCTGCTTGATGCAAATGTTTTCCTTCTGTGGGGACATCTGTCATCGTAGAGCTTCCACCCACTGGCTCCAGCTCAAGCTCCCAGAGCAAATGCAGATCAAGGCTGTTCCCTCTTCTGGGACAGCTTCTCCAGACCTGAGGACAGGGGCCATCTGTGTGCCCGCAGAGGATGCCACACTCTCGCCAGTTCATCGTGGTTCTTCTTACCCGAGAGGTCCTTGGGCCAGAAGTTCTGACCAAACATATTAATCTGGCTGCCACGGGCACGCGTGGATTTGGTTCTCAAATTTATTGACTGAACTTGCGATATATCTCAGCTTTTCACTTTGAAGAAAATGCACAATTATAAAGACGACCAGCTGCTTCCACAGATTTTAGGCTTTAGAAATGTTTTATAGTGCTTTCAAACATGTTTTGCAATCCTAGTTTTAATACTAAAATGTCTCAAATGTTTTTACTTGTGAAAATTTTTAGTTGCCAAAAAATTGCCTTTAAAATATCAAAGTGATTTCCTCTGACTATAATAACGCAACAGGAGGCACAGAGTTTGTTGCCACCTCCCTTCTTCTGCCATCCTGCTTTTGTTTCCTTTTTCTTCTGTATTTTGGCCATGCTGTGTGGCACATGATACAGTTTCCTGACCGGGGATCAAACCTGGGCCTCTTCAGTGAAAGCGTCGAATCCTACCCACTAGGCCACCAGAGAATGCCCCCCTTTTCTCATTTTTTCTTCCCCCCAAACTCATTTATACCAGCTTGATCTCCTCCAAGAAATTCTGCCTGTTGGATGTAGTTATGTGTGTGTGTATCAGATATATTACGGCATAGATATATATAGATAAGCCTGTATTAATCAGTTAAATAGAATTTTTTGTTTCACAAATGGGATCATACCATTGTATTCTGCTTCATTTCCTATAATAACTAATCTCAAACATTTTTCTGTATCACTTATACACAGTTACCTCATCCCTTTAAATGTTGAATTGCTTTACTCAAATAATGTTAGTTTATTGGTTCCTAGAATTGGAAGAGACCTTAAAGTTCATCTCCTCCAACCTTCCTGCCAGTAAAGGTGCTCCCTTTACAGAGTTCACAGCAAACATTCTGCCTGAGCTCAAATCCTTCCAGCTATTTGGCGCTTACTGTTCCAGAGGCTAAACATCCCCCTGATCAGTTGAGAGTTTTCCCTTGTATTATACTGGGATGGGAGAAGGCAATGGCAACCCACTCCAGTACTCTTGCCTGGAAGATCCCATGGACGGAGGAGCCTGGTGGGCTGCAGTCCATGGGGTCGCTAGGAGTCAGACATGACTGAGCGACTTCACTTTCACTTTTCACTTTCATGCATTGGAGAAGGAAATGGCAACTCACTCCAGTGTTCTTGCCTGGAGAATCCCAGGGACCGGGGAGCCTGGTGGGCTGCCATCTATGGGGTCGCACAGAGTTGGACACGACTGAAGCGACTTAGCAGCAACAGCAGCAGCATACTGGGATGAGAAAGATAATATTCTCAAGTTTTCTTTAGTGTCAAATAAGAATTTTAAAAAAAGAATATACAAAAAATAATATTAGGATGTTTACTCCACTTAATGTTGCCATAACTTCCTGGTGCTCTGCCGTGTGAATTGGTAGGAAAGTCACAGCTCTTATGTGACTGCATCCACGGCCTTTAACCAAGCCGCATGTCTGCGCTTGGCACGTTTCTCAGCCTCCTCACCCAGGTTACGCCGATCAGGACACGCAGCAGCCTCCCAGCATCCTGCCTGGTTCTCAGAGCTGAGTTTCCCAGGCGCGGTCTGACCACGGCCGTGGGTGAATCCGGCTCTCCTGGGGCCCACCTCCTGAGAATGCAGGGTGGAAAGGGAGGAGGTGCTATTGGACGTGGATCGATGGTCCATCCTCAGGCAGAAGGGAGCTGCTCTATGGGTCAAAGCAGCCGGAGACTCGTCTGGAATAGCCTGGGGGGCCCCGCCGCAAAGCAGCGTGGAAGCCACTTTGATTATGCGGACTCCCGCTGGGTGAACTGGACTGTGGCACAATGGCATTTCAAGCCTTCAGTCTGAGGTTGAGGAGATGGTTGGAACCAGCTTTCATGGGCTTTGGCTGATTTACAGTGGGCCCTAAATTCACTAAGTTCTCAAAGAAGACAGCTGTCAGAATCATTGACTTCCCCGAAGAGTTATGACTCCATGACCTCGCTCTCTTCACAGATGAGACGGTTAACTGATATTCTTTCTCTGCTTTTCAGAATCGCTTCCTACTCAGCCACCGACGTTCCCTCCAACCATCCCACCAGCAAAAGAAGGTAAAAAAACATAATGTAATCATGATGTGATTTTTAGGTTTTGGATTTCTGTTGGATTTGTTTGATTCTTCATTTAAAAACCAAGGTATTAATAAAAGATAGTTTCGCCTTAATACAAGTGTTTATATCAGACCCTTTGGGGGAACAGATTTGCAATGAGTAGCAAGTAAGACATAGAGGTCTAATGTGCAGTGTAAACAATGTAAGGTAAGTAAGGTAAGGTAAGGTGAAGTCGCTCAGTCGTGTCCGACTCTTTGCGACCCCGTGGACTGTAACCTACTAGGCTTCTACGTCCGTGGGATTCTCCAGGCAAGAATACTGGAGTGGATTGCCATTTCCTTCTCCAGGGGATCTTCCCGACCCAGGGATCGAACCCAGGTCTCCCGCATTAGAGGCAGACGCTTTAACCTCTGAGCCACCAGGGAAGCCCCTGTAAACAATGTAGGCAACAGTATTGTACTATAATTATGTGCTGAGACAGAGGTGCTAAATATTATTACATCAACCAAAGTACAATATATAAATGTAAATTAATATACATTATATGCAATATAAATTATATATAAACAAATATAAATTATAAATATAAATCAAATTAATATATTGTGCACTTCAAATTTTTGCAGTGTCATATGTCAAACATACTCAATAAAAAGCCATCTAAAAGTAGAATCTGCACACACACAGTAGATTTTCAAACAGAATTCTTTCATAGTTATTTCATTGAAAATATCAGAATGGTGCACGTTTGCCAAGGAAGAGTAGTGGTGTAGCCTGGGGGTGTAGGTTATAATTGTGTAGCTGTGTAAGGTTGTGATTGTGTAGCTGTGTGGGTTGTGATTGTGTAGCTGTGTGGGTTATGATTGTGTAGCTGTGTAAGGTTATGATTGTGTAGCTGTGTGGGTTGTGATTGTGTAGCTGTGTGGGTTGTGATTGTGTAGCTGTGTAAGGTTATGATTGTGTAGCTGTGTGGGTTGTGATTGTGTAGCTGTGTGGGTTGTGATTGTGTAGCTGTGTAAGGTTATGATTGTGTAGCTGTGTGGGTTGTGATTGTGTAGCTGTGTGGGTTGTGATTGTGTAGCTGTGTGGGTTGTGATTGTGTAGCTGTGTGGGTTGTGATTGTGTAGCTGTGTAGGTTGTGATTGTGTAGCTGTGTAAGGTTATGATTGTGTAGCTGTGTGGGTTGTGATTGTGTAGCTGTGTGGGTTGTGATTGTGTAGCTGTGTGGGTTGTGATTGTGTAGCTGTGTGGGTTGTGATTGTGTAGCTGTGTAAGTTGTGATTGTGTAGCTGTGTAAGGTTATGATTGTGTAGCTGTGTGGGTTGTGATTGTGTAGCTGTGTGGGTTGTGATTGTGTAGCTGTGTGGGTTGTGATTGTGTAGCTGTGTAAGTTGTGATTGTGTAGCTGTGTAAGGTTATGATTGTGTAGCTGTGTGGGTTGTGATTGTGTAGCTGTGTGGGTTGTGATTGTGTAGCTGTGTGGGTTGTGATTGTGTAGCTGTGTAAGTTGTGATTGTGTAGCTGTGTAAGGTTATGATTGTGTAGCTGTGTGGGTTGTGATTGTGTAGCTGTGTGGGTTGTGATTGTGTAGCTGTGTGGGTTGTGATTGTGTAGCTGTGTAAGTTGTGATTGTGTAGCTGTGTAAGGTTATGATTGTGTAGCTGTGTGGGTTGTGATTGTGTAGCTGTGTGGGTTGTGATTGTGTAGCTGTGTGGGTTGTGATTGTGTAGCTGTGTGAGTTGTGATTGTGTAGCTGTGTAAGGTTATGATTGTGTAGCTGTGTGGGTTGTGATTGTGTAGCTGTGTGGGTTGTGATTGTGTAGCTGTGTGGGTTGTGATTGTGTAGCTGTGTGAGTTGTGATTGTGTAGCTGTGTAAGGTTATGATTGTGTAGCTGTGTGGGTTGTGATTGTGTAGCTGTGTGGGTTGTGATTGTGTAGCTGTGTAAGGTTATAATTGTGTAGCTGTGTGGGTTGTGATTGTGTAGCTGTGTGGGTTGTGATTGTGTAGCTGTGTAGGTTGTGATTGTGTAGCTGTGTAAGGTTATGATTGTGTAGCTGTGTGGGTTGTGATTGTGTAGCTGTGTGGGTTGTGATTGTGTAGCTGTGTGAGTTGTGATTGTGTAGCTGTGTAAGGTTATGATTGTGTAGCTGTGTGGGTTGTGATTGTGTAGCTGTGTGGGTTGTGATTGTGTAGCTGTGTAAGGTTATAATTGTGTAGCTGTGTGGGTTGTGATTGTGTAGCTGTGTGGGTTGTGATTGTGTAGCTGTGTAGGTTGTGATTGTGTAGCTGTGTAAGGTTATGATTGTGTAGCTGTGTGGGTTGTGATTGTGTAGCTGTGTGGGTTGTGATTGTGTAGCTGTGTGAGTTGTGATTGTGTAGCTGTGTAAGGTTATGATTGTGTAGCTGTGTGGGTTGTGATTGTGTAGCTGTGTGGGTTGTGATTGTGTAGCTGTGTAAGGTTATAATTGTGTAGCTGTGTGGGTTGTGATTGTGTAGCTGTGTGGGTTGTGATTGTGTAGCTGTGTAGGTTGTGATTGTGTAGCTGTGTAAGGTTATGATTGTGTAGCTGTGTGGGTTGTGATTGTGTAGCTGTGTGGGTTGTGATTGTGTAGCTGTGTGAGTTGTGATTGTGTAGCTGTGTAAGGTTATGATTGTGTAGCTGTGTGGGTTGTGATTGTGTAGCTGTGTGGGTTGTGATTGTGTAGCTGTGTAAGGTTATAATTGTGTAGCTGTGTGGGTTGTGATTGTGTAGCTGTGTGGGTTGTGATTGTGTAGCTGTGTAGGTTGTGATTGTGTAGCTGTGTAAGGTTATGATTGTGTAGCTGTGTGGGTTGTGATTGTGTAGCTGTGTGGGTTGTGATTGTGTAGCTGTGTAGGTTGTGATTGTGTAGCTGTGTGAGTTGTGATTGTGTAGCTGTGTAGGTTGTGACTTTGTAGACTGGGGTCACAGTGTCCAAGCTCACTGCAGAAATGCTGCTCCCGGTTGTGTTTTTCTGTCTTCATCACAAAAGTTTGTCTTCACCTCTTACTTGGACCCTTACGGTAACTTTCTGAAAAACTTCCAAACGTAGTAGTGATGGTTATTTTTTTATCCCATTAATGAACATTAATTAGCCCTACTTTTCATTCTCAAAGCACTTACGCCAAGTACTTGGGATACTGTAACAATCTATGATTGCTGCTCTCTGCTTATTTTCAGTATTGCAAGAGAAATAGGCGTTTACCTAGGTAATTACCAGCCAAGGAAATGAGTTAGTGTAGATGATACCATAGTAGCCCAGGGCTGAGAACAGTTAATGCTGCTGCAATTTAATTACTTGTGAAGGAGGAGGAATTTGATTTACATTTTCCTGTAGTTGAATTCTAATCCCTGGATTGGGGAGACCCCTGGAGCAGGAAATAGCAACTCACTCCAGAATTCTTTCCTGGAAAGTCCCGTGGTCAGAGGAGCCTGGCAGGATACAGTCCATGGGGTTGCAAGAGTCAGACTCGGCTTAGGCTAACCACCACCACCCACAGTATTGTGGTCGGAAAAGGTGCTTGATATGATTTCAATTTTCTTAAATTTACCAACGCTTGATTTATGACCCAAGACATGGCCTATTCTGAAGGATGTTCCACGTGCACTAGAAGGGAGACTGTTCTGCTGCTTTTGGACATCAGTTGAGAGCGTCTGGTCGAATGTATCGTTTAGGCTTGGCTTCCTTATCAGCTTTCTGTCTGGATGATCTGCCGTCGGTGTCAGCGGCGTGGTCCGGTCCTCGTGGCCGCCGTGCGGCTGCTGATGTCGGTGTCAGCGGCTGTTAGCGTTTGCCTTGAACACTGAGCTGCTCCTGTGCGGGGTGCATGGATGTCTGCAACTGTTACATCCTCGTCTAGATTCTTTGAGAATCACGTAGTGCTCTTCCTCATCTCTCGTAACAGTCCTTATTTTAAAGTCTATTTTGTCTGATATGAGTATTGCTACTCCAGCTTCCTTTGGATTTTCATTTGCATGGATTGATTTACATTTTGAAGAGTGAGTTTTACAGGTAAATAACAGAGAGAGGAACACTTAACGCCATGGGGTGACCTAAGCGCATAATGTGTTTGGGGAACCATGAGTGCTTCGGCGTGAACCACAGAAAAGAGTGAAAGCGGTGTTATGAGAGGGTGGGTGTGCCTGAGCAAGGAGGCTGCGCTTTGTCCTATGGAACGTGGCTATGAGGGAGGCTGGCCTGCAGAAATCTGTTCGAGAAAGATAACCTCGGTGAGATGGGGAGGGGGGAGAAGAAAGGCGGATCGCATAGTTGGAATGCGATTTTAGAAGACTTCTTCCATTCACGCGCGTTTCCATAACTCCACTTATTCGGCTGTGCTGGGACTTCCCCGCTGTGCGGGCTTTTCCCTAGTTGTGGGAAGTGGGGTCTGCTCTCTGGCTGCAGTGTGGGGCTTCTCCTGCTGTGAGCGCACGCTCTAGGCACTTGGGCTTCCGCAGCTGTGGCCCCTGGGGTCTGAACACAGGCCCAGTTATGGCGCGTGGGCTTGCTTGCTCCCCGGCAAGTGGGCTCTTGCCGGCCCAGGGACTGAACGCACGCCTCCTGCATTAGCAGATGGGTTCTTGCCCGCTGAGTCGCCAGGGGTGCCCTGCCCTGCATTTTAGAGTAGCTATTACATACCAGAGTTACAGTGAAAAATGACTGTCCCCACCTTACAAAGGGATAGAGCAGGGATTCGAACTCCTGACCTAGGAAGCCTAACCTGCTTTCAACTACTCTCCCGCCTAACCGCTCCGCTACCCAGGCACGACCCAGATAATCATGATGATGTGATCACTCATCTAGAGCCAGACATCTTGGAATGTGAAGTCAAGTGGGCCTTAGAAAGCATCACTACGAACAAAGCTAGTGGAGGTGATGGAATTCCAGTTGAGCTGTTTCAAATCCTGAAAGATGATGCTGTGAAAGTGCTACACTCAATATGCCAGCAAATTTGGAAAACTCAGCAGTGGCCACAGGACTGGAAAAGGTCAGTTTTCATTCCAATTCCAAAGAAAGGCAATGCAAAAGAATGCTCCAATTACCGCACAATTGCACTCATCTCACATGCTAGTAAAGTAATGCTCAAAATCCTCCAAGCCAGGCTTCAGCAATACGTGAACCGTGAACTCCCTGATGTTCAAGCTGGCTTTAGAAAAGGCAGAGGAACCAGAGATCAAATTGCCAACATCCGCTGGATCATGGAAAAAGCAAGAGAGTTCCAGAAAAACATCTACTTCTGCTTTATCGACTATGCCAAAGCCTTTGACTGTGTGGATCACAATAAACTGTGGAAAATTCTGAAAGAGATGGGAATACCAGACCACCTAACCTGCCTCTTGAGAAATCTGTATGCAGGTCAGGAAGCAACAGTTAGGACTGGACATGGAACAACAGACTGGTTCCAAATAGGAAAAGGAGTGCGTCAAGGCTGTATATTGTCACCCTGCTTATTTAACTTATATGCAGAGTACATCATGAGAAA
>SJYT01012403.1:331304-367006 GCA_006410635.1 Cephalophus harveyi
CCAGTACTTTGGCCACCTCATGCGAAGAGTTGACTCATTGGAAAAGACTCTGATGCTGGGAGGGATTGGGGGCAGGAGGAGAAGGGGACGACCGAGGATGAGATGGCTGGATGGCATCACTGACTCGATGGATGTGAGTCTGAGTGAACTCCGAGAGATGGTGATGGACAGGGAGGCCTGGCGTGCTGCGATTCATGGGGTCGCAAAGAGTCGGACACGACTGAGCGACTGAACTAACTGAACTGACCTTACAAAGGTTAGCAGACGCTCGGTTCATGTCAAAAGATCCGTGGCATTTGGTCCTGTCCAGAGTCATTTGGCACGGACCAAATATGCTCATGGATATTTTGGATAGGACCAAATTCAAGAACTGTTGGTGTAGACTAAATGTCTTATTGATGTTCTGGACAAGACCAAATATCCTGCAAAGGACAGGAGCGTAGTCAGAGGTGTCTGATGCTGGAGAGTGTAAGGGTCAAGGAAACAAAGAGGAAATAAGAAACTTTACAAAAATAAAGCTCAGCATCCTTCCGAGCACACCATGCAGACTCTCCAATGAGCAACCGACACTGTGGCACTGTTTCCCAGACTGTGTTAGCATACAGCAAAATCGCATGACTTCAGGCTCCCCATATGTGCCGTATGCTCTCCTGCGTCTTCTCATGCGATTTGCCCTACTTGGGATGGTCAAAGCTATATTTTTCCAGTGGTCACGTATGGATGTGAGAGTTGGACTGTAAAGAAAGCTGAGTGCCAAAGAACTGATGTTTTTGAACTGCGGTGTTCGAGAAGACTCTTGAGAATCCCTTGGACTTCAAGGAGATTCAACCAGTCCATCTTAAAGGAAATCAGTCCCGAATATTCATTGGAAGGACTGATGCTAAAGCTGAAACTCCAATACTTTGGCCACCTGATGCAAAAAGCTGACTCACTGGAAAAGACCCTGAAGCTGGGAAAGATGGAAGGCAGGAGGAGAGGGGGCGACAGAGGATGAGATGGCTGGATGGCGTCACTGACTCGATGGACATGAGTCTGAGTGAACTCCGGGAGCTGGTGATGAACAGGGAGGCCTGGCGGGCTGTGATTCATGGGGTCGCAAAGACTGAGTGACTGAACTGACTGACTACTTGGGATGCCAGACTCTTCCTTCTTCCATCTTCATATCTAGCTTTTTCGAGTTTAACTGTCTATGTTGATTTTCACTATTGGAGCTGAAAACAGATCCGAACATGAGTTTATTCGACAGTTCTGATACAGACATTACAGGATTCCCTGAGGTCAGAATATTTTTATTTATATCCTTTGGTCAATATTCATGAATGCTCAGGGGAAACACAGGGTTTGGAAGAGTCGTGAGAGTGAGGATTGCTAATGTAGCAACACTTCTTGGATCAGTAGTTTTCATCATGATGGTTTTAGACAATGGGACTTTTGCAACTTGAACACGTTATTCATTTTAGGTTCTATTTGCCCTCAGTGTCGGAGAAGGCAATGGCACCCCATTCCAGTACTCTTGCCTGGAAAATCCCATGGACTGAGGAGCCTGGTAGGCTGCAGTCCATGGGGTCGCTAAGAGTCGGGCACAACTGAGTGACTTCACTTTCGCTTTTCACTTTCATGCATTGGAGAAGGAAATGGCAACCCACTCCAGTGTTCTTGCCTGGAGAATCCCAGGGACGGGGGAGCCTGGTGGGCTGCCGTCTGTGGGGTGGCAGAGAGTCGGACACGACTGAAGCGACTTAGCAGCAGCAGCCCTGAGTGTATTTAATTAAAAAACCTATAAATGTTTATTATTCAGGTGATACTGAGTATTTATAAAACATCCATTTTAAGAAATAGAAAAGAGTACAAAGAAGAAAATTAAAAGTACAATTTCATATCCCAGAGACAGTTCCTTCATGCATTTTGATGTATTTTCTTTTTCTTTTGTTTTATTAAGCACAGTTTTCAGTTTGAGTATATTTTCAGATAGATTTTGCTCTCATTTTGAAGGTAAAACCTAATCTGGGTTTCATCTTTCCTAGCAAAACAACACCAGGTTTTCTTTTATACGCTTATAATAAGCAGATCTTGTGATCCCTTTTGGCTTTAAGTTCAAACCATAAATATGTAAAATTTTGTAAATCGTGGAGCTCAGGAGAACAACCTCACCAAATCTTTATTGTCCCTGGAGTACTAACTCACTTGGAGATGGTTTATTTTACCATTTAAGTTGTAGTTAGCTTTAAGGGACTGTAGTTGTAGTTAATACAATAAAATCAAGCCATTCTTTTCTAAAGAAAAGCAAAAGGTTCATTATCTTGCAGAACATTTGTGTGCCAATGGCCCAAGATTAAAAGATTCAGGTTATTAAAGATTAAATTGTTTGTTTCATCGGAAAACAGAGTCAACCACCATGATCTGTATTAATCAAGGGGAAAGAGGCATAGTTAATCTAAAACAGGATGCGATACAAGACTTAAAAAATGCTTTCAGTGGAATAGGTTTTTGCTAATCTGTTTTTTGCTTGTTTGTTAGGATTGATGTCAGGATTCCTATTGACGGAAGTTTTCCCGAGCTAGCAGTAGTATATATTTCTTGACATCGGGGGGTGTCCAAAGGGCACAGAATTTTTAAGTAAGGCTGAAATTCAAGTTTGCTTATGGCTGCAGTCCAAATGCATATCAAGTTTTAGGTTAATCTGCTTTCATGGCGAGGCGTGGCTTCCCCTTGGAAGCTGAATCCTTCTGGGGCTATTAACTTGATAAGCAGACGGCAGGGTGCAGCCTGAGGGCCTGGGCTGCCCTGAACCAGTCAATAAATCAGCTGAGTTCCGCATTTTCCATTCTCTCGCTTCTGTTCTTTGAGGCTGAAATTGATGCTTTTATTTTTCTCTTTAATTCTGCGTGTTTGGTAGAAGCTTTCTTAGTCATGAGCAGGATACTTGAGTACAGGAGAACAATGAAGGTCAGAAAACCTAGTGAGCAAGAATTTGGGATGGGCTGTGCACCTTTCCCTCTGGAAGGCGCTCTGGTCACCGGAGGGAAGCCGGTGTCTGCTTTGTTGGCTTGACTGTTTTCCCCTTTTCTCTGATTCACTGTTCATTCTTGGCCTCCAGTGTGTAAAGCTGCCAAGGCTGACCTGGTGTTTATGGTGGATGGGTCCTGGAGTATTGGGGATGAAAATTTCAATAAGATCATTAACTTCCTGTACAGCACTGTCGGAGCTCTGGACAAGATCGGCGCCGATGGAACCCAAGTAAGGCTGACAGATCGGTCACTAGCTCATTCGACGCATGAAATAATTATCCCAGGCTATTAGTACGGCAGCTGGTTGGGGAATATGGGTAAAGAACTATACTGATTTGATCCAAGTGTAAATGAGAGAGTGGGCAGGGCTGAGTTTAAAATCAGCTCACTGGTGCCTGACGGAGCTGGGCACGATGCTCCTCCGTAAAAGTGAGCGAGCTCAGCAAAGCGAGACCGTCGCACGGCCTGTCAGCTCGTGAATCCTGTACGCGGGGAGAGAGGGGATGCGAGCCTCTGCTCAGGAACATCGGCACTCTCCTTGCCCTCGAGGACTTTGAGTCTAGAAGGACAGAGGTCACGGCCACAGACGGCTGCAGAACAAGCAGGACAGCGAGGCCTAGTTTACTCCTCCGACGGGCGTCTGCTGGGGGCTCGCTCGGTCAGCACTCCCATCACGGGTGTGGCAGACTGTCCCTGATCTCACAGTGCTCACACCCTCACAGCGGGGAGTGGAGGAGGGCGAGACCCAGACACGCACCAGCAGACACACACCAGCAGACACACACATTCACAAGGTCGGGACACGCGCTTGTGAACTGAGGTTTACACTTACTGGTTTATTTTAAATTGAGAGATCGACAAAGGCTTCTTTGAGGAGGTGGCTTCCGAACTGAGGTGTGAGCATCTGATCCCTTTTTCCGACCCAGGGATTGAACCCGGGTCTCCCCCACTACAGGCAGATTCTTTATCATCTGAGCCATCAGGGAAGCCCAAGAACACTGGCGAGGGCTGCCATGCCCTCCTCCAGGGGATCTTCCCGACCCAGGAGCGAACCCGCGTCTCCTACATCTCCTGCACTGACAGGGAGATTCTTTATCGCTGGCGCCACCTGGGAAGCGTTTCTATCATAGTGATTAAAAACAGATTTTGAAGTCGAATTACCTGACGTCAACTGTTGGTTCTGCCAGTGGCCACTCCAGTAATCTTGGATAAGTTACTCGACTTTTCCTCAGTTTCTCGGTCTGTAAAAAGGTGGGATAGTAGCAGTTGTTTCATAAGCTTGTTTCGTAAAGAAATCCTTGTAAAGAATCCAGCGTCGGTTCTCTGAACTTTGTCACGGTAGAAGACCTCGGCTGCCGTGTTTCCACCTGTGAAATGAGACGGCAGAAGGCCTTCATGCTTTAGGGAAAGGTTTTTAATCTACTTCCTGAAAGCTCTCAGAGAAAAAAGTGCTCATTAATGTACCCTCAGATTTGGTTTGTAGCTCGTGTGAAATTTTAAACCAAAGCCACTCTGGCCTGGGTTAAAGAAGCAGCTGAGACTGCGGTTGTTGCCGTGCGCGCGGTCTGGCCCGGGGGGCTAGATACACAGAAGAGTAAGCACACCTTCTCGCTTCAGGTTGCCATGGTCCAGTTCACCGACGACCCCAGGACAGAGTTTAAACTCAACTCTTACAAAACCAAAGAGACTCTTCTTGATGCAATTAAGCATATCTCATACAAAGGGGGAAATACAAAAACAGGTAAGACCCCCCAAGCCCAGCTAAAACCCGAAGTAATTAATTGTTACTGTTTAAATGATTTTTTTTGAAGCATACTAATATAGATTAAAAAAAAAAAAAAAGCCTTTTCACTGATGGAGGAACTTTGTTGCTTCTCTTCCGTCTCCAGCAACACAAAAGCGGGCGGGAATGAAACTGAACAGGTGCCTTCCTTTGTTTCAGGAAAAGCGATTAAGCACGTCCGGGACAGCTTGTTTAATGCAGAGTCAGGGACCAGAAGGGGCATCCCCAAGGTCATCGTGGTGATAACTGATGGAAGGTCACAAGATGATGTGAACAAAATCGCCAGAGAGATGCAGTCAGACGGTAAGCTTTACACAGTTAAGTAATCGTGGCTACCGAGGTTCCTCGGTGGCCGCGTGGTGAAGAATCCGCGTGCCCTCCAAAGATCTGGGTTCAGTCCCTGTGCTGGGAAGTTCCCCTGGAGAAGGAAATGCAAACCACGTCAGCAGTCCTTGCCTGGGAAGCCTCCTGGACCGAGGAGCCTGGCGGGCTGCAGTCCATGGGGTCGCGAAAGGGTCGACACTGCTTAGGGCTCGGCGGCGGCGGCGGCACCGGTAGCACGGCCGGCCTCGCTGTGTCCTGAACGCGCGCATCTATAGGCTACACCAGCGCGACCACGTGTTTCTACGTCTGGACGATGTGATTTAAAACATACTTTCCAGGTTGTGAACCTGTTGTCTTGCTGTATTTTCTCTCAGACGTTTGTTACATACAGGATGCTCTATTATGAGAAACGCCATCAATTAAGCGCAGTCCAGGACTTTACTGGCGGTCTGGGGTCACGGCTCTCTGCTTCCGCTGCGGGGAGCACCGGCTACATTCTGGCCACAGAGCACGGCCAAAAAAGAAAGAGAATTAAGTGCCGTGCTCTGGAAAGAACCCGGGGAGGGAACCCGGTCACAGAAACCGTTCAGCCTCAGCCTTCTCATCTGTCAAATGGAGAGCACAAAGTGAAGATTTCCCCCTGTAAGACCAGCATGGCCCGGACGAGCCGAATACGAGTCTGCCGAGCACCGAACTGTGGCCCACTGCGGGCTTCTAAGCCTGTTAATGTCCCAGTTCTACTTCTGAAAAAAAAAAAATTGAGATAAAGTTTCTGTTTCAACTGCACTTTATCCCATAAATACAAAATCATTATTCATAATATGCAAACCTAGCGATGTTACTCAGATCGTAACTATTTTGTCTCAAGCACTGGCTCTCTTAAGCCTCTCTAAAATGGAAAATCTCTCTGGGGAATGATGGGTTAATTATTGTATGGTGAATTATGTACATGCGGATTTCTGATCAACTGTGAAGGGTGAATTATCCACCCCTACTGGGTCTCCTAAGTAAACATATTTTAAACATGCAGACGTGTCTTGCAATGCCATTTAAACTAATCAGAAATCTGCTTCCCTTTCCCCACAGGCTACAACATTTTTGCGGTCGGCGTGGCTGATGCGGATTACTCGGAGCTGGTTAGCATCGGCAGTAAGCCCAGCGCCCGGCACGTCTTCTTTGTGGATGACTTCGACGCCTTTAAGAAAATTGAAGATGAGTTGATTACTTTTGTCTGCGAAACCGCATCAGCAAGTTAGTTCTTTGGAATTTGCCCTTCCGTTGCTTGAAGGCTGAGATATTTATCCTGGTTAAACAATGAGTCCCATCCTGAAGGGAAAAAGGGACTTGGAGAGCTGTTTGTTATGTAGACATAGTTCTGTGGTTTAGAGCGTGTGGGAGTGAACCTCCACTCTCCCAGGTCCACAGTTTAGGTTGATAAAGACTTTCTCTGAAAATATGAGAATCTGTATTTGAAAGAAACAATCTTAAACGTCTGTGGCAGACAGTTTTCAAAAATGTGTTAAGTCTGCTCATCAGGGTAACACCCTGGGAGGGAGACTTCCCAATACATGCTCCCAAGTGACCAACATCGGTCTTAACGGGCCCCGGAGATGAGAAGGAAGCTGGGGCTTCGGTTTTAACAGGAGAAGCGAGAGTGTTTCGGTCTTTAGGATCCACAGAAAGCTGTGGCCACATCTGTTTGGATTCCCTCTACGCTTGACTTCCATAAAGATTATGTTAGCTTCCTGCTTCCAGGACAAGGGAAGAATATGTTTGGAAAATATCTAAATTAGGGTTTTATCTTCTTTGTTTTGTCTTCCAGCCTGCCCACTGGTGCATAAGGATGGCATTGATCTTGCAGGTATGCAGTATCAGCAATTTCCCAATACAAAGTATATTGATTAACTCCTTTTTGGGGTCCAGATTTTTTAAATCCTTAATAGACTAATTTTGAAATTTAAATTGCTAATGTGCCTATTTATTCCTTCTCTCTTTTTAAGGATTTAAGATGATGGAAATGTTTGGTTTGGTTGAAAAGGAGTTTTCATCAGTGGAAGGGGTCTCCATGGAGCCTGGTACCTTCAATGTGTATCCTTGTTATCAACTTCACAAAGATGCCCTGGTTTCCCAGCCAACCAAGTATGTTTCCATTGCAAGATACTAAAGCCAATTATTGTTTATTATATCTCACTGTGTAAATGAAATCAACTTGAAATCATAATTTCAATAATTCCCAGCAGAGTTTTCCATGGTGGATAGAGCAGATGATATTTAGATTTCTTTAAAAACATCAGACTCACATATAAGGCTGGTGAACTTTCCTATCTGTTGATATGAGAAAAATATAAAGAGAGTTAATGCTTGCGTAGCACTGCCATGTGCCAGTGAAAATGGTAGTCACACAGTCGCGTCTGACTCTTTGTGACCCCACGGACTGAAGCCCGCCAGGCTCCCCTGTCCGTGGGATTCTCCAGGCAAGAACACTGGGGTGGCTTGCCCTGCCTTCTCCAGGGCTATGTACCAGGCATCGTTCTAAATGCTTGTATATAGTAGCTCGCTCACACCTCCCGAGAGCCGTATGAGGTAGAGCCATTCGTTATCTTGATTTTACAAATAGGGGAACTAAAGCACAAAGCAGCTGACTGACCTGAGTGAGAGCGTGCAGTTTGTTGAGGATCGTGCCGGAGTTTGTACCTGGCAGTCAGGCCCTGGGACCCACACCCTGAACCACTTTACTTACTCTAGAGGCATGAATTCAGAGGGTTTCATCCTTGAGAAGTCACAAAAGCAACTCCGTATGGTTGGTGTAAAAATTGCATTATCTAGTCACCACACAGCCTGCGATGTGTGGAGGGGTTCCTAGGACCATTTTCAGCAGTTCTGCAAACTCCAGACGTACTTGAGTTTCAATTCAGGTCAGTCGCTCAGTCGTGTCTGACTCTTTGTGACCCCATGGACTGCAGCACGCCAGGCCTCCCTGTCCATCACCAACTCCCAGAGTTGCTCAAACTCATGTCCATTGAGTTGGTGATGCCACCCAACCATCTCATCCTCTGTCGTCCCCTTCTCCTCCTGCTCTCAATCTTTCCCAGCATCAGGGTCTTTTCCAATGAGTTAGCTTTTTGCATCAGGTGGCCAAAGTATTGGAGCTTTAGCATCAGTCCTTCCAATGAATATTCAGGGCTGATCTCCTTTAGGATTGACTGATTGGATCTCCTTGCAGTCCAAGGGACTCTCAAGAGTCTTCTCCAACACCACTGTTCAAAAGCATCAATTCTTCGGTGCTCAGCTTTCTTTATAGTCCAACTCTCACATCAAAAGTAGGAATTCCTGGTTTAAGGGGTCATCTCTCAAGACGTCATCTGCTTCTTTACATTCCAAATCAATATCCAACATCTAACATTACCTTTCAGCAGATTTTCTCTTTTTACATTGTCTGCTGCTGCTAAGTCGCTTCAGTCATGTCCGACTCTGTGCAACCCCACAGACAGCAGCCCACCAGGCTCCTCCGTCCCTGGGACTTGACATCGTCTAGGGCTGAATGTTAAATAGGTATTGGAAAGTCATCCTGGAGGCCTGGCCAAAAATGAGAATTGGCGTTTCTGCAGTCGTCTCAAGCTCCGCTGGATTGATCGTGCAGTCAGCGTGTCCTCGTCCTCCGCCTCGCTGACTCCAGCCATTGGCTCCCGGCTCCCACCTCACTCTGTCTGTCTGCAGCGTTCCACAGAGCCGGGCACAGCCTCCTCCCGGCCTCCTGCTCCTTGAGTTCCTGTGTGCCTCGCAGACCGCCCGTCTTCAGCGCCGGCTCCTCTTCCTCTCTCCCTCCTGATGCTGGTGGACCAGCACTTGTGTGTGACCTCTGTGTTTTTTCTGTCTATTCCTATTTCCTAGCGATCTTTTCAGTATCATAGTGCTGAATGCCGACTATATGCCGAGGACCCCTAAGTTTGTATTTATATACTGCCCCCAATTTTTTTTGGTGACACTGTGCAGTATGTGGGATCTTAGTTCCCTGACCAGGTATTGAACCCACACCCGCTGCAGTGGAAGCTTGAAATCTTAACTGCCAGACCACCAGGGAAGTCCCTGCTGCTGCTGCTAAGTCGCTTCAGTCGTGTCTGACTCTGTGCGACTTCACAGACGGCAGCCCACCAGGCTCCTGTCCCTGGGATTCTCCAGGCAAGAACCCTGGAGTGGGTTGACATTTCCTTCTCCAGTGCATGAAAGTAAAAAGTGAAAGTGAAGTCGCTCAGTCGTGTCCGACTCTTCGCGACCCCATGGACTGCAGCCCACCAGGCTCCTCCGTCCATGGGTTTCTCCAGGCAAGAGCACTGGAGTGGGGCGCCATCGCCTTCTCCAGGGAAGTCCCTACTTCCCCGTTTAGACCTATATACTCAATTGCTTCCCAGGTGGTGCTAGTGGTAAAGAGGCTGCCTGCCAACGCGGGAGACGTAAGAGGCGTGGGTTCAATCCCTGGGTCGGGAAGATCCCCTGGAGGAGGGCAAGGCGTCCCACTCCAGTGTTCTTGCCTGGAGAGTCCCATGGACGGAGGAGCCTGGCGGGCTGCCGTCCCCAGGGTGGTAAAGAGTCAGACACGACCGAAGCGAGTCGGCGCGCTTGCAGTTGCCTGCTAGACAGCATCCCTGCTCCTCTCTCCAGGGCCAGCCTCACCCACAGCCTTTCTGTCTCAATGACGACTACGTCTAACGAGTTTCTTAGGCCAAGAAGCCAGACTCCTCCCGTTCCCTGAGGCCTCACGTCCGTCTGCCGAGGCGCCCCCTTCCGTGTGGCTGCTCCCCCCCTGCGCTGCCAGGAGCCACCGCCGCCCGCCTCCTCCCACCGTTGCTGCAACCCCCGCCCCCTCCTGCTGCCCCACCTTCCTGGGGTCTCCTCAGACAGAAGTCGGGGCGATGGTTATAAATGTTTACATCAGATCGTGTCACTCCGAAGCCTGCCAGCGATGCCCGTTCCCCTTGGAGTAAGCGTCAGAGCTCTTGAGTGGCCAAAGGGCCCTGCGTTGCCTGGAGAGCGGTTATCTCTTTGACTTCACCTCTTGTCTCTGCTCAAAAAGTACCGAACCCACCCCGCTTTAGTGTCTGCACCGCCGGAGGTCTCCATCTCCTTGAGTTTTTCTGCAAGTGTAACCTTCCCAGTGAAACTTTGTTGCTTAGTCACTGCGCGGACTCTTTGGGGCCCGAGGACTGTAGCCTACCGGGCTCCTCTGTCCATGGAACCCTCCAGGCAAAAATACTGCAGTGGATCTTGTTTCCTTCTCCAACCTTCTCAATGAACCTTTGCTCAAATAGTAATCCTCTCAGTGAATCTCTAAGTAAAACCAATGCTGATAACTTTAATTAAAATTCCAAAATAATGCATTCTAGCATTTCTGGTCCCCATTATGCTGCTCTTGTTGTTTTTTGGTGGCAGCTATTACCTTCTAATGAACTGTATAATTCACCCTGCCCAAGTTTAAGCGTCATCCAAGGGTTCCTTGCAAGTCCAATTCACTGATGGGTCTTTAATGTGTATTACCATGTCTGGTAATTTGTAAGCACGCAACAAATTTTGAATGAATGCATACATACATACATATTTAATGTATGCATATCAAGCTTTCACTTTTTAAAATTTTTAATTGAAGGATAATCCTTCACAGAATTTTCTTGTTTTCTGTAAAACATCAACATGAATCAGCCATTATTGTACATATGTCCCCTCCCTCTTGACCTCCCTAAACTTTCACTTTTTAATTCACACTAAATTCCCACCTAACTCACCAAATATTTGTTAATTTAATTAATACATATTATGGGTCTCCTATATGTCTAAAAGGCTACATTGCTGCTTGAGGGGAGATCTTTAAAGTATGTAAGCGACCCACCTGATTGTTCGAGAGGTGTGGTGAGGTTGCAGGAGGGGCCCCTCCGTCCACGGGTTTTCCAGGCAAGGATGCTGGAGGGGCCGCCATGCCCTGCTGCAGGGGATCTTCCCCACCCGGGATGGAGCCCAGGCCTCCCGCACTGCAGGTGGATCCTTTACCGCCTGAGACGCTGGGAAAGCCCCCACCCCCCCAAGCAAAGACTGTAGATAAACATTATTTATAGTACTCAAACTTGAAACTACTTAAGTGTTTAATAAGAAGTGACTGGTCAGATAAATTATGGAATAGCCAAACCAGCAAAGGTTGTACAAATATTAAATATCGTGCTCTTTAAAATATTTAAGGAAATATGAAATATGTAGTAAACGATGCTAAGAAAAGAAAGGGGCAAAATTATATAAATTGGACAAAGACTTAGAGACATTCTTTAAAGACTGGAGGGAAATGCATGACCCCAAAAGAAGGATCACTTCCGAATGGGGTTAATGGTGATGTTTATTTTCTTCTTCTCAGCTTCTTCACGTGTTAATAAAGAAAAAGATGTTTTTTCATTTCAAATAGTGAAAGTGTATTTGCTTTTATAATCAAATAAATAGCTTCCTGAAGAGGGACACAATAAAACATGCTATTTTCTTTCCGTTTTTCAGATACTTACATCCAGAAGGATTGCCCTCTGACTACACAATCAGTATTCTCTTCCGGATTCTTCCTGATACTCCAGAGGAGCCCTTTGCTCTTTGGGAGATTTTAAATAAAAATTCTGACCCTCTGGTTGGAGTCATTTTAGATAGTAAGTCTGCTTGTTTACAAAGCCTTTGCACACACATGTATGGGTGTGTGCGCGGCGGGTCGTCCTGCCCGTTTAATGTGTATTGTAGAGGAACTCACTGGTTTTAAACCCTTGGTCGATACTAATGATGGACTCTGTTGACCGCTGAGTCATTCGTTTATCTACTCAGGCTTGCAACAGATATTCCCTGAGGCCCTACCGTGGGGCGACTCCGGGTTCTGGGATTCAGTAGCGAGCGAGGCGTAGAGACACGTCCTGCGATGGGGAGACGGGAGAGAGATGTGTATAAGAGACAGAGGGGGGGAGTGGGGGGGGCTGGGGTCAGAGGTCACCTCTTCCATGAGGAAACGGTAGATGTCGGCTGCTTCTGCCCGGCTCCTGGACCCCCAGCCTGCGCGCTGGGGCCGGGCCGGGCTCCTTCTCCATTTACCTGCAGCGCTGGGTTACTAAAGGTTACCAGCGCGTTATAAAGCGCTATACCTCAGGAACGATGGGAGAGACGCTGGAGCAAGGCCTGGGCAGGGGTGGGGGGCTTCAGGCCCACCTGCACCACCCCCCTGCGGCTCCGTGTGGTCACCAGCCCGGAGTCTCTCTGGACCCCATCCTTCTGGGTTTTCGTGGAGGCTTCATTACACAGGAAAGATTAGTTAAGTCACTGGCCACTGGCAACGGAACCCAGGCTCCAACGCCTCTCGCCTCCGTAGAAGCCGAGTTGGGAGCATGGGGTTTGGACTGAGAGTTCTAACCCTCCTCACAGCACAGGACTGCTTTTCCAGGCAGCCAGCCCGCATCCTTAGGTGACCCGAGGGCTTTCCAAAAGCTGCCTTATTAACATAACAAAGGCACATGTATTGCTCTCACCGCAGGAAATTCCGAGGGTTTCAGGAACTGAGAGCCGGAACCCTAGACAAAGACCTAGCATATATGAGAGATATATTTTGGTCATCTGAATAGAAAATATTTCTTTCTTTTAAGTCACAATGTTGCAGCGCCTCTCTCCTATCAGAGAAAAACTGTCAGTCAGGTTGGCAAGCAGTATGTTTGGGGAAGAAATCTGGGATGGAAATATACATTTGAAAATGGTGTTGATGGGTGTGTGAAGTTTAAGTCCCAATACTGGGTCAGAGCATCGTAAGAGGAGTCTAGAAAGGAGAGAAAATGGTTGTGAAGAATGAGAAATTCCATTGTCGGGAGGTTGGAAAGTTGAGGAGGAAACAGTGAAGGAAATTTCTTAACCTTTGTTCTCAAGTGTTCATCACTTAGAGAATTCTCAAGTTTGGGGTTAATGTCCCTGAGTTTTCTACATATATTTTTAGTGTAAGATTCCAGTCAAGTTGGGATCCAAAATTTGGTGGCTGTTATTAGGTGCTGACTCAAACATTTGGATAAGGAAAGCATTTTAAGCTTATTTCCAAGTAGTGTTTGTTAAAAGACCTTTTGGTACATGGAAATAAATCAACAGCTAAACACTGAAAGCATTTTGCTTTGATTCGGAAACTAAGGCAAAGCTGTAGATTAAAAAGGTGTAAGCTGCGAACTGCACACTACCAGGGCCTGAAAACAAAGAAGTCTCTTGAGACGATCAGTACTTGCTCCTTTTGAAAACCAAATGAAAATTTAAATTGTAACCTGGGACTGAATTAGTGAGAAAAATATTCTCTTTTTTTTTGTAATAAAATGTTCCTTGTACATGAAGTACTCAAGAGTAGAAGGTCTTTGTTTATTTGTTTGTTCATAATGTTCACAATAAAAGACCCATTGGATTATGACTGTCGCATAAAGGTGTGAGTCGCATGTCCTGAGAGAACTGGGTGCTTCCGTGGTTAAATAAGGCAGAGTCTGGTTTTTATTTCTTAACACTTTATTACTGAGTTAGGTCCTGTGAGCTCTGCTCGGGCCCTGGCCCATTCCAGACTCTCTGCCCCAGATGGGGGAGGGTTCCTTTTCCATTCAGGCTTAAGGAGGCAAATGGGAAACCCAAGCTGCAATTAACACAGCACGAGCTTTATTCAGTGACCCGAGAATGGAGAAGCAGGGACTGAGTTCACAGATCAGCTTCTCAACCCCCTGGGCAGAGAGATCTAGACAGTAAAGACAAAGAGAGGAGAGGCATCTGCCTGAGTCCACAGGGAAGCGCTGTGCTCAGTCGCTCTGCCGTGTCCGACTCCTTGCGACCCCGTGGACTGGCCCACCAGGCTCCTCTGCCCATGGGGTTCTCCAGGCAAGACTGGAGTGGGTTGCCATGCCCTCCTCTGCTCCTGGGGAAGGGGCAGGGCCTTTTCCAAGGGAGGGGCCCTTAACGGCTGCCAGTGGGTAAGTGTGCCGTTTACGATGCTAATATAGTCAAATATCCATTTTCTTGGAGAAGGAAATGGCAGCCCACTCCACTGTTCTTGCCTGGAGAATCGCACAGACGGAGGAGCCTGGCAGGCGACTGTTCGTGGGGTCGCAGAGAGTTGGACACGACTGGGCAACTTCACTTTCCTTTTCAAATAAAATCAGAGTGTAATGAGACTCACAGTCTGTTGGAGGTCGTGGTCCCAGCTGGCTCTTTTTTCTTTTTCTATAGCTCCCTTTCTTACCTCTGGGCCCTTTCACTTAGAGTCGAGGTGGGAGTTGGCAGGTTTTGAGCACGGCCACTCCTGCTGAAGGTGGGGCTCGAGGGTTGAGCTTTGAGCAAAGGTCCCGGACTTCTCTGGTACCAATCTGATTAGCTTCTTTCCTCCTCCCGGTCTGCCTCCTCTTCCACCTTCAGACCGCCCTTCCCCAGATGGTGATGGGAATGCGGCCGGGCAGGGAGGTGCGGAGGAAGCAGGAGTGTGGGGGCCGCCTCATCGCCACCGCGCGGCTCGCTCAGCTACTCTGGCCAGTGGAAAGCCTAGGGCCTCGCAAGGCTGTTTCGTTACCCACTCACCCCTTTAACGCACAGCTTCAAGCAGTGGTTTTATTATTTTGAGTTGACTTTTTAAAGTATTACCCATTTTACTGCTTTCTAGAATATTTTTCATCTTTTACTTTGTTTGATTAGATGGCGGGAAAACCCTAACATATTTCAACTATGACTACAGTGGGGATTTTCAGACTGTTACTTTTGAAGGACCTGAAATTAGGAAAATTTTCTATGGAAGCTTTCACAAGGTGAGTAACGCCTTGAATGTATATACATATATTCTTTATTCTATTTACTGCAGGCCAAGCAACAGAGAAGTGCAAAAATAAAAATAAAAAATAAAAAAACAGCGCTTTGGATCTCCTATAGTTAGAATTACCTGTGGGGCTTGTGAACTGCCCAGAGATTCTGATATGGTAGTTCTGGGATGGGATCCTAAAATGTATGTTTTCATCCAGTACCCCAGGAGATTTGATAGTGTCAGGAGGAAGACATTTTCCACTGTTCTTCTAGGTTCTTCTGGCTGGTCTAAGAATCAAATTAATGGGAGAAACTCAAAAGTTTAATAATATATATGCATGAGGGAGACCCAGGAAAACTGAGTAACTCACCAAAATAGCCAAAACCTTACCTTAAGTATCATCTTTAGCTAAAGACAAAAGAGGATTATGTAAGTAGTGGTTTGGGTTTGGACTTCAAAAGGAAGGAAGACAATTCCCATGGAGATGGAAAAGCAAATGTTCAGTGAATAAATGAGTCAACGAGACACAGATTCCCCCCCGACGCACACCGAGCCGTATTCTTTGCAGATATTGCTGGTAACAGCCCTGTTCTGGGAGCAGACCTTCCGTCTAAATTCTTTTAGGTAGTTAACATGAAGCTCAAAGTTTCTTTCTGCGTCTTTTGGACCTTGGTTATTTTCAGCTTGAAATAATCTGCATTCTAAAGAGACATTTTGGACCGGCAAATTTTGGTCTCCCATCATAGACGTGGTCCAGGTTCCTACTATGAGGAACCATGTAGCAGAGGGTAACGTATTACTGAGTAGGTAGCTGTAAATTCCCTACATTATGTGTTATGTAGAGAGGATTGCTGGTCTACCTGGCCACCAGTAGAGTTAAAGTACCAGCAGCCAAAGCACGTTAAAATGTGCAGACAGATCGCGCTGAGACGGCCCGTCCCTGCCACTGTGCGGCAAGTTGCCCTGAGGAAGGATTTTGTAAGCCTGACTTTGGTGGTTCTTATTTTAACCTGGCACATGTGATGGAGCCCGTTCCTTCCGGTTTCACATCTGTGAAACATTTTGTCTTGGTGATCACTGCAGTAGACAGGCGTCCTTCCAAAATTTACTGTTTCCTTCGTAGTGAATAATCCCACTGATACCTGGGCTGTTAAAGAATGTAACCCCAAGAGCGGCGTTGCAGAAACCTTGCCTCTCAGCCACACCGCTCTTGTCCTGTCGGAGGGAGGGAAGGGGTGTCACACAGCAGTCTCCATCTTGGCTTCTGCTTCCTGATAGAATGTGGTCAGATCTGTCTAATCTACACAAGTTTGCTACCTTCTGGGGTTTTGAATACCATCAGTGTATGAGAACCATTGCATAACAGAATTCTTTCATTTTTGCATAAAAAAGCTGCATAAAAATATTTTTTTCTTGTCACTAGGACTGTTCAACCACAGGCGCCTTAAAATAAGGTATCTTAGAAACACAGGAGATTCACATGATTTATTAGTTTTTGCTTCCAAATAGTCCTGTTAGCATGTCTTTGGAATTATTGTCATGTATTTATCAACTTCCTCTAGAGATGATTTTTTCTTGGTTAGACAGTCACAGAGTAGTCAAAACATATGACAGAGGAAATGAAAAGCATTGAGATTTCATTAGTGTTTACAAAAAAACCCATCGAGATGGCGTCTGAATGTGGGAGAGTCCTGGAAGTGGCTTAAAGTAGAAGCTTTCTTCTCAAGCAAAGTGCTTAAGTAGACAGAATTCCTTTTCTTCCCTTGCATGTTTTTTGGTGATGAGTCATGCAATTATGTAAATTTGTTTGATATTTTCTCCTGCTTCTTACCTTTTAAAACATTTTTACTTTTATCAGCTACATATTGTTGTCAGCAAGACTTTGGCCAAAGTGGTTATTGACTGCAAGCAAGTGGGTGAGAAGCCAATAAATGCATCATCTAATATCACGTTGGACGGTGTCGAAGTCCTGGGGAGAATGGTTCGATCAAGAGGACCAAATGGAAACTCTGCACCAGTGAGTGGATAAATAAGTGAATCTGTGTTATGTTAAGGAAAAAATTTCTCCTTAACATATGATTATGTATTTTCCAGGGGAAGAGCTTGGTAAAGGGATAGATGGAGGGAGTGATGGTGAATGATAGTTGATGAATGATAAGTAAATAGATAATTGGTGAATGAATGAAGTTCAAATGAATGAAATGAATTCATTTAAATGAATTAAAACACGGACATTCGAAGCTCTTGCAGTATGCTTCTGCTGTATTATAGGGAGAATACTCCAGAAATTAGACTAGTTTGTTTTCTAAATGAAAATTTTAATAGTAAAGTATTTTAAAAATTCAAATAAAATACCTTGGCATAATGATTGGTTAATGAGAATCAAAACTGTGGATGAACCTCATTTGTATGAGCAGATCCAAATCTGTGTAAAACATGTTGTTATTATACATGGGAAATTGACATAAACCTCTCACGTGGGTTAGATTTGGGCATTTAATAACTAGGTTCTTGCTATTGCTAATGTCACGTTAGCCCTTTTTATCATTAATAATAAGGGATAATAATAGTTTATCATTAGTATTTAAATAATATCACTTTAAGATATATTTTTTATCATATTTTTTAATCAGGGATTTTAAGACTAAGAGACTTCAAATTGGCAAAGAAATCACATTCTTTTCAGTTAATGCCTACAAAAAAGAGCAGTGAGCACAAACTTTTTCAAGACCACACATTCACAGCTAATTAGCAGCATTCTCTAATTTGAGTCATTCTATAATTAGAACCAATTAACCTGGAGGGAATTTTATTCTTGTGAGCAATTCCAGATATTCACATCTACACTTCTCTTCTGTGTAACAGAATAATCAAGTTAATTAAGATTCACTCTTATTGTGCTTTCAGAGACCTGTAGAACTAGCCAGCGGTATGGAATTTTAGAAAGACCTGATGATTCTCAAAGTCTTTTAAAGCTGAAATCATTTAGTATTAATACAAATGAAATCTTCTAGTATATCAAATAAATGAAAATGATTTGCAATATGCTTCGGACCCCATGGACTGTAGCCTGCCAGGCTCCTCTGTCCATGGGATTCTCCAGGCGAGACTCCTGGAGTGGGTAACCATTCCCTTCGCCAGGGGAGCTTCCTGACCAGGGATCTAACCCAGGTCTCCTGCACTGCGGGCAGCTTCTTTACTGAATAGAAACCACGTCACGGTCTTCACTTGCAGTCACTCCCTTTGACCTTACATCACAGTATCTAATAAAGTTGTATGAAGAGTCCTTTCTCAAGCAGCACTTGTTAGAAATTTAACAGAAAGCCATCTATCTGCAGTTTTCTTAAACTAGTTTGCATATATCACGTTCATGTTCCGCCTGTGGTATTGGCAACAGTCCGAGCAGGTATCACGCCGTCTCCTAATTATAGCTCATCCTTTGCAATAACAGTGTTAAAGTTACAGATACAAGTTAATTGTATTTCAAATTACACTCTATGTACTAATTTTACTCAAAGATATATGACCAATTAAATACTATGGAATTTAGTTAGGAAAGCAAAAACAACCATAGGTTTAGGCTCTACCAGTAATAAATCTTTACTTTTGTCCATGAAAGAAGAGCAATTAAAACAGCAATTAAACCCTCTGTGGTTAACGCCCACCCAGTAGTAGACAAAAGGGAGTTCATAGAATCAATCATTAAAGAGTTCTTTGTAGAGCTAGTAGGAAAAAGTTGTGGCTTTTGCTAGAATCTAGAAGTCTACAAAGGATTACTAGATTTTCAGTCTACCCACTTATTGAGGAATTTGATTATGTTGAAATGGATAATACTAGATTAGATCTCAAGAATGTGATTGAAAACTCGCTTGGTTTTTATTATCAATACTTGTTTCAGTGTAAGACCAGAGAGAAGCTTCAGTCTTCAGTTCTCAATTTAGAAATCACAGATTGCTAACATAATCTTGAAATACATGTGGCCTCTAACACCCTGCAAAAGGGAATGTGCAATGCACAAGTTTTGGGTCGTTCCAGAAAGAGTAATTATCATCTAAGAGAGATTAGTAGTTTATAGATCGGTATTCCCTGGCAAATTCGGCAGTGATTCAAAAAATGCCAGATGATGGAATGATCCTAAGTTTTCAGTTTTTAAAGAATATAATCTTTCCATTATTTTACAGTTGTTATTTCTTGTTCGCGTATAGACAGCTAACAATGGCGTGATGGCTTCAGGTGGACAGCAAAGGGCTCAGCCATGCCTGTGCACCATCCCCCTCCCCCAGACCCCCCTCCCTCCCAGAACACAGCCGTGTGCCGCGCCCACCCAAACCCCCTAACTGCCCCTTCCCCGCCTTCCCCTCTGGCAACTGAAAATTCGTTCTGTGAGGCTGTGAGTCTGTTTCTCAGGCTATAGTCTTTTTAAACCAACGCTGAGTGGAGAGGAGATGAATGGATTTAGGGATATAGTAACTACTGTATTGATATTACTCATGTTTGAAATGAAAACTTGTGGTCAGCAATGCAAGACTTTACCGGCAGCAAAAATTCTCCAGTGAGACTCAACTGATAAGCAGGCTGAATCAGGCTGTCCGAGCACACGGGAGGAGACTGACGGCTGGGCCTCTCCCTCCCAGTCTTTGTCCTGAGAGGTCTCTTCTGCTTTTGCTGATACCTAATGAAATTATCCTGCTGCCAGTCAGAGATGATTCAAGAAAATTTTTGAGCTTCTGGCATTGAACATGTTTCTTAGTATATTTTTCCCCCCTTTCAAATCTAACACCTAGATAATTATACAGTTATTTGTTTAGTTCTCTGATGTGTAAATAAAGATAAATATGTTATGTTATAGAATTTTTAGTAATTTTATTTTCTGAGTTAAAGTTTTTATGTAGGAATCAATGGAAGACAAGTCAATGATCCTATAGAAACAAGTGTTTTCCAATTGTAAGGAAATGGTTGTGTTTTCACTCGATTGTATCTTTTAATCCTTAAAATGATGATAGTGACTAATCTGTATTGCCTAATATGGATTAGGCCCCTAGAGAAGGGGATGGCAACCCACTCCAGTTTTCTTGCCTGGAGGATTCCACGGACAGAGGAGGCTGGCAGGAAGGCTGCAGTCCACGGGGTCACAAAGAGTCGGATACAGCTGGCAGATAACACACACATGGACTAGTCAGTGTGAGCGTTTCTAAGATGTTCCCGTTTAATCCTCCAATAACCCCATTTTATAGATGCAGAAACTGAGACCTGGATGAGTTAGGGGGAGATCCCCTTTCAAACGGGCAGAGAGTGAGATGTGAGCTTGTATTTGAGGTGCATGTGGTTACTGCTCTGCATTCTGAGCTCTCTTCCATTAGGCCAGACTGATTATGATTGAACTTAAGGCAGAGCAAGGAACCTGGTCTCTGACAGTGACCACGTGCCCTGTCTATTCACCAGCAAGTTCAAAAACTCACCATTATTTGAATTACAGCCTTGAAATAAGTGTGATTAAAATGTACCCCCTTCCCAGCATCTCTGCACCTTAACATTACTACCAACAATTGCAACGATGTTCACTTTCGTCTCCTAATTGAATAGTGCCATTGTGGTTTCCCTTAAATTCAGTAAGTTGATTGAGAGCAAGTAAAAACACCCTGTTAAGTAGCTGACAAGTGGTAAGTGCTTAATAAATCATAGTTTGAAGGTGGAGTCAGTAAAAGTTACACACCAAATTGAAAGCAGAAGGTGATGTGGGTTCCCGGGACTCTTTCTCCTGTGTTCTCAGTGAATGTAAAGCTCTCTAAATATTTGCGTAATATCAGGTACAGCTTGACTTCAAATTATAAGCTTAAAAATGATATGCTGGAAAAAAAATCAGAAGATGAAATATGGTACTGAGTGGGAAGTCCCTTTTAATTTCCATTCACAGATCACAGTGCCTCAACTGCCAAAAAATATTTGAGTCTTATTTTCATGCTAACATTTGACCTCAAATGACTTGCCTTTTGTGCTATGCCCAGACAAAAATGTCCAATAATGAAAAATGAGCATTTGTAATTGTCTAAGTATTCCCTTGAAAGAGATTATAACAAGTGAAAGTGGGAGAGTCTTTTTCTTTTGCAGATTTTTTTTTCATAATGCTGTTAGTTACAAAGGAAAAAAGTTGCTAAAGTCAAAAGGGGCTGCCTCTTAGACTCCTAAAGCATGGTTTATTTTGATCCACGCTGTCTTGGATTTTTAGGTACTCAAATATGAGATCTTTGACATATTATCTGTGTAATGTTTCCTCCATAATTTGTGTAAGTGTGTGTTTAATTACTTCTGGAATAAAAGCCAGATTTTAAAAAATCAGTCCCCAGAAATGTGACTTGGAAAAGAAGTCTCTAAATAAAGGCCAAGGAATCTAAACTATTACGAATGCAAAACAATTATGAATAAATTTGTTGTACTCACACAAAAAAGGCTTCTGACTTCATCTGACTTGAAAAAGAAGAGCCAGCCCACAGGCATTCTTCAAATGATCGAGTCGGCCTCATTCAGTGCTTAGTAGGTATTCAACCTCGCGAATGAATAAAATGAACTCTTAAGAGTCCCAGTAACTCAAGAGGGCAAAAGAAGTTTAGCCAAAGGTTTGTATGGAGACATTGTACTGTTATAGGTGATCGGGTGGTGACTGTTTATTTGAAAAACTTCAAGAAAGCCTGGTATACCCCAGGACTAGTGAAAGGCCTTGGCTTTAAATAAATCTTTTCATTCACTAAAATGTTTTCACACTGAGGGCTCTATTCAGAAATGGAAAATTTCTTAATGGATGAATAACCTACAGAATTAACTGAATCTAAGGCTGTCATAATGGGACTCATTTAATAAAAGTCATTATAAAGTCAAATGGCATTGTAAAGTCAGGCTGGGCATCTGCATCTTAAACATTAGACTAATGATCTGTTCACAAAATAAACTGCAAGAAAACGAGGTGTGCTGTTCAGCCCCCAACAGGAATTCAGCTTTCAACATGTGCTTAAATTACTTAGGCCTTTTCTTTCCAAGTCCTACCCCAGAATGGGGTAGACATTACTATTATCAGGCCTCACAGTGGTGACGGGAAGATCGAATGATACGGGTGAAGTCCCGGGGATGGTGCCTGGCGCACAGCCAGGTTCTCAACAAGTGTTTGCTGGTATTGTTGTTATTTGCTAAGATTTTCCTCAACCAAAATATTAAACAGATACAATGGCTGTGGGCCCAACTGCTGTTATATTTCTGCTCTCAACATCACATCACTTTCATCCTTTTGATTTAACCGTTTTGGCCTCTGTGTTATATACTGCAGCTTATAGGTCATCTATAAAAGCGCTTCTCTACGTGTTGCTTTAAAATACTGTTTAGTTTGTATAGCTGTATTTCAGGAGCTGGTCTGAATATTTCCCTTTCATGGGTTCGTTTTGTTGTGAGGGCTGCTATAATTACTCTAGTGAACAGCTGCTGTTGCATAGCTACTATTATTCTACGATTTTTACAGATAAGGAAAGCTGAGACTCCACCGCCTGAAGCAGCTCGTTTAAAGCGGCTTAGCTTGGGAGCGGGTTACCCCCGGCAGCCTCGTTCCACTGCCTCTGAATCCCTGTGCCCCCAAAAATACCTCTGCTGCTACTGTTGCTCATGAAAATCAGCAGCCACGTTCTTTAAAAATGCTTTAACTTTGAAAACCAAATTTTTAAATTGGACGTTTTATTTTGTAAAGGAGTATAGCCAATTCACAGTGCTGTGATAGTTTCAAGTGGGCAGCAAAGGCCTCAGCCAGACGTAGCCGTGCGTCCCTTCTCCCCCCAACTCCCCTCGCACCCCGGTGCCACGCAGCATTGAGCAGACTTCCCTGTGCCCGCCGGTGGGGCCGTGCTGGGTTACATTTTAAACACAGCAGTGAGTACCCGTCCATCCCACACTCCCTGCACGTCCCTTCCCCATCCTTTCCCCCGGCAGCCACAGCTTTCTTCTCTGTGAGTCCATTGCTGTTTCGTAAGCTCGTTTGGATCGTGTCTCTTTAGATTCCGCATCTGAGGGACGTCGTGCGATGTTTCTGCTTCTCTGACTTACTTCACTCAGTATGACCATCCCTAGGTCCATCCGTTACAAACTCAATTTTTCAATGATCATGATTTAGTCGTGTGGCTGCCCTGAACAGACTGAAGTGTCATGCCCTTTTAAAAAATAAACTTTTTTAATATGGATAAAAAAGAGTGTACTGAGCCCTGCATTTACTGCTTCAAATAACCAATGGTTTTATATTGAAAAAAGAAAGCATGGTGTCTTGATTTATGGATCTGCTTTCAACATTTGTGTTATTGATCTTGCAAAACCCACTTGGGAAAAGATGTTTGCAGCAAGGCGCAGTGCTTCCTGGGCGTGACGGGAGAAACCCGGGCTTCATGTTCTTTGCTGTCAGATGGGACGCGGAGGCGCTGTGAGCCCGTTTCCAGTCACACCAGCTGCTGGAGTATTCTTATCTGCATCAGGGGACTCTGGACAGGGATGAGAGAAAATAAGGCACCAAGAAGTTTCCAGTTTTTGCAAAAATACCACTTGCCGAAGGCACCTTTCAGATTATGTGAACCTAGGGACTGTCGTACTGAGTGAAGTCAGAGGAGCGGAAGCATGGTGTGGCGTCTCTTATATGCGGAATCTAAAAAGATGCGATGCAAAGGAATGTGCACAACAGAAACGGGCTCTCAGACCTAGAGGAGAGATGACGCGAACTTCGTCCTTCTGCCAACTCTGTAACTGAAGACACTTTTATTTTTAGATGGCAGTATGGTTGATTTATGATGTCGTGTCCTGATGCTGGGAGGGACTGGGGGCAGGAGGAGAAGGGGATGACGGGATGAGATGGCTGGATGGCATCAGTGACTCGATGCACATGAGTCTGGGTGAACTCCGGGAGCTGGCGATGGACAGGGAGGCCTGGCGTGCTGCGGTTCATGGGGTCGCAAAGGGTTGGATACGACTGAGCGGCTGAACTGACCCGTTAGTTTCAGGTGTACAGCAGAGTGATTCGGTCGTAGATAGACAGATGTGTGCTGTTTGCTAAGTCGCTTCAGCTGTGTCCCACTCTGTGACCCCATGGACTGTAGCCCACGGGCTCCTCTGCCCATGGGACTCTCCAGGCAAGAAGACTGGAGTGGGCTGCCGTGCCCTCCTCCAAGGGATCTCCCCCCCAGGGATCGGGCCTGCGGCTCTTCTGTCTCCTGTTGTTTTCCAGATCCTTTCCGCGGTAGGGTATAATAAGGTGCTGGACACAGTTCCCTTGGTGCGCAGTAGGTCCTTGATGCTTCTTTCTTAGCACAGAGTGGCGTGGATCTGTCAGTCCCAGGCGCCTGCGTGCTGCTACACTTTCAGTTGCTCAGTTGTGACCGGCTCTTTGTGACCCCGTGGACTGTAGCCTGCCAAGCTCCTCTGTCCATGGGATTTTTCAGGCAAGGATACTGGAGTGGGTTGCCGTTTTCCTCCTCCAGGGGATCTCCAAACTCCTGATGACATGCGGTATTTGAAAACAATATGGGAAGAAATATAGTGTTAGAAATGGTTAGGTCATGAAGCTAGAGTGAGCCCTAATGATATTATAATGATGTTTCTAAATATTTCAAAATATACTTTAAATTGTTGCCAACAAACACGAGTAGAACAAGACTGTCTAAATATTTGTGGCGTGATCGATGGCCTGGATGAAAATGCACAGCGCGGATCTCACAGCACCATATGCAAGTCTGTCATGACACTCACCACGTTGTAAACAGTATTTATGTGCCCATCTCTTACTCCCATAAACTCTTTGTGGGCAAAAAGCTGGCTTTGCTCGTTTTTATATCCTAAAGGTCTATATGGTATCTGGCTTGCTTTATACACTAAAGAAAAAGTGGTCAAATGTATGCTTGAATGATGGAAGTCAGAAATAATCAACAAGCCTTCATGAATGCCTACTACATGCCATTTTTTTTTTTTTTTTTTGGCCATGCTACAAGGCATATGGCTTCGTTCCCCAGCCAGGGATCGAACCTGTGGCCCCTGCAGTGAAGCTCCAAGCCCTGAGCCTGGGCCTCCAGGGAAGCCCCTGGATGTCACTCGTTACAATGCGGGCACGAAGGTGCCATGTCTTTGATGAGTGCCCGCTCTGAGGGGAAATATAAATAAGTGTACTGGATGGTGGGTCATGCGCTGTAAGAGATGTCTGGAGCCTGGTGGGGTCATGGAGGCACCTGGACTAACTGGTGGGCCGTAAGGGAGGATTTCACCAGAGGCTCTAAGTGTTTTTACGTAGAGACGGGAGGAAGAATGGCGATGAGTAAGGCAGTTTGGATGATGGATGGAGTAACCGCTGACAGAAGTCTTAAATCACTGTGTGTTTGAGGAGTGACTTTTCACATTTGTTCACTGTAATATTATGTTATAAATGTGTTGGTGTTTTACTGTGTAAGTGGCTCAGATGGTAAAGGATCTGCTTGCCATGCAGGAGAGCCAGGATCGATCCCTGGGTGGGGAAGATCCCCTGGAGAAGGGCATGGCAACCCACTCCAGTGTTTTCGCCTGGAGAATCCCATGGACAGAGAGCCTGACGGGCTGCGGTCCATGGGGTCGCAGAGACTCAGACAGGACTGAGCGACTAACCCCACTATGTAACGTGTACTGTGAAGTCATTATAAATTATAAGCACAGCGCATCTTTCATTGAACACTGTGTATATTGCATATGTCTCTCATTGAATGACGATTTTCTTTTTAAATTGCAGTTCCAGTTACAGATGTTTGATATTGTTTGTTCCACATCATGGGCCAATAGCGACAAGTGCTGTGAGCTTCCTGCCCTGGTGAGAGGTCTTTCACTATTTCTCTTCTTTGCTGGAATTTTCTAAAGTTATTTTTAATTGCAGTGCTGAAAATGAAACACTATTTCACAAAGTTCATGTCACAGATAATTCATGATGATGATGATGAAAATTAAGAAGCAGTTAAGAAGGGGGGATATCTAGAATCAGCAGAACACAGTGACATCCACGGTGGGAACTGCCAAACTCCACGGGGTGCCACTTACACAGAGTCCAGATGTTCCCAAATTCCATGGTTCACGAACCCTTTGGTGTTGCAGTAATTTTTTTTCATGGCACCCCAGAGCCAAAATAAATATCTAATAATTCCATATATGAGGTCATTAGGTCCGAACGTCTTCATAAGAGTTTGTATCTTAAAAACTCTGCTGTATGAAACACCAATATATTAATATATAGATCAAAATTATAAAATGATACACTAATCTTGGAATAACCACGACTACTTACTAATGGGATGTGTGTGCCTGTTGAGAATGCACAATTTCTCAGATCTCGGAATCTGATTGGACAGCACCACCCTCACTTCTTCCTTTTTTTAAAAAAGTATTTAGTTATGTGTTTGTGCCAGGTCTTAGCTGCAGCATGGGGGACCTTTAGGTGCAGGCGGGACCCCGCTCCCTGGTGAGGGGTCTGACTGGCCCCTGCACTGGGGGCTCAGAGTCTCAGCCTCTGGACCAGCAGGGAGGCCCCACTTCCCTTCCTTTCCACGTGCTTTCCCCCGCGGTATTCGCTTTCCTTCGTGGCAAGTGCTGATAAAACAAATTTACAAAGTTGTTTTTTTTTGTTTTGTTTTTGGGATCTCAGTTTCCCAACCTGGGCCATGGCCCCCTGCTGTGGAAATGTGGAGTCTTAACCACTGGGCTTCAGGGAAGTCCCTTCTACTGTTGAAATTGTGACCTATTATACCTTGAGGTAGTTGTGTATACAAAGTCCAATGGGTACCGGATTTTGCTGTGTCTCTTGACTTTTTTTTAAAAAACTCAGAGTGCCCTGTGAATTTCCTGTAATGCCCCAGGCCTTCTTTCCACACAATCTGGGAACCACAGTCATAATCTATTTAACTTAGGCAAAGCTGCTAGGAAAATAAACCTTTTCTCATTATAAATACCAAATGTAACTCACTAGGGTGGGTGACTGTGTATTTAAAAATAGATTGTTCATACCTAAGGATCTTTAGGACCAGTGAGCTGAAATGTTGACCCTGTTATGTTTGGATGGGAGTCATGTCTTAAGAATTCAATCTGGGGCATGGTCACGGGGAAGACTTCATCAAGACTGAAAAATTTCCTTTTTTAAGACCTTACACCAGCTCACGTCATCTGCTGCAGGCCATGTATGCGTGGTGACTTGTCTGAGAAGGGAGTGACTTTTTTTTTCATCAAAATAAGTTTCCATTAAACTATGGTGAGGCGTTAAAGCAGAGACACTATGATGCTGTGCATAAGGCCAGGTAGAGTGGGGATTGTAAGGAAGCACCCAGAATCCTACCCTGCGTGAAGCAGCGTGTAAGCCCCGTGTCTCCGAGGAAGACCCCTGCCCTCTCCCAGCTGTAATCCCCATGTCTCCGAGGAAGACCCCTGTCCAAGGTCTTTTCCTTTTGGTCACTGAAGCTGCGCAAGTCCCGTGGTAGAAAGACTCAGATGGAGACATGGCCAAGAGCGGTGGCAAAGCCATTAGGCGGGAGGCCTGCTGTCAGCCCGCTTGGGGATCTTTCAGGATTCTTGAGTCTGTATTTCATTCAAGCTGCCCAAGGTATCAAGCCAGCTACGTTAGCAGGCTTTTCCTTTCCTGCAATGAGCTGAAACTTTTGAATATTGTCCCGCATTTGGAGAAAAGCATATAAAGGCTCTTTGCTCAGACTCTTTTGGATTTCTGTTGTGAATATTTCAGAGCCTGAAAGTATTTTCAACTTGACAATTTAATTATCATCTGTCCTCTGTTCAGCCCTAACAGTACCTTTCCCCAAGATCTGAGAAAACGAAGCTCACCTTCTCTATCCAAAGGGACTGATGAACCTTTCTAGTTTTTCATCCTGGGGCGGACATCCTGGCTGTTGCTCCAGATGGGATATTCACGAATCATTCGGGAGTGCTTACCAGGCGCTCCGTCTTCCTTTACACGCCGGTAACTCATTCAGGCTTATTCAGTCGGACCTAAATCATCTATCTTGTGGTGTCACCGGGCATCAGAATTCTCCAAGAGGAAATGACCTCTTATCCCAAAGCTTTGGATTGGTGCTGTGGTGTTATTCTTGCTTTCAGCCACAGAATGTGAGCAGTAGTTAGAATTCTTGCAGGTGTGTGTGTATGATGTGTTTAACCACCATTTTATTTTCTTTTGGCTCTTGGTTTTAGTGTGGATGCCGTTGTTTTGATGGACTATTCCTACAAGTTTTCTTTTATCCTTTGAAATGGAAAAGACTGTTGTAACACTAAGGAAGTTTTCAGGACCTTTAGTTCATGGAGTACCACTTAACCAGCTGAATTAAATAGCAACCAGAGCTTTTGGTTTTGTGTCTCCACTTCTGCCTTTCTTGCTTCACCTGGATTCCCAAGCTGGTTTTGTCAACATCCTTTGACAACGACAATGATTAATGCCTTGCTAGACACCCATTCATTGTTTCTTTAAAGAAAAGATTTTGTGGGAATATTCTCTGCCTTTCTAGACCGATGCTCACTGAAGGATTTTTCTGAAGTGTCTCCAAATGTTCCCTTGAGTCATAAAGTCGTCTGAATGACCATCCTGTTAAAAGTTGTTCTATTTCCTTTCTCTGCAGAGGGATGAGGAGGCCTGCCCAGAGCTCCCGCACGCCTGCTCCTGTTCGGAGATCAATAAAGCGGCTCTGGGACCAGCGGGCCCACCGGTAAGTCTTGCCTCATTTGACCCTAAGTGTTATTTGATAGCTGTTACAAAGCTTACTAATTGTTACAAAGGTTACTAATTTCCCCTGAATCATCCCAGCTGCTTCTTTTCTAATAGAGGATACTCCGCTGAGCACATGGCCAACTTCATGGCCGTTCAGCTCGAGACTTGATTTCTTAGCAATTATGCAAGTAAAGATGACCCTGTGACTAAGCTCTGGCCAGGGAGAGAAGGTGAATGCCCGCGCCCTGCACGTTGCTCTTGAATGGAAGCCGAATGCCCCCTTTAGCGTGAGCTGGCGGACTCTCTGTGGCGGGCAGCGCTGCCGGGCACAGCGCGGCAAGAAGAGCGAGGCGCCAGGGGCTTCGCGCTGCCTCGTGCGATGAAGCCACTCGGCTCACCGGGGCGGCTCAGGGTTAATAAAGAGAACAGTAGAGCTCCTGCGTCGCTTAAGCGTTCCTGTTGACCTCCACAAAAACAGTCAGGCGGCTTTGCAAACTAACAAACTGGGAGCGAGCAGGTATTCCCTCTGAGCACTCTGCAGATGTTGTTGCGATGTCTTAGCGCTTCCACTGTTGTTACAGAGAAGCCAGTTGTCAGTTGAATTAACTGTCATTTTCTCCATTAGTTTGAGATTCTTTTGTCGTTAGTGATCAGAAGTTTCACTACAGTACATTTTGATGCTATTGTTCTGTAGTCTTGGAACGTTGAGGGCTTTATGAATCTGAATACCAGTGTTTCTTATACATTCTGGAGTTTCCTAGTCATTTTCTCTTTAATTCCCCTCTCTCTGATCGTCTCTGTTTTTCTGAAACGCCAGCTAGATGTGCAGTGTACTTTCCAATTTTACTCTCGTGTCTTCTTAACCTCTTTTTACTCTCTTTTTAACCTAAACTTATTTTCTATTTGTGTTGCCAGGCTTTGTTCTGTGTAGTATCTTCAAGATTGCTTTCTGATGTACTGTGTGTTTAGCTCTGTTTAGTACGCTGCTTAACCTAGGCACTGCGTTTCTCGTTGTGATTATCATATTTAGTTTCTCTAGAAGTTGTGTTTGGTTCCCTTTCAAGCCTTCTGGTCGCTTGTATAGCCTCTTCTTCTTCTGTAACATTTTCGAAACTTCTTTCCTTAAATGCTTTCATCTGGTTCGCAGTCTTCGTCTGGCCGTTTCCGTGTCTGCGGCGTATGTGGTCCTGACTCTGCCGTTTGTTTTGCTGGTAGCTTTATTTATGCTCTGCTGTTTCCGCATGTCTTTTTGATTTGGGGGTTGTATATTTGAGTTTGCATTACTTGAAACTTTCTGGGGATATTCTGAGCCCATGTTTGAGCTGTATTTTTTGAGAGAGCATATGTGTCTGCTTCTGTTAATATCCTGGCTGTACAAACCAGCTGAAAATCGGTAAATTCTGGCCCCTCAGTTGTATGGGAATCAGTCTCTGGGTAGTGTTTCTCAGTGGAGACGTTTACTCCTCCCATAGCTAACGTGCGGAGAAGGCAATGGCACCCCACTCCAGTACTCTTGCCTGGAAAATCCCATGGACGGAGGAGCCTGGTGGGCTGCAGTCCATGGGGTCGCTGAGTCGGACACGACTGAGCGACTTCACTTTCACTTTTCACTTTCATGCATTGGAGAAGGCAATGGCAGCCCACTCCAGTGTTCTTGCCTGGAGAATCCCAGGGACGGGGGAGCCTGGTGGGCTGCCGTCTATGGGGTCGCACAGAGTCGGACACGACTGAAGCGACTTAGCAGCAGCAGCAGCAGCAGAGCTAACGTGGAAAAAGCCTCGCTTCTCCACCCGCAGTGAGGCTTTCTGTGGTTGCTCTAGCCCACTCAAATTGCGGCCTCTCGAGCTCCTCCGCTCTCACTCACGCCCGCGTTCTGCCCCCCGCCTGCTCATCATGGGGCCCGGCGCCCTCTTCGCTGCCTTGTGTGGGCCGTGTGACGCGCGCTTTCCAGAAACCTCAGCCACCCGCCCCCCTCCCTGGGGCAGCCTGCTGCTCTGGTGCTTCGTTTTGTTTTCATTATGGTGCTTAAGGGTTCAATTCTTAATTAGAACAGCCTTTATTTTATCTTAAACAGCATTAATAAGCTTTTCTAGCTGGAGGCTTTTCAGGTTTTCTTCGTCTGCAGTGCTGCTGGAACAAGCTATGAAACATTTATGTCAAACTTTGCGCTGAGGGAAGCAGCAGCAGAGAGGCGGGAAGGCAGGGCTGAGCTCCGGCTTGCGGGGAAAGAAGAGGCGAACGAGACGCCGTTGGCGTTTTCAAGCATAATTAACTATTGCAGAAACAGCGTCCCACACAGTGCGGCTTCCAAGGTAGCTCGGTGGCAAAGAATCTGCCTGAATGAAGGAGACATGGGTTCAATCCCTGGGTCAGGAAGATCCCCTGGAGAAGGAAAGGGCAACCCACACCAGTGTTCTTGCCTGGGAAATCCCATGGACAGAGGAGCCTGGCGGGCTTCTTCCATGGGGTCGCAATGAGTTGGACATGACTTAGTGACTAAGCAATAAAAGCAACAAATCCCCCATGTGTGCAATAAACCCCGTCTGATGATTTAGCATAGCTGCAGCTGTTTTCTTATTCAAGAATTTACCCAGTGATAGGCGCCAGGAAAACTCCAGAAAAGCCGTAGGGCGCCAGGGGTGAAAGAACCAGATTCCTTCTGCCTCATCTAACCCTTTCTTATTAAAAGGATGAAAGTTCACATCCACAAACATTTGTTGAATTCTTGTCACTCACTCCACAATGAGGGTTAGGTATCAGGTGGAAAATAAGTTAGAAGTATAAAAAGTTTCCTGGATTTTGTAGACCTGGTACCTTGGGCATCTGTGAGCCAAACTGCCACATTTAGACAAAACCTTCAACTAAAAGACAATCATTTAAGATGAACAAGCGCAATTAAAGCGGTGTGCCAGGATGAGTACGTTAATTGGAATGCACTAGGCTTCCTGCAAGGAACAGAAAATTTGACGAGTGCAATGATGTTGATCATTGGGATGCTTGCTGCTGCTGCTGAGCCGCTTCAGTTGTGTCCGACTCTGTACAACCCCACAGACGGCAGCCCACCAGGCTCCCTGTCCCTGGGATGCTTGAACATTCATACTTTGCTCAGCAAAGACCCAGAGGTAGATGGTCCCAAGCAAATATGGCTGCTCAACAACTTTATCAAGAACCAAGCTTGCTCCAGCTTCCAAATGTGCTTTCTTTAGACTTACAGCTTCTTGATCATATTAGCTCAAACTAGTTAATATGCCCATTCCTTGGAGGCTGGGCAAGCAAATCTCTGTCTTTATAGCAGGAAAAGTAAAATGGAGAAGGAAGTCAGAAAAGAAGCCTTGGTAATCAACCAACAGTGTCTGCCACAGTTGGGAAAAACATATGCATCATCTGTATCAGTTAAGGATGTAGTATCCAAATATATGAAGAATTTCTGTACATTAAAGAGAAAAAGGCACATAACCCAATAGAAAACTGGGTGAAGGATGTAAGTCGGCAGTTGTGTTGAGATAAAACGCAAATGGACAAGTGTTATGAAAAGATGCTCAATCATAGGACCCTTAAGGGAAATAAAAATTAAAATAGGAGCAAGATATTATTTTTACCAGCTTTGTAAAAATAGAAGGATTGAAAATATCAAGTGCTGACGAAAGTTTAGAGAAACAGACTCTCTTCGTCAACTCCTAACAGATGAAGAAACTGGTGCAGTGTTTTTGCAGCAGTCTGACAATTTATCTGTCTATCTATTACATTTCATTTAAAATTCTCCTCGTTGATATCTTAAATATTAAAATTTGTACTTGAATATTAAAATTTGTACTTAGGGCATGTAAAACGATGGTGATTGTAGTATTGTTTCAGTTCAGTTCAGTCACTCAGTCGTGTCCGACTCTTTGCGACCCCATGAACCGCAGCAGTCCAGCACCCCTGTCCATCACCAACTCCTGGAGTTCACTCAAACTCACCTCCATTGAGCCGGAGATGCCATCCAACCATCTCACCCTCTGTCGTCCCCTTCTTCTCCCACCTTCAATCTTTCCCAGCATCAGGGTCTTTTCAAATGAGTCAGCTCTTTGCATCAGGTGGCCAAAGTATTGGAGTTTCAGCTTCAGCATCAGTCCCTCCAATGAACACCCAGGGCTGATCTCCTTCAGAATGGACTGGTTGGATCTCCTTGCAGTCCAAGGGACTCTCAAGAGTCTTCTCCAACACCACAGTTCAAAAGCATCAATTCTTCGGCGCTCAGCCTTCTTCACAGTCCAACTCTCACATCCATACATGACCACAGGAAAAACCATAGCCTTGACTAGATGGACATTCGTTGGCAAAGTAATGTCTCTGCTTTTGAATATGCTGACTAGGTTGGTCATAACTTTCCTTCCAAAGAGTATCTGTTAATTTCATGGTGGAAATCACCATCTGCAGTGATTTTGGAGCCCCGAAAAATAAAGTCTGACACTGTTTCCACTGTTTCCCCATCTATTTGCCATGAAGTGATGGGACTGAATGCCATGATCTTAGTTTTCTGAATATTGAGCCTTAAGCCAACTTTTTCACTCTCCTCTGTCACTTTCATCAAGAGGCTCTTTAGTTCTTCTTCACTTTCTGCCATAACGGTGGTGTCATCTACATATCTGAGGTTATTGCTATGTCTCCCGGCAATCTTGATTCCAGCTTGTGCTTCATCCAGCCCAGCATTTCTCATGATGTACTCTGCATAAAGTTAAATAATGATTTGATTACTGTATGCTAAAAATCTGGAAGATCAGCAGCTGACTGCTGCTGGGAGTGAGTGTAAGTGCTTCAGACGAACTGGAGGAGGCCTTGACTGTCGCCTGATCCAGTCTTTTCCCAAGGGAGGCAAGGGCTGAGGAAAACAGAAGGATCATCAGTGGTCACGGACTCAGCTGGAGGTCAAATGGACTCACTCAATGAGAAAGCCACTCCATTTTCAGTGAATGATCCTTTCATCCTTCTACTCAAGTGAAAGCAGTATTCTTAGACCGGTGCCCGTGTGACTCTTCTAACCCTTACTCACGCCCCCTTCTAATAAAGAGCAAGCCCTTTGCTCACAGTCGGCAGCAGGGACAAAATCTAGCCAAGTTTAGTAATGTTATTTATAGTATATTTTCAAGTTTGCCTCACATTCTTAGTAAGTAATATGTTTTTCCATCTGCTATAGTACATAATATTTGCTTTTGAAATAGATTTAAGTGAAGTAAGAGTCAAGTAAAAAATATCCAGAGTATATTTACTTATATGTTATGCACACATATACAAAGAATATGTTTGCACAGACTGTATATACACATATATACATATTTATTGTATTACATATTATGTACATATATGTACAAAGGAAATACTGCTAAATGATAATACAGGTAGTGCATTAATGTGACAAAATTTTAAGAGGAAAGTGCAAATAACTGAAGTTTCAGAAACACTAAATACCTTTTTATGATATAAATAAAGAGAACTAAATTGTTTCTATTTTATATGCTTTTTACAATACGCCCGTCTCACCGTCACCCGGCTGCTCTGCGTCCTCCCCAGCCCTCTCGCTTGACCCACTGCTTCTACACGGTCGCTTATTAAATCCGCGCAGCATTTACTCATGGAGGAGAGACACTGCAGCTTTTTTTTTAGTAGAAAATTGGAGACCGAGTGGAACAAGGTGAGAGAGAGCGGGGCGAGGCCGAGGGGCTCGGTGACGGAAGGCTGGAGAGAACCGACCGGGTACCACCCGGCTCGCCACTCAGGCCGCGCGGGGCCTCCTTCGCTGCTCGGGTGCACTTTTTGCGACCGTGGCACGTTTTCCCGGGCAGAGGCGATGCATCTGCTCGGCTCCGTCTCGTACGTGCTGCAGGATCTTCGCTGAGCACAGAGCAGCGCCCCAGAGATGACGGTTCACAGTCATGAAGGGGGGACTGCATAATCTCAAAGTTGTGGTGTAAGACATGCATATGATTTTGGATTAACAGTATATTTTTTATTATTTGCAGTATTAATAGCAGTAATCTTACACACGCAATGAAAAGATCTTGTAGCTTTTTTTTTTATTTAAAGGGATTTAGCATCGAAAGTTTGCTCAAACTCAGAAACCATTAACAAGAAGAGGGGAATCTGGGGACAGACCTCACTTGAGGAACATAGCGAACATACCATCACACAACGTGTTGGCCTTTGTGCAAAATAAGAATGACATAATCCATATTATTGAGGGAAACAAATATGCTATATTGCTTTCAGATCCGTCTTTGTGCTAACACTTAACGTCTTTCTGCCAGGGGGGCCCAGGACTCCGAGGACCGAAAGGCCAGCGAGGTGACCCGGGCCTAAAGGTGAGGCTCTCTCTCATCCCCAGGCATGGGACACTTTCGGAGTTAAGTGATAGTTACCCTCGGCAATCTAAAGCTCCTTGTAGGTTTTTTAAATCTTTGGAGCACCGCCGGTTCACAGTGCTGTGATAGTTTCGGGTGGACAGCCACGGGCCTCAGCCATACGGATCCATGACCCCATTCTCCCCGAAACGCCCTTCCCAGCCAGGCTGCCACGTGACTGGCAAAGCTTCTTATCTTTTTATGGAGGTTGTGTTGGAGCCTTTCCCCTCGTTCTTAGAAGCTGCGTGTCTTCATCAGAAGCGGCGCCCTAGCCAGGGACGAGGGGTCTGGGCCCGAGGCGGGCGCCCTGCCTGGCGCTGCGGTTGCTCAGGCGGCCGTGCCCTTGCCGTCCTCTCCTCTGCCTGCAGCACGGATGCGTCGGGGGGGGCACCGGGGCACAGCCAGGCCGCAGCCCTCCCGGCCACTGCTCAGGGCCTGGACCCCTCGCCTCCGTCCCCCACGCGCCGACAGACCCACAGCCCTGCCCTCCATCTCACTGCCCAAGGCCACCGGGCGGGCGGGTCAGCCTGTGCCCGCACAGGGGCCGCCCATCCCGGGCCAGCTTCGCCCGGAGGCGCCTCGGGCGGCAGGCGCCCCGCCTGGCGAGCCCAGGCCCTGCCCGGCCTCTCTGCTCTGGCCCCGGGGGCCTGAGGCTCCGGTGGGTTGAGCCCCCGCTCCT